>JAJJWX010001722.1:600000-1088721 GCA_023529315.1 Papaver bracteatum
GCATTGATGATTTGGATTATTGGATAATAACATCTACTTACAGTTTCTATAACTTGAAGAGATTCCATCTATACTTCTCAAGTCATCATGCCTTTTCTGATGATTAGTTCTTGATTTGGAAAATGTTCTTACAACTTAATTATGATCTGGATAACGAATACCATATTAAGCATGCTTTATCAGCAAAACTTTATCCATTAAGGCTCGGAGTTAGAAACTCCATTGTAGGAGCTTCAATGGATATTCCCCTCTTACAGGGAACACTGAACATGATTTGATCCTATCCACCACGTACACTTAATTTCCTTTTTTATTTACAATCTATAGTTTTTCTAGCTTGATTTCTTTTCTCAATTCAGTCGTTTCCTAACTTCATTATAATGGTTGGTTACGAGTATGGCAAGTCAAGTCTAACCTACAAACATATTGAGGTTAAACTTCGGATCTTTATAGGGGATAAACCATGCTGCATCCCTAAAAACACATTACGTCATTTCTTTTACAATAAGGTGTTAGAAACATTGCAGGCAAGTTGTTATATGGGATATCATTATTGCACCAATCTCGAAATAATTTAATTTTCCGGAGATAAATGTTAGCTTATTTCTTACTATTAAATAACACTACTAAGCTAATGTTGATCAGATAACTTTGGAATTACACCATTTTTCGAAGCTGTAAAGAGAAGAAATGATCGAGTACCTTCGTTCCTTTTCAACGAAAGGAGCATCACTGGGTTTAAATCTTCGAACTGGATCGCGTTGTATTGTTAATTTAGTAGGTTTGACATTTTCCAACTGCAAGAATTCTACAAAATTCGTCATCCTTGTTGAAGAATAAACCAAGATACTCTGAAGACAACATAAGGGATCAACTACAAGTGTTGATACAGTCAGAGTAGATCAACATGTGTTGTTGATACAATGTGAAGAAGTCAGATTGGATCAACTATGAGAGTTGATCCAATATGATCGGGTCAACTGGTATAGTTGACATGAAGTGAATGGTACGGCTTATAGAAGTTTACTTGGGTTGCAAGTATTACTAGTTTTAAGAGTTTGTTTACATGAGAATCATCTAGAAGTTTCTTTGTTATAGTTTTATTATGTTAGGAAAGTTGTTTTTCTTCAGAGTCAAGTTTGTTACTCTTATAAATGGGTTGTTGAGCCATGAGTCGAAATATATCAATTTAAGAGAGTTTGTTTCGAGTTTAGTTCTGTTTTCTTTCAAGTCTTTGATATCAGATTTTTTTACATCTGGTATTAGAGCACTGATATCATATTCTAGGGCTGTGTGTATGAGAAGTTAAGTTGAAGAAGATGACGAGTTTAAGTTTAATTAAGGTACCTGTGTTTGAAGGTAAAAACTTTGAACATTGGAGGTTGCAGATAGAGAATATTTTTACATACCAGGAGGTATGGGATATTGTGAAAGATGGTTATGCTGAACCAGCATATGGATTAGTACTAGAAGGAGTTGTGGTGACTCTGTTAACTGATAACAGGAAGAATAATTCTAAAGGTACCTATATACTTTATCAAGGTATTCATGAATCTCTCATGGATAGAGTTATCTATATTAAAGATGTGAAAAGAGCATGGGATGGTTTGATAAGTTATTACACAGGTTCTCACAAAGTTAAGAAGGTTAGATTAAAAACCTTGAAAAGAAAATATGAACTACTACATATGGAGACAACTGAAACAATTTCAGAGTTTTTCTCAAAAACACTGAACATTGTCAATGAGATGATGGCCAATGGTGATACTGTAGAAGATTCAACTATTATAGAGAAGATTTTAAGAATCTTGCCTGAGAAGTTTGAATCAAAGGTTACTGCTACAAAAGAATGCAACACAGTTGCAACCATGACTCTTAATGAGTTGTTGGGTTCATTAAAAGCTTATGAACAGAGATTGTTGGAGAAAACAACAGCTGCAAAACAAGTTAAAGAAACACTTCAAAGTCAAGTTAGTTGGAGAAGTAATCAAGGAAAATCTAATACTGGAGGTTCTCAAGGAGGATACAATAATGGAGGAAGATCAAATAATGGAAACTACAGGAAGCCATATGATAAATAAAAAATACAATGTTACAATTGTGGAGATATTGGACATATTGCTACTGAGTGTTCAAAACCAAGAAGGACTGTTGCCAATAACTATAAAGCAAATTTCAAAGCTAATATTGCTGAGAGTCAACAAGAATAAGAAGCAGAAGAGCAGAAGGCTGAGAACATGTTACTAGCTTTTCATACAGCTGAAGAACAACCTCAACTGAAGTGGTACTTGGATACAGGTTGCAGCAATCATATGTGTGGTAGAAAAGACTTATTTGATAGTCTAGATGAAACTGTAAGATCCATAGTTAAATTTGGTAATAGCTCTTCAATTCCAGTCATGGGAAAAGGAAGAATAAGGATTGTTCTCAAGAATGGTTCTATTGCATACATTATGGATGTATTTTATGTTCCTGGTTTACATCAAAACTTACTGAGTTCTATCAATATTTATAGTGGTTTGTGCTTCATCAGAGATAGAAGAAGAAGACTGATAGCTAAAGTTCAGATGACAAAGAACATGTTATTTCCTTTGAACATTTAACATCAGAAGGAAACGTGTTACAGTACTAGTATGCATATTGACTCTTGGTTATGGCATAAGAGAATTGGACATGTGAACTTTCATAGTTTGCAAACTTTAGAAAAGAAGGATATGGTGTCAGGATTACCTTTCATTGAACTTCCAGAATCAAGATGTGAAAATTGTATCTTTGGCAAGTAGCACAGAGATTCATTCCCAGTCAACAAATCCAGAAGAGCTGATCAACAATTGGAGATTGTCCATAGTGATATGTGTGGTCCTATTGAAGTAACTTCACATAGAGGTAATAATAATTTATTAAATTTCATTGATGATTTTAGTAGAAAAGCATGGGTTTATTTGCTTAAACAAAAGAGTGATGCATTTCAAGCCTTTAGAAGTTTCAAAGCTTATACTGAGAAATAAATTGGTAAGAGTATCAATATTTTGAGAAATGATAGAGGAACTGAGTATACTGTTGTTGACAAGTTTATTGAAGAGCATGGCATTGAACATCATCTAACAGTAAGATATATACCACAATAGAATGGAATTGCAGAGAGGAAGAATAGAACCATAATGGAGATGGTAAGAACAATAAGAAGAACAAAAGATTTACCAAAACTTTTTTAGGGTTATGCAGTTGACGCAGCTGTGTATTTACTCAGCATATGTCCTACAAATAGTTTGAATAACAAAATACTTGAAGAAGCATGGAGAGGAGTAAGACCAAGTGTAATACATCTGAGAATTTTTCGGCGCATTTCATATGCACATGTGCCAAAAGAATTGAAAAGGAAGCTAGATGATAAGAGTGAAAAATTTATTCTTGTTGGTTACAGTTCAGTGACTAAAGGATACAAGCTATATAATCCAGAAACTAGAAAGATAGTGATAAGTAGAGATGTGATATTTGATGAAGATTCACAATGGAATTGGAATAATGGATCAACAACCAGTGTTGATCCTCGTAACAATGGATCAACAAGGAATGTTGATCCACATAATATTGGATCAACTAGGACTATTGATCCACCTGCTGCTGTCAGAACAGTTCCAATTGAAGTTGAGGAAGAAGTGCAAGATCAAGATAATGTGGAAGAACAACATGAAGAAGTAAGAACTGAAGCAGTAACACAATAAGAAAATACAAGAACAAGAAGAAAATATATCATACCTGCTAGGTTGAATGATTATGTTTTAACAAGAGATGATGAATATGATGATGATGTGGTGAACTTTGCATTGTTTGGATATTGTGATCATGTAGCTTATGAAGAAGCATCTAAAGAACAAGGTTGGATTCAAGCCATGAATGGAGAAATGAAGTCAATTAAGAAGAATGACACATGGGAATTAACAGAACTTCCACCAGGAAAGAAACCCATTGGTGTTAAGTGGGTTTATAAAATAAAATATAAGGCAAATGGAGAAATAGAGATAAAGAAAGCAAGGTTAGGTTCTAAGGGATATAGACAAAGAAGAGGATTAGATTACTCTGCAATCTTTGCACCAGTTGAAAGACTTGACATAGTAAGAATGATAAATGCTTTAGCTGCACAGAAGCACTAGAAGATTTTTCAGATGGATGTGAAGTCAGCATTCTTGAATGGAGTTCTGGAAGAAGAAGTTTATGTAGAGCAACCAGCTGGCTACATTTTGGAGGGGAAGGAGAATGAAGTATACAAGCTAAACAAAGCTTTGTATGGTTTGAAACAAGCACCAAGAGCATGGTATACAAGAATAGATTCTTATTTTCTCAAGAAAGGTTTTACAAGATGTACACACGAGCATACTTTGTATTTGAAAGATGATGGTTTTTGATATCATATCATAGTATGTTTGTATGTGGATGATCTCATATTTACTAGAAATAGTACTGAGATGATCAATGAATTCAGGGAAGATATGGTGAAGGAGTTTGAGATGACAGATCTTGGTTTGATGCCATATTTTCTTGGTATTGAAGTGCATCAAACTAAAAGAGAAATTTTTATTAATCAACAAAGGTATGCTGAAGGGATTTTTAAGCGTTTCAAGATGGATAATTGCAACCCAATCTTAACACCAGTAGAAGAAAGAGTGAAGTTGACAAAAGATGGATCTGGAGAGATTGTGAATTCAACACATTTTAAAGGTCTTGTTGGATGTTTAAGATATTTGACCGCTACAAGACCTAACATCATGTATGCAGTTGGTTTGATTAGTAGGTTCATAGAAGAATCTAGAAAATCACATTTACAAGCTGCAAAACATATTCTGAAGTATGTAAAAGGAACAATAAGCATGGGAATATTTTATACTGTCTCGGAAGATCCAAAGTTGGTTGGTTTCACTAATAGTGATTGGGATGGAGATACAAAGGGAAGAAAGAGTACAACAAGTTATGGATTTTAGTCTTTGGCATTGGTTCAAGTAGGGCCAAAGGTTGAATAATGCAAACAAGTTGGTAATGCAAGAGTTGCATTTCTGTTGCCAAGCTAATTGGTGTAGCGAAGCAGATATGACACATGAGTAACTAGAGTGAGATTAAGGAGCTGGCCTCGATGTTTGATGCCTAATAATTGTCCGTGCATGAGTTTAGAATGATAAACATGTAGGGCCAAGATTGTTGAACGTTGGAGCGTGGCAGAATCCAGTATGCCAGAACAAGTGGCGCAATACGGCTCAAGTGACTGTTACAAGTTTGTTAGGATCTTCAAAAGCATGCCAATGACGCGTGATGAAGAGGAGCGGTTATAAAGGAGTTTAAAATCATGGTAGAAGAGTTCTAACTGCCAAGATAATAGGTGTTGGATGATTTGCGCAATTTAGAGGAGAACTGGCCAGTTGGCATAGTAGTTGGCGGTTATGGAACTGCTCCCCGAGACAGATGGCTATCTCTAGCGTGTTCAACGGTTGATCACGGTTTGGCCAAGCAAATCTGTTGTATAAATAGTCCTAAGGCATGGGAAATTCGGCAGCCTAGCCTATGTGAGAGTAAGCTAACATATGTGTGAGTGAAGGTTGCATATGTGAGTGAATATGAGAGTTTTTGTAAGACTTAGACTTTGTTCAAGGAGTGAACAAGTCTGTGTAAGTCCCCAAGTGGACAAGTTTTGTATTTCTTCCCTTTGATGCAATAAAATAGTTGATTGTGTCATGTTCTAAGTGTTCTTGGTTGGCTGATTGTTGTTGGTAAAGTATGGCAAATAATTGAATGTATTATGGGGTGCATTTGATGAGTTTAGAGAAGTGAAAGAAGGCTGTAAAGACTTCCACTGATTGACATGATGTGTTGGCTATTTGCATAGGTGCAAACTTATAAGGCTGAAGTGCAAGTGGGTGAAGTTTTATTCACAGAACCATTGTGCTGCCGGGTTACACTTTCGCAGAAAATTTCTGGGGAGTTTGAAGGTGTGCCAACTTCCATAGTATTTACGCCTGGTGAAGTTGTGTCGTCTTCCCAGTTTTCAACAAAGATTTTTTCTCGTCAAGTCCAACTTTCATCATGTCGATCAGAAGAGAATCTTCCTCAAGTCAACCAGGTTCTCCAGCCAAACGTGCTAGGCTTGATTCTCGCGACAATTCCCCCATCCGAGTCATTCGGGTTAAGAAGGTCATACCGGTATGTTCTCATTAATCAACATAGTTTCTTTATTTGCTAATGAATAATGGAAGTTTTCCTTCTGTGTAGAGGTATCCTGTTGGATCATGTGTTACCGTCATTGATGAAGATGACTTGGTTACCCCTTTTTCTTCGAGCTCGATCTTTCCAGCCGCTACAGATATGGAGAACGCTGACTTAGGAATTTATTTCCATGAGTATCCCAATGCAGGCTTGTTGTTCGGAACCCACATGAGGTGCCTTTCTTCTAACTATCAGAACGTTTGGGATTCCTTGTGCGAAAAGAATTCGTAACTCTTTACACAAAAATATGGAAGATATACGGCCATATTGCCACCAGGAACGTGGTACAGTATTGTTCGTCTGCTTTGGTTTCTATTGTGAATTGTCTCCTGCCAATGGTTGTTGAAATGGAGAATATATCTATCCGTGCCGTCGCGAAAGCAGCTATTCAAAAGTGGGAGAACATGGTGTCTACCTGTGAATCTCTGAAGTTCAATGTTATTTGGTTGCGGCATCGTCTTGAAATTGTAAAGGTCGACATGGCTGGTATTCTTGCTGGCATGGTCCCTGCTACAAAAGCTATTCTGAAAGAGAATAAAGGCTTGGTCGTGGAGTCACAGAAGGTGGAAGAGTCAATCTGGAATTTGAAGAGCAAGACTGAGAGGTATCAAAGTCGTTTGAGGATGATGCTTTCTAGAGATTACCATCTTTTGGACGGGCTTTTCAGATTCTTTCTGGGTTTTGTGCATTTTTTTTTTACATATTTTTTTTGAAATAACAAGAGAACTTTATTAATTTGCTTCAATCAAATGAAATAAAAACTCAATACGGTATGGAAGAAAGTGGAAAGATGCCTGGCTATCCGTGCTTGTGATACGGTGGGGTGAGGCGATGTTCAGGCATAGTATGCCTTTAGCCATTTCTCGTTGATGACCGCTTCCAGTTTTCCCCCGTCCTCCTTAATGACTTTGAAGTACCCACTGCTATATGCTTTCGTGACTATATAAGGAACTTCCCATTTTGCGGAGAATTTTGGCACAGATGTGTCTTGCTGGATGTGTTTAGCAGTCTTCAGTACCAAGTTTCCTATTTAAAAAATTCGAGGTTTCACGGTCTTGTTGTATGCTCTGGAAACCCTATTTCTGTATGCCTGTGTGTGTTCTTCCGTTTTGGCCCTCCTAAAGTCTACAATGTCCAATTCCGAAACCCTGGCACTTAAGGCTTCAACTTCATTCCATCGAACTCCGCTTGCTTCGGCAATCGTGGCTGATGGGATTTTAATTTCCGCCGGGAGGATAGCGTATGCGACATAAACAAGAGAATAAGGAGAGACCCCAGTGGAACTTCTTGGTGACGTTCAGTACGCCCAGAGTTCCATGGGAAGTTGCTCATGCCATGTTCGAGGATTATCATGCACTGTCCGACTGAGGATTCGAATCAGAGTTTTGTTGGTGCACTACACCAAAACCAGGATTTTCTCACAGTGTAACTTGTCACAGTTTATTTTTCAGTAACAGATATACCTGTGATAAGTCCTGCAACAGTTATAACTGTAATTAAATTTTGTATTCGTGATAATAATTAAGACTTTTATTAGTCACACAAATATTTGTTGATAATTATTTGAACAACAACAATAATAATCTAAAATGATATTTCCACCCAAAAATTCCACCACATAAAAAACAACCCCGAATTAATCACTCTTAAAATTTTGGTTGTCACTACTTTTGCAACAATTATACAAAATAACAATTTTATTTAATTTCTAAATATCATAATTTATTTTTATTTTTAATTTTCTTAATATTAGAAAAAAGGATCAAGACCAAGTCAACAAGTCATGACTTTGTATGACATTTGACTTGGACAAATACCAACCTTTTCTTTCGATTTTCTCGACAAAACCACAACAAAAATTTCTGCTTCTTTCGAACGCTGTGAAAATGACCATACTACCCTTATAGGAATAAGTGCAATAAAAATTCATAAGAACGTGAAAATGACCATATTACCCTTACTCGAAATAAATGCAATAAATATTATAGAGACTGTGAAAATGACCAGAATACCTTTATTGAAAAAAATAAAGTAAAAAATTACGGATTGTGAAAATGACCATATTACCCTTATTGGAAATAACTGCAATAATTTTTATGGAGACTGTGAAAATGACCAGACTACCGTTATCGAAAATAAGTAAAGTAAATATTACACACTTTGAAAAAGATCATATTACCCTTACTGGAAATAAGTGCAATAAATATTATGGAGACTATGAAAATAACCAGACTACCCAATTAAGTGTAATAAGTAAAATAAATATTACAGACTGGAAAAATGACCATATTACCCTTATTAGAAATAGTGCAATAAATATTATGGAGACTATGAAAATGACCAAACTACCCTTATCGAAAATAAGTAAATTAAATATTACAGACTGTGAAAATGACCATATTACCCTTGTTGGAATTTAGTGGAATAAATATTATGGAGACTATGAAAATGACCAGACTGCCCTTATTGAAAATAAGTAAAGTAATATTACACACTTTGAAAATGACCATATTACCCTTATTGGAAATAAGTGCAATAAATATTATGGATATTGAGAAAATGACCAAACTACCCTTATTGAAAATAAATAAAGTAAATACTACATACTGTGAAAATGACCATATTACCCTTATTGGAAATAAATGGAATAAATATTAGGGAAACTGTGAAAATGTCCAAACTACCCTTATTGAAAATAAATAAAGTAAATATTACATACTGTGAAATGACCAAACTACCCTTATTAAAAATTAATATAGTAAATATTACAGTATATGAAAATGACCATATTACCCTTATTGGACAAAAGTGAAATAAATATTATGGAGACTGTGAAAATGACTATATTACCCTTTTGGAAATAAGTGCACTAAATATTATGGTCATTTTTACCGTTTGTAACAGTTACTTTATTTATTCCCGATAAGGGTAGTATCGTCATTTTCACAGTCTCCATGATATTTATTGCACTTTTTTCCAATAAAGGTATATGGTCATTTTCACAATCTGTAAAAATTACTTTACTTATTTATGATAAGGGTAGTATGGTCATTTTCACTGTCTCCATAATCTTTATTGCACTTTTTTCCGATAAGGGTAATATGGTCATTTTCACAATCTGTAAGCATTACTTTACTTATTTATGATAAGGGTAGTATGGTCATTTTCACACTCTTTATAATATTTATTGCACTTTTTTACAATAAGGGTAATATAATCATTTTCACAGTCTTCATAATATTTATTGCACTTTTTTCCGATAAGGATAATATGGTCATTTTCACAATCTGGAAGAATTACTTTACTTATTTATGATAAGGGTAGTATGGTCATTTTCACTGTCTCCATAATCTTTATTGCACTTTTTTCTGATAAGGGTAATATGGTCATTTTCACGATCTGTAAGAATTACTTTACTTATTTATAATAAGGTTAGTATGGTCATTTTCACTGTCTTCATAATATTTATTGCACTTTTTCCCGATAAGGTAATATGGTCATTTTCACAATCTGTAAGCATTACTTTACTTATTTATGATAAGGGTAGTATGGTCATTTTCACAGTCTTCGTAATATTTATTGCACTTTTTTACAATAAGGGTAATATGGTCATTTTCACGATCTGTAAGAATTACTTTACTTATTTAGGATAAGGGTTGTATGGTCATTTTCACTGTCTTCATAAAATTTATTGCACTTTTGCCCGATAAGGGTAATATGGTCATTTTCACAATCTGTAAGCATTACTTTACTTATTTATGATAAGGGTAGTATGGTCATTTTCACTGTCTCCATAATCTTTATTGCACTTTTTTCTGATAAGGGGAATATGGTCATTTTCACAATCTGTAAGAATTACTTTACTTATTTATGATAAGGGTAGTATGGTCATTTTGACTGTCTTCATAATATTTATTGCACTTTTTTCCGATAAGGGTAATATGGTCATTTTCACGATCTGTAAGAATTACTTTACTTATTTCTGATAATGGTAGTATGGTCATTTTCACAGTCTTCATAATATTTTATTGCACTTTTTTACAATAAGGGTAATATTGTCATTTTCAAAATCTATAAGAATTACTTTACTTGTTTATGATAAGGGTAGTATGGTCATTTTCACAGTCTTCATAATATTTATTGCACTTTTTTCCGATAAGGGTAATATGGTCATTTTCACGATCTGTAAGAATTACTTTACTTATTTATGATAAGGGTAGTATGGTCATTTTCACAGTCTCCATGATATTTATTGCACTTTTTCCCAATAAGGGTAATATGGTCATTTTCACAGGCTGTAAGATCATCCGGACGAGATCATTTAGTAATCTTTGAACCTGTGATGTTCAATTATGATATATTTCGTCCCCAGTTCATCCGGACGAGAAACTCGGGTCTAACTCTGGTAATCTTTGAACCTGTAATGTTCAATTCTGATATATTTCGTGTCCAGTTCATCCGAATCAATTAATTTCGGGTCTAACTCTGTCTAATCTTTGAACCCGTAATGTTCAATTATGATATATTTCGTGTCCAGTTCATCCGAATGAATCGAAAACTTCGGGTCCAACTCAACGGTAATCTTTGAACTGTGATGTTCCATTATGATATATTTCGTGTCAGTTCATCAAGTAAAACTTCGGGTCTAACTCGGTAATCTTTGAACCCGTAATGTTCAATTATGATATATTTCGTGTCCAGTTCATCCGAATCTGGTCTAACTCTCAGTAATCTTTGAAAATGTTCGGGGTCTAACTCTGGTAATCTTTATACGTGTGATGTTCAATTATGATATATTTCGTCTCAGTTCATCCGAAATAGAAACTCCGGTCTAACTCTCTGGTAATCTTTGAACTTTGTGATGTTCAATTTCGATATATTTCGTGTCCATTTCATCCGAATCGAAACTCGGTCTAACTCGTAATATTTGAACCTATGATGTTCAATTCGATAAATTTTCGTGTCCCGTTCATCCGAAACAATTATGATAAACTCGGTCTAACTCTGGTAATCTTTGAACTTGTGATGTTCAATTTCGATAAATATCGTGTCCAGTTTATCCGAAACAAACTCGGGTCTAACTCGGTAATCTTTGAACCGTAATGTTCAATTTCGATATATTTCGTGTCCAGTTCATCCGAATCGAAACTTCGGTCTAACTTTGGTAATCTTTATACGTGTGATGTTCAATTATGATATATTTCGTGTCCAGTTCATCCGAATCAGAAACTCGGGTCTAACTCTGGTATTCTTTGAACCTGTGATGTTCAATTCTGATATATTTCGTGTCCAGTTCATCCGAATCAAAAACTCGGGTCTAACTCTGGTAATCTTTGAACCTGTAATGTTCAATTCTGATATATTTCGTGTCCAGTTCATCCGAATCAGAAACTCGGGTCTAACTCTGGTAATCTTTGTACGTATGATGTTCAATTATGATATATTTCATCTCCAGTTCATCCGAATCAGAAACTCGGGTCTAACTCAGGTAATCTTTGAACCTGTGATGTTCAATTATGATATATTTCGTGTCCAGTTCATCCGAATCAGAAACTCGGGTCTAACTCTTGTAATATTTGAACCTGTGATGTTCAATTATGATATATATCGTCTCCAGTTCATCCGAATCAGAAACTCGGGTCTAACTCTGGTAATCTTTGAACCTGTAATGTTCAATTCTGATATATTTCGTGTCGATTCATCCGAATCGGGTCTAACTGTAATATTTGTACGTGTGATGTTCAATTATGATATATTTCGTCTCCAGTTCATCCGAATCAGAAACTCGGGTCTAACTCAGGTAATCTTTGAACCTGTGATGTTCAATTATGATATATTTCGTGTCCAGTTCATCCGAATCAGAAACTCGGGTCTAACTCTGGTAATCTTTGAACCTGTAATGTTCAATTCTGATATATTTCGTGTCCAGTTCATCCGAATCAGAAACTCGGGTCTAACTCTGGTAATCTTTGAACCTATGATGTTCAATTCTGATAAATTTCTTGTCCAGTTCATCCGAAATAGAAACTCCGGTCTAACTCTGGTAATCTTTGAACCTGTGATGTTCAATTATGATATATTTCGTGTCCATTTCATCCGAATTAGAAACTCCGGTCTAACTCTGGTAATCTTTGAACCTGTGATGTTCAATTCTGATAAATTTCTTGTCCAGTTCATCCGAAACAGAAACTCGGGTCTAACTCTGGTAATCTTTGAACCATTGATGTTCAATTCTGATAAATTTCATGTCCAGTTCATCCGAAACAGAAACTCGGGTCTAACTCTGGTAATCTTTGAACCTGTGATGTTCAATTATGATATATTTCGTCTCCAGTTCATCCGAATCAGAAACTCGGGTCTAACTCTGGTAATCTTTGAACCTGTAATGATCAATTATGATATATTTCGTGTCCAGTTCATCCGAATCAGAAACTCGGGTCTAACTTTGGTAATCTTTGTACGTGTGATGTTCAATTATGATATATTTCGTCTCCATTTCATCCGAATCAGAAACTCGGGTCTAACTCTGGTAATCTTTGAACCTGTGATGTTCAATTCTGATATATTTCTTGTCCAGTTCATCCGAATCAGAAACTCGGGTTTAACTCTGGTAATCTTTGAACCTGTTATGTTCAATTCTGATATATTTCGTGTCTAGTTCATCCGAATCAGAAACTCGGGGCTAACTCTGGTAATATTTGAACCGGTGATGTTCAATTATTATATATTTCGTGTCAAGTTCATCTGAATCAGAAACTCGGGTCTAACTATGGTAATCTTTGAACCTGTGATGATCAATTCTGATATATTTCGTCTATAGTTCATCCGACTGGGTTCTCATTCTCATTGAGTTCTCACATTTTCTGCATTTGGATGTGCTTAATAAACATAAATTTATTAATTTTTATGCCCAATGTTATACATCCTTGCGTTATGAATGTCACCTGGTTCGGTAAGTTATAAAATGCACTACCTAATTTTGAAATAAGGGGAACCATCCAATGAATTTGTTCGTGACACGTGGCTAGATCGTTAACCATTAAATCTTTGGAAACCAATCAAATGGGTGTCAAAGCCAATATTCGTCCAGCTTTTACTGCAGTGTAACTAGGGTGGCCTATATAAAGTTTGATGAGAGAGAATATGAAACTTAAAACCTAAATCCATCTCCGCTTCTCCCTCACCGACTCTTCTTCTCTTTTCTCTGAAAACCCTAACACACTCAATCGGTGAAACCATAACACACTCAATCAGAGTAGAGTTGTTGCTCTCTATTTACTTATCTTCAAATCTCTTTTCAATTTTATGAAATTATTGATGATTTCTATGAATAATTTCATGAAATTGTTTGAAGATGAAGAGGAAAAGTAGAACCCTATCTTCATCAGTTAAAAGACGAAGAAGAAGAGATATGTTTCTAACCTTTCCGTTCATTTTCATACTTCTTTTCCATTTTCAGATCTATGAAATTTATACAGTGTTTGATTTTGATACCCAGATTTTCAAAAGCATGGAAGTTGCAGTCGAATATGAAGATAGTGGTAGTGATGGTATGGGTTTGTAGTCCTTTTCAGATTTCTCTTTACTGGCATTAGCCACCATATCAGTATTCTCAAACCCACAAATCTGTTTAGCTTTCCTAACCAGTAATCAAAACCCATAAATCTCTCTACTCTCTTAAATCCAAAAAAAATCCTAAACCTAGGAAATTAATTTTGTTCCTGAAATCCAAAATCAATTCATTTGATAGTTGATTTCTTCAGGTATAAACCATTATCTATTATTACTGTTATTTAATTTTGATTTTGTTGATCTTTTGATCTATTATTTAACATAAATTTGTGAAGTTGTAGTCTTACTGTAGGTATAGGTTTTGGTGTGTGTGTGTGTGTGTGTGTTTTTTTTTTGTGTTTTATAATTATGAAGCATGGGATGTATTTAGATTTCGGTTTAATGTGTTTAATGAAGTTTCTCCTGTGTTTTGAAGTTAGGGGTTTTGCTCTGGAGTCTTTCTTTCAGCTTTGTAATAGATTTTGGTTATTTTAATGTAATAAATTTTGAACTGACTTAGATTCAATTGTCGTAGGTTCAATTGCCTGTTTATGTATTTACTTTTCAATTTAATCCTCTTGATTCAATCTAAGATCTCTTCTTGTTTCTCAGAAATTTTGTTTCTATGGATTTGATGAACTAGGTTTCAGTTATCTTATCTAATTGTCTTTCTAATCTAGGCATTGTTACATTTTGTGTTATTTGGATTGACTTATGTGAGTTAATTGAATGGAATAAGTCGATGCTTGAATCTTCTTTTGAAAAACATACTACATTGTGGAATGGAATACTTTAAGTCATGATGATGATTAACATGACGATATTATATATCAGATGAATAGATTTGACCTAGCAACTCATGTCAGTGCATGATATTCAATTTTTTGCATGAGATACATGGACATGGATCTGGATTTCTGCACCAGTTGGTAGTTCTTCGTTACCAATGCTTTTGTGCATAAACCAATGTGGTTAAGATATGTTTATGAAGAGTTCCATGTTTTCTAATTGAAATTCTAGGAGAGATTTTTTTGTCGACAATGTGCTTGGATGACAGTGTGATGCAGGTTAATGTAAGTGTGGTATGCTTGTTTATGTAGTGTTGGATTCTTTAGTTTGAAGACTGTAAGGACTAAAATAAATAAAGAATAATAATATGTATACATAATAATGCTAATCAATAGAATTGCCTGAATTTCTTGTGATATATGTAAAGCCACTAGCTAGCTTAACCGTAATGAGTGCTTAATGTTTCCTATTAGTTAGATTACATTTTCATATATAATAAATGATGTGTACCATGAATAGTCTATTAAGTTTGATACGTGTAGTGTCTCTTTTACCTTAAGAAGACATCTGTAGAAACACTAGGGGGGAAAATGATATTGAAAAGGGGGAAAACGTAGAGAAGTAGGGGATGGTAATTTTGGTTCCTTAAACCTAGACCAGATCGATTAATTTTGAAATTAGAAAATTACATCTGTTCCTTGCAGTAAACAGTGAGATTAGAAGTTAAGAATTTATATTCCTGAACTCTTACTTGATAATTAAAGTGAAAGGAAGATAAAAGGGGAAGTGAAAAATTCAATCTTATCTAAGGTGAGTCTGTTGAATCTCTTATCATATCTAACTGTGAATTCAAAGTGTTAGAGATTTATAAGTTTATAGTTACGTTTATCTATGAATTAGTTTTAGATTGAATTAGTAAAGATGTAGGGATTTTAATGGAGGGTGTCAGAATGTAATCACATTTTTTTGTAAGTGACATATAGATGGAAAGCTGTAATTGAAGTAGAAATATTTGTACAGTCGATCATTTTTGATAACCTACAGTTCTTTTTATTATATCTTCTGTGTGGAATTAAGGGGTTTGGGAATTCAAGAAGAGGACTAAAGGGCGTAGGATTGCACTACATAAATAAGGTGGGAATTTAGGCAGATATTCTTGTAGCCATTAATCTGTTTTACCAGTCTATTTTAAATATGAACTGATAGATGTGAATATCATATCTTGTGATTTGTGGTGAGCTTGATGGGAATATATGGTGTTGTATGTTTTAACAATCCCCGCGAGGGAATATATGGTGTCGTATGCGAATATATGTACATAAAAGAACTATGTTAGTCTGTGAGATTAGGTCACCTGTGTTGCTCAAGTGTTATTCACTATTTCACTTCTTCTCATGAGCATTGTCAGTATATAGATTACCTTATTGTTGAACAGGCAAATACGATCCAGTACTTTTGAGAACCAGTCAACTGACAACGAATTCATAAGATTCTTGCAAACAAGGAGAAAGCAAAGAGATATCTTAATTTCTTGGAAGTAAAGTTCAACTGATATGCTTTTAAACTGACACTTAAAACTCTATTTTCTCTGTGTAGATATCTTGTATGATTCATGAGGAAGCTGCTAGAGTTGTCAGTTATGGCTCTTAACTTTCCTTTTTACTTCACAATTACGTAGTGCTTTTGAGATTTCTGTCAGAATGATTAAAAACCTGTACCCATGGTGAAACAATCCTATAGGTGACTATACTTGTGGATCATGCCAAATGCTATAAAAGCTTTATTTGAGTAGCTGACACCTTTGTGCTTTTCTTCTTGCAGAGGGCCTTCAGGTTATGGAGGTGGTAGAAGGCGACCTTATTATGATAAGAAACCAATGGTGAAGTTTTTATTGTAGTTTATTTATGGATCTCCAGGAAAACTGGTTTGCTTTTATTGTTGTTGGTAAGTTTCTTACTTAGTGCTTTATGTATGGTATGTTTCAGGGCATTCCCGTTCTCGTTCATTGTCTCGCTCACGCTCCCTTCGCTATCCATCTGGTTCAATAGGCAGATATCGCTCAAGGTAACATATTAAACTCTTTTGTCTCCTTGGAGTAGTATGGATATTAAGTGGCTGATTGTAATGTTACATTTTGTGCTGATTTTGGCAGATCAAACTCTCTAGCTCCAAGACGGAGAGCTGATTATTCTGTTACTCCAAGGTGAAGGCTAGAGGACCATTCAAAGACTTTATTGCATGTCCCATCTGCGCAAGACGGTGATCATCCACATACAAGGTTGTATTCTCCAGGATATGTTGATTCTGATGGGATTCCTGCTGATGGGTAAGTAGAGTTTGTGAATGTTTTAGTTTCTGATCCTTGTGCACATCTACTTGCTTGTTCTAAGTGTTTCTTTTGTCAATCTGTACACAGAAAGCCTGTATCACCTGGTTATGCCTCAAGATGTGGAAATGCTGAATTTGAGTCTAGGAGGCCCTAATTACTCTGGATCTTCTTTTTGTTAAGGTAAACATTTTATGTATAGTTTACTTGGATGCTTACAATTGTAGAATTATCGTTTCAGAAAGATTTTTATTTTGTTTTCTCTATATTCTTGTGGGTGTCGGAAAATTGTTATGTGAACTAATCTCTCAAATTGTCTTGTGTAGGATGCATGAAGAGAATAATATCTCGCATAATTTGGTTGAGCTTATTCACTTCAAACTGTTTTGTAAAGGTACTTGTCACTTCAGACTACTTGATGTTAGGATTCGTGAAGAGAATAATTCTCTCGGCAAGTTCATTTTTAAAAAGAAGAAGATTTAAGGCTAATTATCCTCTTGGAAATAGAACTTATAAGTTCGATGCCTTCACTTTAATTTTAACTGGTGTATGCCATTTTTTTTCTTATTGTTGTGCAGATGGAATTGGTTCTTAGCACTCAAAAACAACCACTTGACTAGGTATTTCTGAGATTATTTAGACTTTTTGTTTCTTCTTTATTATGTCCTTGTTATTTTAATAGTTCGCGTATATATCACTATCGGTTGGTCAGTGGATAGAAACAATGGACAGTGATCATTTTCAATTACATCCCATTTCTGATGCAGTTACCCCTACAAATTTATTATATTCTTGGTGGTGCTTTAACATCTTGATCATGATATTCCACCACTTTTAGCAGTAACTTATATGGGCTTTACATCTAGTAACATCTATCATTAACTAATATGATGCTTAATTTTGTTTGTTGAACAGGTCAGAAGTATTGAGTGTTGGCTTGATCCTTCAAATGGCAAAAGGCTCGGTAAGATAGTTGATGGCCTTTGAAGAAATTGCAGTATGAAGTATTTGTGTGAAATAGGTATGAAGAAAATAGAGAACTTAATCCATCTTTTGAAGTTATGGTGTAGTCAGGAAGGAATGTGGATGGTTTGCAGACTGAGAATATATGAATTGTGCATTGAAGAACAGGTTGCAAGCCTGTATTTCAGGTTTCATTGTATTGCAAGCCTGTATTTCAGGTTTCATTGTATTACATGCCTATAAACTGGAAGCCCAGGTCCATGATCATGACCTGGGCTAACCATTTTTTTAATTGTAATTAAAGAATTATCACAGATTTAACTGTGACCAAAACTGTGAAGAAAAACAACACATATCATCTTCATGATGTTACAAATGAGAGTAACTGTTTAAACGTTACAATAACAGTGACAAAAATATGACAGGTGTCCATAAGAAATTTGTTGCAAAAAATATGCAACACTTATATGTGTTATTGTAATCGTAAGAAAATGTGACACGTGGCGAAACTAAATAGGTACCTACCTGGAGGTGTATGACACGTGTCATTACCGAATTGTTGCAAAGTAAGAATAACAATTAAACCTGTTATAATTACTGTGACAAATGTGCAACGTGTCGCAATTTTAAAATTAGGTTAACTGTTACTATTAAATAATGTAACAGTTTATAACTGTGACTGTAACCAAAGTTTTTCACAGATAAAACTGTTGCAAAAAAAAATAACAAAAAATATCACAGCGTCTCTGTCACGGCGTATATGTGTTACAAATTTTTTTAGTAGCGGATATACCCTGTGACAAAATCCGGGATTTGGTGTAGTGGTTCTTTCAGCCTGCCCGTTCCCTTGAGTGTAGTATACGGTGGAGAAGACTTGTTTAATCCCGTATTCCTCGAGTAACTCTCGTACTTGCCAGTTCGCGAAAGGGGTTCCATTTTCGGTGATGATATGTTTAGGCACGCCAAAACGGCAGATATGTACTCCTTAATGAATGCCGGAATCGTGGTTCCGTTCGTTCCTCATAAAGCTATGGCTTCGAAATATTTGGTAAAGTATTCGGTTGTTGTTATTATATACTCATGATGTTTTGAGGATGGTGGGTTGATCTTCCAAATGATGTCGAGTCCCTAGCTATGAAAGGGTCATGGAATGCTTATTGAATGCAGGGTGGTTGCCGGTACATGAATAAGTTTCCCGTGGACCTAACACTCCTTGCACCTTTGTACGAAAATAGCTGCGTTGTCCTCCATGGTCGGCCAGTAGTACTTCTCGTGTATTTGGAGAAATAACCTCCGCTTTCCTTGGTGTTCTCCTTCGTGCATCTCCTTCAACATGATTGGGACCTCTACCTTGTTCAAACATCGCATAAGACTCCCCCCAAATATTTTACGATATAAGATCCCTTCGTGGTATACGAAACTCTTGGACCTTTCTTTTATTTTGGATGCCTCATTCTCATTGGTGGGGAGTTGATAGGTGTGATAAACACCTAATTTTATATCTAGTATTTATGCTTTCTTTGCGAGTTTTAGTGTGAATTATGTATATTCTGTTCGCTTTTGAGTTTTATAGGTGTTTTGGAGTCATTGGAGCGAAAGAAGGAGAAATTAGATTTGGAGCGGAAAGCGCAATAAGGTAAATTCACCGGAAATATTTGGAGCAGAGAGTTAGGCCGTCGGTTCTCTAAAACCGACAAACCATTCTGAACAGGTGTCCCTTATCCACCTCATCAGGGTGGTTAAATCCAGTTCAGTTATTACCAAGACCTAAAATCGAGAGAGGGCATTCTCTCATTCAATCATTTTCACCTGAAACATGAAGAGAAATGGTGGCTGTCTGAGATTCATCATCTGGGATTGACGAGCTCAGGGAGGATTGTTTCTGAGTGAATTGAAGATGGGTTTCTAAGTTGACCTACTGTTGGTTGAAGGGAAGAACAGATGGAGAGATTTATGAGCAGAATAAGTCTGATATTGCTAATCACAGGGAAGATTAGAGATGAGTGATGCCATTGATTTCCAGGTAAAGGGAGGAGATAATTCATGAATAAATGATGAGCTTGAGCATTAATTGGAGATGGGTTTCAGCTAAATTAGAAGTTGGCAGTAAAAGTATGAAGAGCAGCTCGAATTATGCTGTTTTGGGTTTGGTTTCTAACCAAGAACACAGGGAAGGAGCAGAGAGTGGCTAAGAACATCACAACTTATTCATCTCTCCATTATCAAAATTGTACACAACAGTTGCTTGAGAGAATGCCTGAACTACAAGTTGATAGTGTAATGGAGGTGGAGCTCTGATCTTGCTGTTGCAGTAATAGTGGCTTGCTAAGAAGATTGGAAGCTGCTATTTTGAACTGAAATGTAGCTGTTGTGGCTAAAAACAATGGATGAATGAGAGCTGGTAGCTGTGTTGATTGCTGTTAGTAGGTGATGCTGGGTTGCTAAGAATACTGTGTGATGCGCTGTGCTTTGGTGGTATTTGAACTATGAACTGGACTTGTTTTATATAGCTCAGTTATGATCCAGAAGCAGCTGCAGTTGACGAAAGAGCCATGTTGCAGCTGGAGATATGAGGCAATGGTGGATATTAGCATTCTCTGAAGTTTGGAAGGAAATGGTGGAAGCTTGCGCTGGAATGAAAAGCAGCAGCTGGTGGTGTAAACTGGTGCATCTAGATGGTGATGGCAGTCGAATGAAACGGAGATGATACTGGTACAATTGCAAGTAGAAATATGGGCTGTGGTATGCGTGAAGTGAAGCTACAATTCAGGGAGAAGTTGTTACAGGTGGTATTGCTGATGTGTATGTTGAAAGAGCTGGTTCAGGTGGGTGCTGTAGCTAGGAGTTGTAGTTGAGAGGTGTTGCAGGTAGCATGACTAAGAAGAAAGTTGCAGAAAGCTATGCAGTAGATGGTGCTGTTCTGTGTTGCAGAGAAGCTACAAGAATGAATTGATTAGATGAATGTTAGGTTGCAGAACCCGCAGGTGAAGCATTGGCTGAGGAGATTGAGGTGGTGGCTGTGACGAATCGCAGCTGTTTTTGGAAATTGAATGTTATTCAAGGGTTGAGCTGGTGTTGGGAAATGGAAGATGGAACTGAAATTTGAATGAGCTGCGAAAATGAAATAATACCAGAGCTGTTGACCGTGTATGCTGCAGAAATTTCGCGAAAACGGGGTGAAAATGGCGAGCCGGTGAGCATAGCCCGGAATGTCGGATTGCGGAAGTTAAAGCGTGAATCATAATATTTCACTGAATCATGAAGGGGGTATGAGTCGAATGAAAGAATTGATGGATGGAAGTATGAGCTACGCGTCACGCTTTTGGGTACGTTTTCGCAAGAATAGAAAATTGGATTTAAATGGGTTATGCAAATGTTTGAAATGCAGGAAAGCAAAGTTGAGCTAATGGAAGTGTAGAATTGCCTGGTGACGTCTTTCAATGGCTCAAGCGATCGGAGAAAGATTTCCGGCGACCGGATTCCGGCGCCGGCTACTGGATTCCGGTGATGACGTCAGCACTCCGGCGACCAGTTTTGGACCCGAAATTTCCAGAGACATATTTCTCACACCTGGGCTTGGTGGACTAGTAGATGGACGTGGACTTGAAGATTTTGAAGACTTTGACCTATTTTTGGAAAGAAAAGGGCTATAAAAAGAGAGTTTCTACAACAAAGAAAAGAACGTTTTTATTCTATTCTTGGAGCTCTTGCAGAGAACTACTTCTAGGGTTTTCTCTTTTTTATGTTTCATAGTCTTCCCTTGAATATTTTGATGATGAACTCCATGAATATGAGTAGCTAAATACAATAATTGGTTATGGGATAAAAGTTGATTTCTTAAAGCATATTATTTGATAATATGAATTAGTTTTGTCTCAATTATATCGTTTTTGATTCATCGTTTATATTATCATATGATTTGAATGCTAGTTTGGTTGAGTCCGGAATCAATTGGATTTGTTTTCATCTCTATAGCTATATTAGGGTTTTCAATACGTAAAAGTTGTTATCTCTGATTTTTAGTAGCAACTTGTGGTTAATACTTGTAGTGATACATCTTTTTAATCGCATATGAATCATAACCTTTGTTAAAACGAATTAGTGCTTTTACACGTTTGTTTGCATCGATTAGTCTTATTTCATAGAACTTATTGCTCTTAGGGAGTTAAATCTAATTGTGCTTTTACACTTTAGGTTGCTTTTTAAGAAGATTTCACAATAGCATCTTTTAATGTTGTTTGTGATAAAATCAGGAAATAAACGGGATACTCTTGTGATCAAGATATCCTAGGACTTTTGATAATTGAGAGATTAAATACCAATTCTAATCATATATGAAAAATACATGTTTATGAATGATACTATCCCTTAACCAATATCTTCTCCTTATTGATTATTCCAACTATTTACTTTGCTTTATTTAGTATTATTACTTTCATAAAAACAAAAACACACCTTGGGTTATCTGGTTACATAAGAATCTGAAAATTGCATAACAACAATCGCCTCTCTGTGGATACGAACTCTTTCTTATCAAATACTATATTCATATTAGTTAAGTGAGGAAGTGAATTATATTTGTGTCGTCTGAAAAGCGATCAGGAGTATCCCATCGCGAAGGTAACTGATGTATAGCTTCTGCCAGTCCCCGGTGTGACCAATGTTGAAAGTTTCTAATTGATACGGCGACGCTTGACAGTTGGAACAGGTTATTTGAAGTAACCGAGCTTGGACCTCCATCTCCGGCCAATAATAGCCAAGGCGTTGTAAACGACGATAAAGGGTTACCACCAATGTCTGTCCGCAGACCTCACCATGGATGCAATTTAAATGTTGTTGTGCTTCCTCTTCTTCGAGACATCTTGACAAAGATCCGTCTGGATTTAGATGATAGAGTTCCCCACGAATCATGAAGATATCACGCAAGGTTTTAAGACTGACCTTTCCTTGAAAGAGTGAACTGCTAAGCTCTTGGATAATCGGTGTTCTCCAGTCAGCAAATTCATCTTTTTCAGGTTGTGAAAGCCACGTTGAATCCATAGTCATTCTTTTCACCGTCATAGTTTCCTCAAGGCCTTCAAATCGTAGTTTCGATGCTAACGTTGCTAGGCAGTCGGCATGTTGGTTGCTGCCACGCCCGATATGGGCTACTGTTGCGTCGTCGAAGTAGTTCAACATTTTTTGCATTTCGGCTCTATATGGGGGTAAGGTTACCTCCTTTAGCGTGTATGCTCCGTTTACTTAGTTGACCAGTAATTTAGAGTCTCCTCTTATTTCCAGACGTGTGGCTCCGGCTTGTTTATCCAAGGACAACCTAATGAGTAAGGCTGCATACTCTGCTGAATTGTTGGTGTAGGGGAAGTCTAGCTTGAAGGAGTGTAAGAAAACTTCACCAGTTGGGGATAGAACCACGGCGGCTCCTCTCGTTCCATTGTTAGGGGTCGCGGAGCCGTTGAAAAACAATATCCAGGTTTCCTCTTGAATGAAAGATATTTTAGGAAAGTCCCCAGGGAAGTCTTCGCGTAATGTTACAACATTTTCTCCTGGAAATGCCGCCAATAAATCTGCAACTTCCTGTCCTTTGATGGCCCTCAGGAAAGCACATATTATGTCGAATTTTGACATCTAGAGGAGCCATTTGGCCGGCCTTCCTATCAGAGCATGTTTTGAGAGGAGGAACTTCACAGGATCGGATTTGGATATTAGCACCACTTTATTGGACAACAGGTAGTGCCTAAATTTCTGGATGGAGTAGACTAAATCTAGGCATGCATTTTCTTCTTTGGGATACCTGAGTTCGGCATATCTCAAAGTCCGACTGAAATAGTATATGGGGTATTCAATCCCTTCGTCATCTTCTTGGGCGAGGAGAGCTCCGGCAGCAGTGTCACTGAAAGCGGTGTAGAGGTGTATCGGTCATCCTTGCATGGGTGATCTCATGACGGCATGGGAAAATAATATTCGTTGAGTCTTCCGGAATGCTTCTTGTTGTAATATGGTCCAAACAAATCTTGCTCCTTTCTTTAGCAAGGGGGTAAACGAAGCAATAAGTTGAGCCAATCCGGGTATGAAGCGGTGGATGTAGTTTATTTTTCCCAAGAAACTTTGGAGTTCCTTCACGTTCCGCGGTGGTGGCATTGTGAGGATGGCTTGCGTTTTGGTTGGGTCACCTTTGATCCCCTCAGCGGTTACTTGGAAGCCTAGGAACTTGCCCGAGGAGACACCGAAATCACACTTTAACGGATTCGTTTTTAGCTTGTATTCGCGGCATCTTTCGAACACCTGTTGTAGAATCCCTATGTGAGCCTCCCGAGTTTTTGACTTGACCACTATGTCATCTACATAATCCTCAACTTGCTTGTGCATCATGTCGTGAAAAATGGTGGTCATGGCGCGTTGGTATGTGGCGCCAACGTTCTTCAAACCGAAGGGCATCACAATATATTAAAAGTTTCCGAGAGGAGTTCAAAAAGCCGTCTTGCTTGCATCATGCTCTTACATCTTTATTTGGTTGTAGCCGTTATACCCATCCATGAAAGAAAACATGCCATGTCCACTAGTGGCATCTACCAACATATCGATGTTGGGGAGTGGAAAATCATATTTAGGGAAACATTTATTTAGATCCCTAAAATCGACACAGCACCTGATTTGACCATTCTTCTTTTTTACTGAAACTATGTTTGCCAACCAAGTAGGGTGATGGATTAGTTTGATGAAACCATCCACCAATAAATTTTGAACCTCCACCTTAATCTATTCTTCAATATCATGCCGGAATTGTCTAGGGGTCTGCTTGACCTGCTTGGATCCGGATATCACATATAAGTGGTGATTAACCAACTTCTCGTCCAGGCCAGGCATTTACTCGTACATCCATGCGAACACATCTTGATATTCCTTGAGGAGGTCTACCAACTTTGTGCGGTCGTCTGTATGTAGAGTCGAGCTTATGGATATGGGTCGTGGAGATTCCTCATTCCCGATATTAACAATTTCAAGCTCGTCCGTGGTTGAATTGGTGTCGTCTTTTAGCTATTGTGGTGCGTCAGGTATCTCCTCTCGTGGCTCGTCACCATGCTGGCATTACATTGGGCGGAGAGACTCTGTGGTAGTCTCCCCTGTTAATTGCTAACAACGGCGTTGATATACGGTTTTCCCTTTTTCGGCGTGACCCGTAATGAAAGCCCGTCCTCGCTTGGTTTGAACCAAACTCTGGTCCCGTGGATGGAGGCAAGTGAGCCTCTCTTTTGAAGGTGTGATGTGAGGACGAGTTTCTCCGCAGGGTTGTGTAGGACTACCGATTTCTTCAATGGTCATCCATTTCGGTAGTGGGGTGTGGTGAGCCTTATTGGTTGTGAATTGCGGCCCCTGTCTTGGCTCAAAAATTTCCATGCCACAGATTGGCGCATAGGTAGATAATGACGCTGCGATGCGAATGACTTCTCCGTTTAGCGTGGTTTTTAAGCACTGGTGATACGTCGAAGGAATGATCCTATTGTCGTGGAGCCATGGTCTCCCCAGTATCATGTGGTAGTCTGGCTCCTTTTCAATTACCTCGAATCTTACTTTTGACTGGACAGGTCCTACCGATAGATTCAAATTGACGTACCCACATGTATTGGTTTGGTTACCTTCAAAATCGGTCATGGTAGTAGGTTGTCATGTAACCTTGATTGGTCGTACTGTGGCTGTCCTAAGCGTCCTAAGTGTGACAACATTGAAGGACGCTCTCGTGTCGACGAGGGCCCTTTTGAATTCCACATTTTTGATTTTAGCTGTGACGTGTAGGACGCGGTTATGGCTTTCCTTTGACATCATGTCGTCGTCGGTGAACATGATATTATTAACGGATTCATCCAGTTTTCCATGTTTATAAATTGGCATTGCCTTCACATTGTCGGATTCATCCAGTTTTCCATGTTTCAGTTTTGAAGCCTAAACTGGGAGAAAATGTTGTTGTTACAGATAACTTACATGTAACTATTAACCATTTTGAATGGCAGCCCGAGTCTATACTGGAAAGGGGAATGTTCAAGCGCAACAATCAAGCTATCACCCGTTGGCTTATCAAATGGAATGATCTTTCTAATGATGAAGCTACCTGGGAGGATGCAGATGACATCATTCTACGTTTTCCTGAATTTTCATCTTGAGGACAAGCTATATCTGAAGGGGGGTGGGATGTTAGGACTCCAATACCTCTTACTTGGCTACTATTTCCTAAAGAAGGTTATTATTGGGGCGTCACATTCAATTAGAGGGGCGTCACCTAATAGGACAAAAACGGGTCACCCATAAGTAATTTCAAAAACCCCTTATCTCAAATAATTTTGTAATGACTAAACAACCCTTATTTAGTTAATTTTAATTTAAATTAATTAGATAATAATTGAATTAATGAATTTTGTTTTTTACTTGGTTAATTCTTGGACAAAGTTTTTGTTGGAAGAAAAACTAGAGAGAAGAGAAAAAATAATTTTTTTGGAGATTTCTTTCAAAGCCTAGATTTTGATTCACTCAACCAAAATGAATCAAAGTGAAGAACTAATGGTTGAAAATCAACAAGTATGCCTCTAAACTATCTCCCATGAGATCGATTTCGCACAAAATTAGCTAAAGTACGTTAAAAAATAAAGATTTTTTCACTTACTGCTCATGTTACGGTTGGGTTGAAGCTTCGTTCCCAACCGTAATCTATATTTACGGTTAGGTTTGGATGCAATCCTAACCTTAACTGATTTTCAGGATTATTTACGGCAAGGTTATCCTAGAAAAAAACAAACCGTAAGACAAATTACGGTTGGCTAGAAAATCGAACCTAGCCGTAAGAGGTTCCGTTGGAAAAAACATTGCATTTTCCTAGCTGTAATCAACCATGCAGTTTTCTTAAAAAGATACAGGAACAATTACGGTTAGGTTTGTCCTATATAGAACCAAACCGTAACCAATTACGGTTGGAAAATTCAGTCTAGCCATAATCCAACATGCAAACCAAATTTTACGGTTTGAATTCAACTAAACCTAACCGTAAGTTCTTCATAAACTAAAGTTACGGTTAGAAAATAAGTTCCCAACCTAGCCGTAACACTAGCAAAAATTGTACTGAAACCCTAATTTTACTTCGATTTCATTCAATCTAACATATTTTAAGCACAAAAATGAGTAAACAAAGATGGGTTTGTTCGATTATACCAAACATATACCATGGGTTGTTGTTGAGAAGTTTGAAATTCTGATTCTTCAGTTGCTTGAATCTGTTGTTGAGGATGAAGATTTTGGTCTAATGGTTGATTGAGAAGATTATGTTTTTAAATTTTTATTTTAGTTCAAGGGTAATCTAGACATTTTGTTTTGGTGTTAGGATATCCCATAACCACTGTTTTGGACACTAAGAATCCAAGTGAAGCCCCTCTATTTGAATGTGACGCCCCAATAATAGCCTTCTTCCTAAAATACTAGCTTGGTTAATTTAGCTTTGTTTTCCTTCTCTAGGTGATTTATTTTTATAGTTTTTGTTTCCAGTTTTACTGAAACTCTAAGCTATTTAAAGCTTCTCTGTAGAACTATGTATCTTATCGATTTTTGAATGCAATTTTCAGTGGTTTATCCCCATTACTAAAAGTCCTAAAGTTATCTCTTTTAGTTTAGAACCCTAACATTTTTCCTCTCTAAATGTTAATCTTTATTGTTTTTATCCATCTTGTAATTATCTAGGGAAACTGCAAATCTTTATGATATAGCTCATTCTGGATCTGCTACTCAGGTTACGCAGTAATCTTCATCTGTGGAATCCCCAAAATGGGAAAAGGAGTTGTGCCTGCTCTCCAAAATCAACGATGGTGGAGCAGAAATTTCCTGGAGTGTCTGTTTTGATTTAGGTATTACCAAAAATATTTCAAATTACTAAAAATGTTTGCTACAGTGTTTCGGTTAGTAAATTAGACAAAGTTTTCTATATATTTACAATCGTGCCATATCTTAAGGAATGTGTACCCAATATGTGAAATCGTGTTTTAACAGTTTACACGGACACAAAAACCAAACCCCTCTCTCTATCGTCTAACAACTCTTCCTCTTCTCCTTGTTCCTTTCTCTCCGCCATTAACACTCCTGAGAGTGGAAAATTTTCAGTTCAAAATTCGTCCGCAAAAAGAAAACCCTAGTTTAGAATCGATCAATTATAGACTGATTTGTGGTTGTTGTTGTTTATATCGATCAATTTGACCTAAAATTTGAACGATGATGGTTATTGGTGAAGAAGATGGTCCACATTTGATTCTGGTGATTAAATTTCATGATTTCATCTTCTTCTTTGATGGGGTAAGTGATAAAACATGAGTCCTGTTTTTCTTCTGAATGAATTGATTTATTAGTTATGTTTCATGATATTGGGAGAAAGATTACAGCAAAAATTAGAGATTTTCTAAATTTTGGATTGTTAGACCTATGTTCAGTTAGCTTTGGATGATTTAGGTTCGTTTTTGGTGGCTTTTATGAAACATTTTATTTAGTAGATTCTGTTGAGTATGTTGCTCGAGATTAAATTATTTCCTGCGGGAGAATGTATGCATTATCTTGTTCCAATTATGCGATGTTCCTTGGGTAAAAGTTTGAAGTTATGTCTTCCTTTCCTTTGATTTGGTTTGGGTCATGGTTGATGTGTTGGTTAAGAAATAATGGTGGAAGTGATTGTTTGGTAATATTGGAATTGTGATGAATGTACCGAACTTCTTGTGTTTGTTTAATAAGGACCTTCTTATGTAAAGTTCGTCTAGACTGGTTACACTGACACAGCAGTGGAGTACTTTACCAAACGTTTTCGCTTCTGCCACATACATAGATGCAACAACCATTTCCCAGAGGAGAAAGCTGAACCATTTCCTTTGTCACGGTTCAGTTAGTTGATGTAGAGGAAGACTTGGACTTCATCTGTCTGGCAAGATATATTTAAATGTTGATGTATTTATCTTAGGATAGCAGGTTTGTCGAGTCATGGGGTGGAACTGCTTCTCTGTCAATTTACAAGAGTGCCTTAGTATGTGTTATGAGACCAAGGCTGATGGTGTTACAGTCATTGTATTCTTATGTGAGGTCACATATTTTAAATTCAAAAGTTCCATTGGGGTAAATGCATTGCAGAAATTTTCCCTGGATTTTATCCTATGTCAACTTTGCTGCGTTCCTGTCTAGGGAGCCATTTGAATAACTTGTTTGTCTTTAGGTGCATGAGTATCTATTTTTTATTTTCTACATATGGAACTTGGACAAAAATGATAATAATTTCTTACAGTATATTGTGATGCTTTACATGCTACTTCATATATTTGGGATAATCTGTCTAGTGGCCTGACATGACCTTTCTGCTTGACAGTCTCGCTGCTATTGCAAGGAAACGGCCAATACATTACATTGATATTCTTTCAGTATTAATTGGGTTTGATCCAAATTTCGAGACACCTTGGAGTCATACTGCAAGTATCCAGTACTCTTTTAGGACTGCCTTTCTGGGTTTCTTAAGGTGTACCCACCCCTGCGTTGTAGAGGTAAACTTGTCAGTACGTTTTGTTTAGTTTTCCAGTGATAAGTGTTCATTGCTTACAAGTTCCCTTTACACTTCACCATCCATGAAACTATGAATGTCCAACATAAAATTCACTTATGTGGCAGTCGCGGGATAGACTGGTTCACTGGATGCTCGATTAAGTTATTAGGAAAGTCGATAAAATAATAAAGAATATTGAACGTGCTTCACTGGATGCTCGATTTAACAAGGTAGCGAACCTTTCTAGTGGTGCACTTTCTGGTGGATCTTATTGCTCATAACATTATATCGATCATTTGTTTCTTCTTTTTCATTTCTTGCTCAATCACCCTAATGCTTTGGATTGTCTTGCGTTTTGATCGTCAGGAGGATTAACCATTTAACCATTTCTTATCTGTTGCTGAATTGAATAAGAAAAGGTCCATGCTTCCAGATGTTGACAGTGCAGTCAATACTGATGAGCTACCTGCAAAAAGGACTCGCTATCTTCCTGTGGGAAATGCACCCTTACCAGTTCAAAACAATTATGGGCATGATGGAATTACTTCTAATGGAGTATCTACTAAGGTACCATTAATTCAAAATGAGTTGACTCATGTTGAACAAATGATTGCCGCCATGTTGGCAGAAGGAGAAAGAGGCGCCAAATCACTTGAAATTCTCATCTCGCAAATCCAGCCTGACTTGATGGCTGACATTGTTATAGCTAATATGAAACACTTACCTAAGAACTCACCACCATTATCAAGTAGATTAGGGAACATGCAAGTTCCTTCACCGTCAGGTCCAATTACAACCGCTCAAGTTGCAGTACCAAATCCGCGGTTAATCCGCATCCGGACCGTACAATCCGATGATCCGCAAAGGTCAAATCTGCGGGTGATTGGGCCGGTCACGGTTCAATTTTCCAAATCCGCAATTTTGACGGTTTGTTTGCGGGTGACCCCTAATCCGCAACCGTCCGTCTGTTGCACACGCCTGCTGGAGATGATGAGATGAAAGCATAACTGTAGTTAATTAATAAAGTATGGATGGATCCCTATATACTGTAGTTAATTAATAAACTGAATTACATATATACCCTCATTTTTATTTTTATAGATTTCTTATCAATGTATGATGTAGGGGTAAAAGCGTCCATAAAATTTGCAGTTTCAAAGTGATACAGTAAAGGGTGTTCCCTTTATATTGTAGTTAATTAATAATAATCCGGAAAAGTTCTAAAGACACCAACACCGGGTGTATATTGCACACACAATGTGAAACAATAGGTACACATTCAATACATTGGATACACAATGTGAAACAATGGGTACACAATGCGAAAAGGGTAATAATTTTTGTATATATTGCACACACAATGCGAAACAATGGCTACACATTATTATTATTCATCAAATTAAAAATGATTATTATTTATTGTGTACACTATGTATAACAATGGGTACACAATGTGAAGAGGGTAATGAGTTTTGTATATATTGCACACACAATATGAAACAATGGCTACACATTATTATTATTCATCAAAAAATGATTATTATTTATTGTGTACACAATGTATAACAATGGATACATAATGCGACTACGATAATGATTTTTGTATATATTGCACACACAATGTGAAACAATGACTACACATTATTATTATTCATCGAATAAAAAATGATTATTATTTATTGTGTACACAATGTATAACAATGGATACATAATGCGAAGAGGATAATGATTTTTGTATATATTGCACACACACAATGTGAAACAATGGCTACACATTATTATTATTCATCAAATAAAAAATGATTATAATTTATTGTGTACACAATGTATAACAATGGATACATAATGCGAAGAGGATAATGATTTTTTTATATATTGCACACACAATGTGAAACAATGGCTACACATTATTATTATTCATCAAATAAAAATGATTATTATTTTTTGTGTACACAATGTATAACAATGGATACATAATGCGAAGAGGATAATGATTTTTGTATATATTGCACACACAATGTAAAATAATGGCTACACATTATTATTATTCATCAAATAAAAAATGATTATAATGTTTTGTGTACACAATGTATAACAATGGATACATAATGCGAAGAGGATAATGATTTTTGTATATATTGCACACACAATGTGAAATAATGGCTACACATTATTATTATTCATCAAATAAAAAATGATTATAATTTTTTGTGTACACAATGTATAACAATGGATACATAATGCGAAGAGGATAATGATTTTTGTATATATTGCACACACAATGTGAAACAATGGCTACACATTCAATACATTGCACACACAATGTGAAAAATGGGTACACATTCGATAGATTAAAATATTAATAAAAAATATTCTTTTTTCAAAAAATAATAAAAAATCATAATGTGTAGGACTTAGATGTCATAAGAATAATAATTCAAGGGTAAAATAGACCAAATATTTTTTGAAAAAACATTTTTGGGGGTTTTGAAAAAAATAGACATTTTTGGGAAAAAGCTTTTCCAAAACAACATTTTTGGGCATTGACCCGATGGGGGATCGGTAGATCTGTCAAGTATTCGAATGTAAGAATTATTGGTTATTTTGGTTTTTGTTAAAAGAGGATGAAGAAGAGTTAGTATTTATAGGAACATAAGAAACGTACATTGCCCTGTAAATTGTAAGAGCATAGTATATAATAAAATTTGCAGAGACATTTTTTGATTTCTTTCGTGTTCATTCTTGTGAAATAGTTGATGGCATCTACTGTTTCTGCCGAGGGCTATGAGTTGTAGACCTAATTTTGCTCTCTCTTATTAACATATAGAAAAGGGAATTGAACCTCATTCATGGAGAGGAAATACAGGATTGGAATCAGCCATTGTTTGCTGCATGTAGAACTTACCTCAAGCACCAGTATTGTGTTTATGAAGAGAAATCAACATAATATATACGAGCAAATACAGAAAATATCAATATCGCTTATTCATAAGAACAATGCCTAATGAAAAAGTAAAGAAAAGTTGCAGTAGATACAGCACACTACTCGTTCATCAGGAGCTGACTGAAACATACTCTAGATCTAGAATTAGGGAACTTCCCTAATTATTTTTTGACCTGCTCACATATTAAATGCATGCAGGACTTGAACAGGACTTTCTTCTGTCAAGTGGAGATTGCAACATGGAGGGAATTTTCCTTTTACCTGTATACGCACGACTTCCCTCAGTCAGAGACTCAGAGTACTTAAAACCCACTAATCTAAAACACCAGTGTGCAGTTTCTCAAAGTTCAAAGACCATAGTTGTGTGACTGGCTTTCATTGGTGGGGGGACCATGTGCTATTTCGTACGTATCATGAGACCCTGAATTCTTCTGCTAACTTCCAAAGGAAACTCATTGCAAGATAATACCAAAATGTCGATACCAAAATAACTCCAAAATGACTTGCATCTGTATAATAAAGAGCTACATGATATAAATTTGTGAACTAAAATCGTGTTATTCTTGGTACAAAGTGAAGAAGCGTCATATTAATGCTAGATCTAGAATTAGGGAAGCCGATTCACGAGTAACTTATGTATCTGAATTAATAGAAAGTTAACATTTTCATTTGAGGTGATCATTGCCTGGGTGTCGAGAAAGAGTTTTATAATGCCATCTGACACAAGACATATATGATGAGCACCTTGACGTAAGGCTAGAGTACAAATTAATTAAGGTAAATGATGATATTGATTTCCTTAAAGTAACACCTGTTGCATAAAATTTCTTCAAATCATTTGGCCCACCCACTGGTGGCATCATGCCAAGAACATGGTAGCCACTACGTGAGCTCCACTGGAGTCAGGTCGCGAGGCATTGGAATCCCACCACTACGCTTCGCTGGAGCAATACAGCCAGAGAGTGTTAATGAGTTAGCATATAAAGATGTTGCTGATGGAGGGAACTGGTGACACCATATAGTTCGTATAAGTACATGGGTTTGTCTTTGATACAGACATGTGGTTCCCTATCAATTATTGAGTGACCAAGTCGAATACCCTTGTTTTGGAGGTTAAGTATTTGGCTGAAGCCGTTGGCGTTGGGATAAGATATATGCACCAATTAACTATGTAACAAGTTGTGGAGCTTATCTCATTGCAACAATTATGCACTAAGGACCATCATTGTGAATTTTTTTTTTATTCATGCAATATAAGCAGTAGCCGTTAGCTTAATCAAATCACCAGCGCGGACTTATATCATTGGCACTAGGATAAAATCACAGGGATAATTGGATTCGGATTACTGGCAACTAATAACTAGATGAAGCCTTCTAAAATCCCATCACAGTTGAGTACCCCTAGAAAGCAAGTTATTCCTCTCGCAGTGCTTGGCAACGAGTTAAGTTAAGTTTACTTTTTGCGCATTGTCCTCATTGTTTACAACTTTACATCTATTCTTTAGACATCGTCTCCTTCTGCAAAGGGTCTCAATATATTTTTGTTCTTGGTCCTTATAACTGTATCTTTTATATTGGATACGCTAACGATCGAAGTACATGTTTAAATTAAAAAGAAGATAATGTATATAATTATCGACTGTATCAGTACTCCAGTAAAAAGAAACAGTGAGATTCAAGAATAACGCGACAAGGAAAATATTAGATATTATGGACGGATAATGTGCACGAAATTGAGTATTACAATAACACTATGAGCACTAGAGACAACTCGATAATAAACTAGCAGCCATGGAACTTTCTGTGTCGGAGACGTTACTGTAGTTTCTCCCAAGCCGATCCTTCTTTTCACTTGACAGCAGTTTGGCAAACCTCACAAGTGCTTCTTCATTTGTTTCTTCCTGGAGACTTTGTTGGTCATTATGCACCACGGGTTCAAGTTGACCTGTCTCCACACTCACTTGTGTAACAGGTTTCTTTAACAAATTCTGGCCTAATCTGACAAGATTCTCCAGATTTTCTGTTGTAGCTATGTCCATTGAAGATAATGAACTACTTTCACTCTTGGTGAAGTTATGTTGAATTCTGAAAAAATCAATTTGATTAGCGCCGAGCCAGAGTTGAGAGAGACCTAGGATAGATGCATTGTCGTAATATGATATATCAGACTCTGCTGGAGAGAACAAATCGCTGAGTCCATTTGTGTGGCGTAACCAGTCCGCAACTCCCCATTTAGCTGCAACATCAGCTGTTATTTATTGTTTTTGTGCCTCTATTCTTGTTGATGATCCTGTCCCTAGTGATAGCATCAGAACTTTTCCTTTTCCTTTCGTGAAGAAATTTGGATTTGTCTTACAGACTCCGGGAAGTAGTCCATATGGAAGTGTTATCTGTATACACAATTTATTGATCAGAATCTCGGTCACCACAACTTCTATATTTAGATGCATAGAACGGAACTAATTAAAATTAATATGGGTATCCTTACCGGGCAGTTGGCAGCTACCCCACCGTCAATGAGGTTAAACTCTCGAACTTGTTCCCTTTCATTAACTTTGGCTTTCACTTGGAATTGGTGAGGAGGAAGATAAGTTGGCGCAGCAGAAGTGCCAATGCAGACATCTGAGAGTAGTGGATCCTCTATAAGAGATGTTTTTGCCTTTTCAGTTGTAAAGATACAAGTGTGTCTTAGCTTTACATCATAAGCTGGAATGGCAACCGATGTCAATGTTTGATGCAATCTAGTATTTCCGAGCAACTCCTTCAAAAGTCCTTGAAGATATTCACCATCGTACTTTGGTCCTCCAACCATGTCATGAATCCACTTTTTGGCATTGTCAAAAATCCCACTACATAAGCAAAAAAAAAAAAAAAAAAAAATTAAGAACACAGTACAAGCGACAATAATGCGTAATTAAGCAATCCAAAAAAATCAACAATGGTACATAATATACCGATTCGGTTGTGGGAAGATCTTTGAGCAATGGTCGAGGTAGAACTGAGGGATATCCTTAGCTGCAAACAATGGGCGGTTTTGTTCATCTGGTGCAGTTAGCATGGCTGTTACGAGTCCACCAATACTTGTCCCACTGATGATATCAAAATAGTCCGCAAGTCTTGCATCTGGACCATCGAGTTCCTAGATAGTTGTACAGCAGTATTCAATAATGAGATCGAAAATTGAGAGAAAAATATGCAGTAAAATCAATGCATGCATTACTCAGAGAATTATTATTATACCTGTAGTTTAGCTTCAAGGAATGCTAGAATGGTACTTGGAATGATTCCTCGGACACCTCCACCATCAATACAGAGAATTGTGATTAGTTTTGATGGTGGTAATTAATCGATCATTATAACTAGCAGAATCCTCCACTTTATCCATGTTGATTTAAAAAAAACAGATGAAATCAAACAATTTAGCAAACTAAGTTTGAGTAAACTGGTAAGCAGAGATATGAGATTGTAAGAAGCAAAGATAAGTACATGTAGTTTGGTTAATGAACTGTGGATGAGTATATATAGGCTTACAACAATCTGTGGATAAGAGATGCGTCTCTTCATCAACAGACACTGTCTGTTGAATTTAGAATTTTCTGGAGTACATGAGCGGTTGAAAATATTCCAACATTCTCCCCTTATTTTCAAAACCATAAAACAAAGTTAAAAACTTTTAAAACCGGAGCGGCTGCATCACCGAAGTGACTGCCTACGTGCCGAAAGTGGGATCAAGCCAACGTAGTTCTAGCACAATTGAGACTAAGCATCATCGCTGAAATCAATACATAAATGATAGGTACCTTCTGGGTTTGAACCTTCACTTAGTGTAAGAAAGTCAAAGCTTTATCGATAGATGGTGAAACTAGTCTTGAACCAAGAATCCCTTATGACAAAGCCGGAGTCTCCACACATATTGATTCCATAAGACATGTGTTCTGTAGCCAAGCACTATAAAGGCCTTGTGCTTATATCCTTATTCATGAGTCTTCTTTAGAGAACGGTCTTCTTCTCTTAGGAAACGGCCCACATTTCCATACTCATATAGGTAAGTCTCGAAGGTGTTTCTGCGAGACACCTTTTACTAATCACAGACTCATTAAGGATTTACATCCATCCTATTTTCTTGCAGAAAAACCAGCACTAACTTGAAATGGGAAGTTTTATGTTAGTGCTCCATAATCTCTGACCATAACTTGTTGGTACCACATTGAACCTTGTTTATCTTTTTCAAAACATAGGTTGGGTTTTGCTATGGGGAGATCAACCTTCCTTCACAGACCTTAGTCCCATTTCATTACATTTTATTGAAGCAACTGAATATGGTAGACTCTTTGTGAATGGGTCTGCCAAATTCCTTTTGATTCAATAAAGTTAACCGTAACCACTCCCTCTTGAGTAGTTGCCTAACCAATTGGTGTCTGAGCCTCGCATGTCTACACTTTCCATTATAAGTCTTATTAGAGACATTATAGATTGCTTCTTCCAAAGTGGAATTTCCATAAGAAGGTCCCTAAGCCATTCTGCCTCTTTGCATGCATTCGTTAAAGCTATCAATTCTGACAACATTGTTGAATCAGATATACAAGTCTGTTTCTTGGAACTCCAAGACACAAGAAGACACCCCTAAAGTAAAAATCCATCGGAGATGTCGACTTGGACTTGGATTCTACATTGTTCCAGTTAGCATCGTTTTGTAACCTTCCAATCAGCGGGATAGCCTTGGTAATGCAAACCAAAATCAATTGTTCCTTTCAAGTAAGCCATAACTGGAAACCGCTTTCCGGTGTTGAACAAGGATTACTTGAAAAGCGACATAACACCCCCACCGCATGGGCTATGTCCGGTCTTGTGCAATGCATAGCACATAAGACTCCCAATGACACTGGAATACTCAAGTTGTGCATGAGTACGACCGGTGTTCTTCTTTAACTTGATAGTATGGTCTAAAGGAGTAGGTCTTTGGATCGTCATCAAAGTGATCATACCTTTTGAGAAATTTCTCAATATAATGAGATTGGGTTAAAGCCAACTCATTCCCCTTTCTTATGATCTTAATTCCCAAGATTACATCAGCCTCTCCTAAATCCTTCATATCAAAGTTAGAGCCAAGAAACTTCTTTGTTTCTTCCACCATAGATATGTCGGATCAAAAATAAAGCATATCATCAACATATAAACAGAGAATCACACATCCAGAACTATCATGCTTACTATAGATACATTTATCTGCATCATTCACCACAAAACCAAATGACAAAATCACTTCGTCAAACTTCTCATGCCATTGCATGGGAGCTTGCTTCAAGCCATAAAGAGATTTAACCAATTTGCAAACCTTCTTTTCTTGGCCTGGCAATATGAAACCTTCAGGTTGTTCCATATATATCTCTTCTTCCAAATCTCCATTTAGGAAGGCAGTTTTGACATCCATTTGATGAATAATTAACTTGTGAATAGAAGCAAGTGCAATTAAACAATTGAATAGATGAGATGAGAACAGGAGCATATGTATCAAAGTAATCAATTCCATGTCTTTGCCTATAACCCTTAGCAACCAATCTTGCTTTAAACTTACCTTTTGTACCATCGGCATTTACTTTTCTTTTGAATAGCCATTTACTTCCAATAGGCTTTACGCCTGGAGGTAAATCGCAATATATCCAAGTACCATTAGTAAGATGGGAATCTTTTTCATCATTGATAGCCTCTTTCAAAAACTAGCATATTTGGAACTAATAGCCTCGAGCATAAGTTTTAGGGTCATCATCAACATGCGCAACATATTTGGTAATATTAAGAATTGTATTCTTATCACCTTCTACAAGATATGTTATAAAGTCTGGACCAAAGCTTGTCTCTTTTCTTGCTCTCTTACTCCTTCTAGGTTCGATATCTTCTATGGGTTGAAATATCCTCTATGTCTTGAGTAGGAATAGAATGACCATCATTCTCATTAGTCTCTTCAGATTCTAGACTAGGTAACAATGAATTCTCCGTGGGTTGCATTTGAGAACTGTTCCTATTTAGGTTCTCAAAAATTCCACATCTACAGATTCTATAATCTCGAAAGTATCAAGGATTAAAAATCAGAGGTGATACTATTAGAGAGTATCCCACAAAAGCACATTTATAAGCCCCTGTTTCCCAATTTTGGTCTTTTAGGATCAGGCTTTGAACATATGCCAAACAACCCCAGACTTTAAGTCTCTTCAAGTTTGGTTTCCTTTTAAACCACAACTCATAGGAGAAACATTCTTCTTTTTCAAAGGAACCCTATTCAAAATATAACATGCAGACAACATAGCTTCACCCCACAAAGAATTAGGCAAACTAGAACTTATAAGCATGCAATTAACCATATCAATCAAAGTTCTATTTTTTCCTTTCAGCCATGCCATTTTGTTGAGGTGTATAAGGTGCAGTAAATTGATGAATTAAACCATGATCTTGACAAAAGAATTTAAATTCATTAGGAAAATACTCACCACCACGATCAGAACGTAAAGTCTTAATTTTCAGTCCTAATTGTGTCTCTACTTCTGCTTTATATATTTTGAACATGTCAAAAACATCATCCTTAGATTTCATCAAATATGTGTAAGCATATCTAGTACTATCCTCTATAAAAGTGACATAATATTTATTTCCACCACGAGTGGCAGAACCATGCAAATCACCCACATCACTATGTACTAATTCAAGTAAGGAAGAATTTCGTACTACAGACTTATGGGAAATTCTAGTTATCTTTGCTTGCACACATATTTCACATTTAGAAGCATGATCAAAATTGCAATCAGAAATCAAACCTAATCGATTCATGTTTCTAAGGGAACCATAATTTACATGACCAAATCTACCATGCCATAGATTAACATAGTCAACAATATAAGCAGAACCATTATTTATTATATTAAGCTTAATCATCCCATTACAAGCATATCCTTGTCCAACAAACACACCGTTTTTGGACAATACAAACTTATTAGACTCATAAGTAATCTTGAATCCAGCCTTCATTACAAGGTCGCCGGAAACAAGGTTCTTTACAATGTCAGGGACATGTAATACATTAGTAAGAGTGGACAGTCTTTCGAAGTAAACGAGAGTTCAACAGTGCCTTTCCCAATGACTTTCTTTGTGTTGACCGTTTGCGAGAGACAACCGTTTCCTTCTCCACAAACCGGTTCATAAGTCTTGTAAAGATTTCTATCCTTACTGAGATATGGACGGTTGCACCATTGTCGTACCACCATCCACTCCCAGTTTCAGCAACAGCATTGGAGGCTTGCACTACAATCACAAGATTGTCATCGACCATATTTGCCTCTTTTTCTGGTTCTGCTGTTGTTTCATTTTGAGACGACAGTCACGAGCAAAATGGCCGGGTTTGTCACAGAAGTAGCAATTGCCCTTCTTCTTACTCTTCTTGTTGGGATGATTCTTCTTCTTAAACTGGGTATCATTCTTAGGTTTCAAGGAATTTGGTGTCTCTACGCTATTCACCTTAGAATGGTTTTCAGACTGTGAACTATCCTTAAGTTCTCGTTTACGAGAGTCCTCTTCTATGCGAAGATGACGCTGTAAGGCCTCTAAATCATAGTCAGTCTCAGCATGCTTAAGTTTCTTCTTATAACCATTCCAGGAAGGGGGGAAGACGAGAGATAATAACACCAACAATAAACGCAGGAGGAAGTTCAATTCCAGCATCCTTAAGATGATTAACAATGAGTAAAAATTCACTGACCTGGGCAATGACTGACTTACTGTCAACCATCTTAAAATCCATGAAGTTGCAAGTCAGGAATTTCTTGTTGCTTGCCTCAGAAATCTTGTATTTGTTGTCAAGCACAGTCCATAATTCCTTTGCAGTCGCAATACTCCGATGTGCATTGTAAACAGAAGTTTCCAGGGCATTCAAAATATGACCACGGCACATGAAATCATCTTCCTGACGCTTCTTACGTTTGTTGATCAATTCAAGAGTATCCTTGTCTGATGCTGCAGGAATCGCCTCCAAACCATCTTCAAGTATATACCACAACTTGATGGTGATCAGGAAAAAACTTCACAGTCTCTTGCCAACGAGTAAAATTTTCACCATCAAAACGTTCCAGACGAGTTAAGGTTTGGTTCATCACTTGCAGGGATTGTGCAGCAGCATTCGAAGTTGAAGATTCACCCTCCATTGCCAGAAATTATTTGTCTAAAACTGTTGGAAAAAACTTACCGGGCTGCAATGGAGATGAAACACAAAAAACAGACTGTGGTTGTACTCAAAAGCTTTCAAGGCTCTGGTGATTTCTTTTAGACAAATATTTCTACCCTTCCAACGAGTTGGCAATTGCAACAGTATGTGAAATACCGCCTTGAGGATCACAGTGAAAGCCCTACAACCGAAAATTGGATTCAAGGTTTGCACCCCTTGACCCAATCAAGAACACATGAAAAGAAAGTTCTGATGATGCTTTAGAAGAAGAGAGAAAACAGAGAAAGGGTTTTCAAGATATGATATCGAAATGGATTTGGGAGATGCTACTTATAGGGGTTTTTGCATCTGTTGGGAAAAGACATGTCTTTTCACCAACAGGTTTCTCTTCTAAAGAGATGCGTCTCTTCATCAACAGACACTGTCTGTTGAATTTAGAATTTTCTGGAAAACGTTTTCCAACTGTCCAAACAATTGCATATCCAAAAATTCTTCCGGGGGGCGTTGCCCCCTAGACCCCCACCAGGGGCGGTCTCCCCTGGACCCCCACGTTTTCCACCAGGATGTCGACCACAGCCTGGGGGGCTACGCCCCCCAAGACCCCCCTTCGTAGCGCGGTTGAAAATATTCCAACATGGATAAGTTCGTAGTTACATTGATGATTTGGATTATTGGATAATAACACCCACTTACAGTTTCTATAACTTGATCAGATTCCATCTATACTTCTCAAGTCTCATGCCTTTTTTGATGATCAGTTCTTGATTTGGAAATAGTTCTTATGATCTGGATAACGAATACAATATTAAGAATGCTTAATCAGCAAAACTTTATCCATTAAGGCTCAGAGTTAGCAACTCCATTTTAGGAGCTTCAATGGATATTCCCCTCTTATAGGGAACATGATATGATCCTATCCACCACGTACACTTAGTTTCCTTTCTCTATCTATCTTTGTAAAAGTAATTTTTTTAGCTTGATTTTTTTTTTCCAGTTCTTTCTCAATTCAGTCGTTTCCTAACTTCATTCTAAAGGTAGGCTACGAATATGGCAAGTCAAGCATAACCTACTAACATATTGAGGTTAATCTTCGGACCTTTGCAGGGGGCTAAACCATGCTGAAACCCCATAAAGACATTTCTTATTCAAGAAGGTGTTAGTGTAAACATTGCAGGCAAGTTGTTAGCTTATTTCTTAGTAACACTTGTAAGCTAATGTTGATCAGATAACTTTGGAAATACACCTTTATACGAATCTGTCAAGATAAGAAATGATCGAGTAGCTTCGTTACTTTTCAACCAAGGAGCATCACTGCACTGGGTTTCCCCGGTTTAAATCTTTCGAACTAGATCGGATCATCTTCTTGTTTTCTTAATTTAGTGGGTTTGACGTTTTCCGACTGCAAGAATTCTACAAAATTCGTGTCAATTACCACCGTATCTTCAGATTCTTAAGATACAATTTAGTCAAGTGTTTAGGTTAAAAGTTCTATTACCACCAAGAAGAAGAAGAAAGGAAAGGTTCTGCGAGAACAAGAACACATTGTTCCCTTTGTTAAACATCCAGGAGTTGGAAATTTTAGAAGAATGGTTTGCACCTGATAATTCCTTCCCTTGCCTTGAGAAAGTAGCTATTGGTAAGTGCAGTAATTTGACATGTATACCAGATTTAAGATTATGGACTTCTTCTCTCACGGAATTAACCGTATGGAATTTCCAAATGTTGAAAAAGGAGCCTCCCATCTGTACAATGTAAATCAACCAATAGGTACACCTTCTCATTCTGTCTCTTTTGTGTCGTTTTGATTTTTGAAGGTTTTGTGTCGTAAATGCTGAAATTGTCACAATCGTGATTTAAAACACTATGACTGTTTGTAACGGCTAATAACTCGCTATTTTCAATCCTAAACTCTTTAGTCCAACCAAATGACTGAATATCATTTTGCTCTTTCATGCCATATCTATCATTCTTCTTTTTTAATAGCCATATGTCAAAACATTCAGCATCTTCGATATTCAAAGCAATAGCAACAAACAAACAACCCATCTAAAACCCCTATCTTGCTATCACTCCAATCACCATCTTGCGGCAAAGGAGGCAGTGAAAGATGTTCACAAAACCTTTCCTTAGCCAAATCGAAGGTAACTATCAGTTGTAATTTTCTGTCCATCCAATAAAGAGATCCATTAGAAAATATACCTTCTTCTAATGAACTGAATCCAAAATTGAAGTTTCCAAGGTTTCTCCATCCATTGCCACTGCCTAGAGTGTGTAGTTTTCTACATGGGTCTTCGACACATATGTTGCTACAACTTTGTAGTCATTGGTTGCAGAAACATAACCAAAGCTGCTCGCCCCATAATTATACCCAACAATCTCTCTCAAATTCTGGAAGCACAACATATCTGGTGATGGGGTTACAAATCCAAACAGATGAGCGCAAGTATACAGCAAAAAAGATCAACCCCATTACATGACCCAACAAAGTGACTAGGCCTAAACGGAGAGGGAAAATTAACCCTTTTAATCCTCTAAACGGAGAGGGCACAGACTTTGTTTTTTCTCAATAAAGTCTGTACCCCTTCTAAAGACAATGTTGAGAAAATGACATACAATGGTTTCAACTTTTGAGAAGAGTTCGAATCAAAGCTTGATGTTATGGAAAACAAAACAAAAAAACCGTGAAAGAATAGCAGCAAGTAGTAACTATGTGTATTAATGACTATGATATATGTAAGATGAAACTTAGGAACTTGAAAACAAAAAAGAAGAAGAGAGATTTTCGTTTATGTGTGTTGAGTGTGTAAAGGTACAGTCAACTAAAACTATCTAAATTTAGAAGTCATAGAAGAAGCACATGATTTTTTTTTGCTAGGGATGAATGCCTATACTGATACTAAAACCAAATAAAACGGCGTCTTCTTTAAGCTTTCAAATATTTGACAAAGGCTTTAACTCTTTTTTTCTTTTCTACGCCATATTTTTTGAAATTTTTGGTTACTAATGGTCTCTAGCCATTCTTCATGTTGCTTCTTTTCATCGGTTTGCTGTCATTTTTACCAAGGGTCCAATCATAAAAAGAGATTGATGTATATACGTGACGCTAAGAAAATTCTGACAGATGGATACATAAACAACAGCATAGAATAAGACCATTGAATGCCAAATAATAGAAGATACACCCTAGTCAGTCGTAAAAAGACCATCCGATGGTTGGAGAAGAACGATAGAACATTTCATATGAAAGACAAGAGTCCAACTGCTATCATTTTGGAAGTTAAGATTAAATCTTTCTCGTGGGCTTCTACCATGTCGTGTCTTGAGAACACTCCTTTAGATGATATCATTGTAAATTGGAATTCCAAGTTTTTTTATCCCCATTAGGGGTTTCTTTAAGTTTTAGTTCTTTGTTTGGGGATCCTATTGGATTGCCTGTCGTGGTTTTTTTAGTCATGGTCTCCATTGTTGTTCCGCTCCTTCGTATTGGGTCTCAACTGTTTTTCAGCTATTGTAAACTGCTTTTTTACAATAAATTGTATTTTCTTTTTTGACCAAGAAATAAAAAATGATTTGTTATGACCAATGGCTCTTCCAAGCACAATCAATAGAGAATTAAAATAGAAATGAAAAGAAAATGTAAAATAGACACACAAACAACACAGGGATTTATAGTGGTTCGATCAAGATGATCTACATCCACTTTAATTGGAAGACGACGATAACGTTGCACTATGATTTGAACAAGTTTACAATGAGTATTCACTCCCTTACACTCTCTGAAGAACAAGCCTACAATGGATTCCTCACACTCTCTCTATCTCTATGTTTCTCACGGAATATTTGGATGATTTGAAATGAAACTAATGAAGGTATATATAGGTTGTAAGTCGACATACTCGACAGCTCACTAATGATCATCTCCACTAGACAGCTACACTCCACCTACAGCTCGTTAAAAATAGCCGAAAGGTTCCAATTGCCCCACTAGCCGAAAGCAACAAAGGTTCCATTAGTTATTAGCCGAAAGATATTAATTATCTCCACTAGTCGACATACTCAAAGTTATCCCCACCGAAAGTAACAGCCGAAAGTTCCACGCTTGAATAATCCATTCAAGTCATATCTTACAAATATCCACCTTGACTTGAATACCATCACCGCTCATCATCATCGTCTTCGCTCAGCCCCACATGGGCTCTCAACACCTGTTGAAACCAACCAAGTCCAAGCAGTGCTTGAACTTGATACTTGGAACTGGATTCGTCAACATGTCCGCAGGGTTATCCACTGTAGGAACCTTTATCATCGTTATCCTGCCTTCCTCAACTGCATCCTTGATAAAATGATACCTGACATCGATGTGCTTCGTTCTCTGATGATACATCTGGTTCTTGGTCAAGTGAATGGCACTTTGACTGTCACAGAACAAAGTTGCATTCTCTTGCTTGAAACCCAAATCACCAACCAATCCCATCAACCATATACCTTCCTTCACTGCTTCCGCGGATGCCATGTACTCTGCCTCAGTTGTAGACAATGCAACTGTGCTTTGCAAAACCGACCTCCAACTGATAGTACTACCACACAATGTAAAAGTATAACATGTCAATGACCTTCTTCTATCAAGATCACCTGCATAATCAGAATCAACATAACCCACAACATTTGTCGAATCACCATAGTGTTTATCAAACACTAAACCAACATCTGTACTTCCCCTTAGATACTTCAAAATCCACTTCTGACTTGCCAATGATCCTTCCCGGGACTTCCCATGTATCTACTTACCACACTCATAGCTTGTGCGATATCCGGCCTTGTACAAACCATAGCATACATGATGCTACCAACTGCGCTTGCATATGGAACTCGAGACATATACTCTGCCTCATCTGCAGTTTGAGGTGATTGCTTTCTAGAAAGTTTAAAATGAGCTGCCAAAGGAGTACTTACTGGTTTTGCATATTTCATACCAAACCGCTCCAACACCTTCTCGATGTAAACCTTCTGGGACAAATGCAACTTGCCTTCAACTCGGTTTCTATGAATCTCCATGCCCAATATCTTCTTTGCTACGCCCAAATCCTTCATCTCAAACTCACTACTCAACTGCTCCTTCAGCTTCTGTATCTCTGACATGTCTTTGCAAGAAATCAACATATCATCAACATACAAGAGTAAATACACAAATAAACCATTTTGGAGTTTCCTGTGATATATACAACTATCATACTTACTCCTGTCATAGCCATTTGCTACCATAAACGTATCAAAACGTTTATACCACTGCCTTGGAGATTGCTTCAAACCATACAAAGATTTCTTCAACAAACATACATGATCTTCTTTTCCAGGAACTTCAAACCCCTTTGGTTGTTGCATATAAATACGCTCTTCCAAATCACCATGAAGGAAAGCTGTCTTAACATCTAGTTGTTCTAACTCTAGATCTTTCAAAGAAACTATAGCAAGCAATGTTCTAATAGAACTATGTTTAACAACAGGAGAGAATACCTCATTGTAGTCAATGCCTTCTCTTTGCGTAAACCCATTTGCCACAAGACTTGCCTTGTACCTTGTTCCTTCACCATCTGAAGTACCTTGTTTCTTCTTGAAGACCCATTTGCTTCCAACAATCTTCTTCCCTTTTGGTCTTGCAACTATCTCCCAAGTGCCATTCATGTCAAGAGACTCAATTTCTTCAATTGCAGATGCTCCCCATTCTGCCGATTCTTCACCACCGATTGCTTCTTCATAGGTTGTTGGATCATCCCTATCTATGCTCTCACCCATTGCAAATGAATATGCAACCAAAATAGGATGGCCGTATCTCTGAGGTGCTTTAACTTGCCTCCTCTCTCTGTCTCTTTCAAGATTGTACTGATGACCTTGTGCTTCTTCTTCCTAGGCATGTTCTTGCACAATATCTTGATCATCATCATCATCAGAAACAACAGTCTTATTGCTTCCTTGAACTTGCACCTCAAGTTCCACCATGTCACCAAGCTCCACCTTATCACTAACACTCTCTTCAGCTTTTCCATCTAGTTCTTCATTCTTTGGCTTCAACATCGATTGCTCATCAATTTCACATCTCCGCTGATAAGAAACTTGTTTGATCTTTCTGCTGGACACCATAACCTGTAGCCTTTCACGCCCTTTGCATACCCAAGAAATATACACTTCTTTGCTCTAGGCTCTAGCTTCCCCTCATTCACATGAGCATAGGCTGGACATCCGAATATCTTCAAGTCTTCATAGTTAGCACGCGAACCTGTCCAAACTTCATTTGGAGTCTTGCACTCAATGGAAGTCGATGGAGATCTGTTCACTAAATAAACTTCATTTCCTTTATTCTTTGGTTAAACTAAAAAGACGTGGACATGAAAAAGTTCGTTCTATTGGCCATCAAACTAAAGGTCTGGCCAATTCTCTATGTTGTGATATGAAGTGGAGACCCTTAGGCTAGGGAGTCCCATGCATGCAAAGTCTAGGAGAAAGTCGGATTTCCGGATAGTCCCAGATGACTCTAGGAGATAGATTGACTTGCTCGAGTGCTTGGAATTGGAGCTCGCTGGGGTAGTCTGACACAACCAGTACGAGGTCCAACTGCTGAACTCCATTTGCACGTTAAACGTTTTCCAAAACTGTATGCACATTTGCTGCTTTGATAATTGGCGACAACACGAGTAGTGCTATCAAAGGGCTCACTGACAGAAAGTGCATCTTTTTCTTCTGATGCTGCTGTGGGAGCTTCCACTGACCCTTTTTTGCTTTCTGTACCCGTAGTTTTATAAAGAGAGACGTCATCAGCTGCACACCGCTGAGGAAAGAGTGAAACATCATTTGATTAGTCAATTTCACTTTTGAGTCCAGAGTGTTCACCTCTTTCAATCAATGCACCAAATTTTAACTAATGGACTCTTTAGAGCATTTACCTTCACAGTTTCAGGTCTACAAAGTGATTCTCAGGGAAGATATTGAATTCCTTGAAGATAATGTCCACTGTAAGGCCATTTTTCCTGTTAACACATGATATGATTTGTCAAATATACTGATTGGAGTGAGTAAATGAAAGTCGCAATCATGGTATTGGTAAGGGAGTTATAAATAGTATAATAAGCATCTAATTGTAAATGCACCTCAAGGACACAATGTGGGCAACCAATCTTCCAGCAGCTGTTGTAGCTCCACCAGCAAGAAAATTAGAGTGTTGAAAGACGCGTATCTTCTTCTGCCCTATGTACAATGACCTTGGCGTGCTGAGAACAAATGTTCATTCAGAACCCTCAACAGTTTCGACAAACAACCCGCTCTTGTCTATAAACAAGCTTCCCTCTCTGTAACTGCAGAAAGAGATATACGAAAGAAATGAGTAACAAAGCTTCAATCTTCGATTATTTTTTTTATCCTATTTAAGAGTTATAAAGAAGGATATGAATTCCAAAGAGACTTACTCGCCCAGGATATTTGATGCAATTACGTTGCAAATCCTTACTTGGGCATCGTTCATGGTTTTACTTCTTAGCCATCTCCAGCACCAAACCTTCAAATTTGTGAATAAGAAATTATGATGACAAACATAAAGGAAACAAATAAGTAGAAAAACGGTTGAATGCTATCACTTTCGAACCATATATCATAGTAGAAATGTAAGTTAAGACCATACTGATACCGTGGGTCAATCTGAAAAACAGAATATGTAGAAATATGTCAGTCTCAAATCTTAAAAATTCTTAGTGCTTTTCTCAGACAGTTTGTATTGATCAAGGTCCCTGAACTTACAGGCTAGAGCTTCAAGCTAATGTTGCAACGCTAGTTTTGTTCCTTTTCGTCCTTGGATAAACCCTTTCCAACCTACATAATAATTTTACAATGAGATTTTCTGACTAAAACAGTTTTTGGTTGTTACTTCTGATTATATCAACAAGAAAATGAAGGAATGACATGGATGTAAGCCTCGAAAGAAGAAAATGAGAATACATCCAAAAGAATTCAATGGCCCCCCCTCTGACCAAACTGGTCACATGATATCAGTAAGGAAACCAAGTCCAAACAAAACTCTTCGTACCTGTACGGTTAGTCAAGGAGTACCTTGGCAGCTCTTGTCCTTGCACTTGCCCATCGTGAAACAGTGGTTTCTGGTTTCTCAATGTTGAAGAAAGATACCAAGCTTCTTTCGGGAGCAGCAAAGTCCAATGATTTCCACATTTAACATTTGAAAAGGGAAACCAAATTAGATAAAGCGTACTAAAATGCTAAGTTAGTATTTGAAAATCAAATTGATTAGTTAATAGTGATGCAGGTTGCTTACCAGAGCTCCTCCACCAGAACTGATACGGGACGTATCTATTAATATGTTGTTGCGAGTCTCCTATCCAGGTCATTGTTTCTGTTTTGTTAGGATTTACTTATATTGTTAATTAGTTTTGCCAGAGTCAACTAAGATAAGTGAACCAACACCAACAGGACTTTAGGAGGTTAGGTTGTTAGGATAACCTACACGGTTGTGTAGTTCAGGTCAGTCTAGGGATAAATAGCATTTGTTTTCTCTTCTTGTTGCAGCTTGCGAGCTCGTTATTTGAGTAATATTATTGATTCAGTATTTTGGGTTTAAATCATTGTCTCTCTTAACTCTTGGATTAGAGTTGCTCCTGGATTGGAGTGTTTTCTTATCAATATTTGGAGTGGATTCTCCTGTTGTTGCTGTTTTGTTTCGATTGCTTCCGCGTGCTATATCAGGTGGATTTAGAGCTACCTTCCGTTCCTGCTGCACATCTTTACTATCTATCTTAGATTCGGTTGAGGATTCCCATATAATCTAGCTAGGGTATTCAGGAAAGATGACAAACACTGAAAACGTTAATATTTGGAGTGGATTCTCCTATTGGTGATGATTGAAGCTCAGGACCAAATCATCGCTGGACTAGGGGATACCTTACTGTCCCATACACAAATTTTGAAGGATATACAAGATTCTATGAAGGATTTGAAGATTGAGAAACCGTACCCTGCTGAGGATATTCAAGAAAGAGAACGACGACCCTACAATCGTTTTCAAAACCTATTGGGCCAAAAGTGTAACGCTAAAGGCTATGAGAGTGGAGATCCCTATGGTTCGAGAAGAAATTTCAGAGGAGGCCCAAGTCGGACAACTAACTTCTTCGAAGAGGCTAGTGACTCTGGTTTTAGAAAGGTAAACCCTATATCGAGAGTTTCATGGAACGAGCAAGGCATCAATGAGCATCGCAGAAGAACTGCTCGGGATGGGCGAGGGTTTTCAGAATATGACTTTGCTCCTGATAACTTTATGGACTTTGAGGAGGTGGAATATGTTATGCAAAGAAAACCTATGCAAGATCGAAGTTGTATGAGAACTGCCTTCCGTAATCATGTCCAGGATAGTCAAAATGTCATGCAGAATCGTCTTAGGTATGAAGGACCGAGGAGGCATGGACAACCAGCCATGAACGAGTGGGAAGAAGAAGATTTGGATGTTGATTTCTATTACGATGATGTCTCTCAAACTGATGCAATCTATGGCGGAGTCGACACCAGATCATCATACAAGATGAAACTGGAAGTGCCATCCTATGACGGTAAGATTGATATTGAATGATTTCTAGATTATATTTCTGTTGTTGAGGATTTTTTTGAATGAATGAAAATTCCTGAGTCCCAACAAGTCAAGTTAGTATCGTATAAGTTAAAGGGAGGAGCTGCTTCATGGTGGAGACAAACCGTGCATAATAGAAGACTTAGGGGTGAGGCTGCAATCACATCTTGGTCCCTGATGCGGCGCCTAATGAAGGCTCGATTTCTTCCTTTCGACTATGCTCAAAAACTTTTCCAAAGCTATCAACAATGTTCACAGAATAAGAGGCCAATTGATGAGTATACCAAAGAATTTTATCGATTGGGTTCAAGGGTTAGTTTTCCGGAGACAGAGGCGCAACAAGTTTCGTGCTATCTTAGTGGTTTTGTTGAAACGTGTGATACACTTTTTCTGGATATTTCTAAATGTAAAATATTGGTCCAGTAGTAAAGAAGTTATTGGATTCTCTAAGTTTCTAGAGTTTACATTTAGTCAAAGTTACTGTGTGAACAATAATTCAGTTGAATAGTTTGTGTTTAGAAAACTCTAGATTGTCGTCTGTAAGGCTATAAGATAGACATGTGTTTGTAATATCTGAACTATTCTCAATCAATCAAAAAAAAAGAGGAAGAAAAATCAGAGTTTTCTATCTAAACTTGTAAGTGTGAATTCTCTCTTCTATCACAAAAAATTAGATTCAAAAATTCACCATAAATTTCACATCTAAGAATCCTACAGTGGTATCAGAGCTCGTTGGATCTTATCGGGCGTTTCACTTCCGTTTACAATCATGGCAAGCAGTAGTCAGTCGTCCATTGCAGTACCTATATTTTCCGGTGAAAATTATGATTTCTGGTGCATTAAATTGAAGACATATTTTGTGTCTCAAGATCTTTGGGACATAATTGAAACTGGTGTTGGTGCAGATACTACAGCAAATTTGACTGAAGAACAACAAACTCAGTTGAAGGAGAAAAAACAAAAAAATGCTAAAGCTCTATATACTCTTCAGTCAGCGGTTGATGACACAATCTTTCCACGGATAATGGGAGATACAACAGCTAAAGAAGCATGGACTAAGATGAAGGAGGAGTTTGAAGGAAATGAAAAGGTACGGACAATTAAATTACAAACACTTAGAAGAGATTTGGAAAACATCAAAATGAAGGATTCTGAGACAGCAAAGAATTTTTATTCTAGAGTGAAAGATATAGTTAATCAAATGAATATTTATGGTGAAGTTATTGCTGATAAAAAGTTGGTTGAAAAAATCCTTATAAGTCTCTCCGAAAAATATGATCCTATAGTAACTGCAATTGAGGAGTCGAAAGACATTAAGACTCTCTCGGTGACAGAACTTATGGGTTCTTTAGAAGCATATGAACAGAGATTGAGTAGGCGTAACGAAGCTCCAATCGAAAGTGCGTTTCAGTCGAAACTCAATATTGGCAAGTCTCAGAAATCTAAAGAAGATGGCAGAAAATTCAAAGGAAATTATAAAGGAGATAAACCCAATAATAATTGGGTAAAAAGAGAGACAGGAAAGAAAAATTTTCCACCTTGTAAGATTTGTGAAATACCAAATCATCTAACAGAAGATTGTTGGCATAAGGGCAAGCCGAAATGTGACAATTGCAAGCGTTTCGGTCATATTGCAAAATATTGCCGGGCAAAGAAAAACTTCCATGCTAACTATCATAAAGAAGATAAGGAGGAGGAAGCACAACTGTTTTATGCCCGCCAAACATCATCAGAAGAAAAAAATAAAGCATGGTATGTTGATAGTGGTTGCACCAATCATATGACCGGCGACGAGAGCGTTTTCTGCGACATCGACACATCCAAAAAGTCACTAATCAGATTGGGAAACGGTGAACTAATTAAGACAAAAGGCAAAGGGACAATTGCTGTACAAACTAAAAAAGGTACGAAATTTATCCGAGATGTTTTCTTAGTTCCCAGTTTAAAAACCAGTTTGTTAAGTGTCGGCCAAATGGTCGAAAATGGATATTCTTTGTACTTTACGGATGGTGTATGCTTCATATATGATAGAAAGAAAAAGAATCAAATTATTGCTACTGTAAAAATGCAAAATCGAAATTTTCCATTACATTGGAATTATGTCAGCAATGCTGTCCTAAAAGTAGAAGTTGAAGAGTCATGGTTGTGGCATCAAAGATTTGGTCACTTCAATTTCCATGCTCTCAAGCTACTCCAGCAAAAGGATATGATGAGAGACATGCCCTGTATACAAGAAACTTCTGACGTATGTGAAGGCTGCCAACTTGGGAAGCAACATCGTATATCATTTCCGCACAGACAAGCTTGGCGAGGAACTGCACCGTTAGAACTCGTCCATACAGATGTTTGTGGACCGATGAGGACACCATCGCTCGATCAATCCAGGTACTTCATTCTTTTCATCGATGATTTTACAAGAATGACTTGGGTTTATTTTTTGCACGAGAGGTCTGAGGTATTTGCAATTTTTCAAAAGTTTAAAACTTTGGTTGAAAAACAAAGTGGTCACTATCTTAAAGTATTAAGAAGTGACAGGGGTACAGAGTACACCTCTAAAAAATTTAACAAGTTTTGTGAAGATGAAGGAGTTGAACACCAGTTAACAGTAGGATATGCACCAGAACAAAACGGAGTATCGGAGAGGAAAAACAGAACCGTAATGGAGATGGCTAGGTCTATGTTGTATGAAAAAGGCCTGCCAAAGAAATTCTGGGCGGAAGCTGTTTACACGGCAGTGTATTTGCTGAACAGATGTCCAACAAAAGCTGTGAGAGACAAGACTCCAATTGAAGCCTGGAGCAACAGGAAGCCATCATCAAAACATCTCAAAGTATTTGGGTGTATATGCTATATTCATATCCCCAAAGAAAAGAGACATAAGCTAGAAGAAAAATCAGAGAAAGGTATCTTCATGGGTTACAGCTCTCAATCCAAAGGCTACAGAGTATACAATCTTCAAACAAAAAAGATGATAATTAGTAGAGATGTTGAATTCGATGAGAATTCCTCATGGAATTGGGAGGCAGATACTATTACAAAAAAGACAGTGATGCTACCTGTGGAGACGGAAAATAAAAATGATAAAAATGATGTCGGCCGGCAGACTACAGCACCTGCAGATTCACCACCAGAATCCCCAGCTCCAGCATTAACTCCACAACAAGAAGTATCCTCTCCAGAATCAACACCGAGAAAGGTTCGATCATTGCGAGATCTATATGAAACTTGCAACTTTGCATTTGCAGAACCTGAGAGCTTTGAGGAAGCAGTTAAGCAAGGTGTATGGGTTGAGCCAATGAAAGAAGAGATAAAAACGATTGAAAAAAATGGAACATGGGAACGTGTTGAACGTCCACAAGATAAAGAAATCATTGGTGTGAAGTGGGTTTATAAAACCAAAACTAATCCAGATGGATCAATTCAAAAACGCAAGGCGAGACTCGTGGCCAAAGGTTTCTCGCAGCAACCAGGGGTAGATTTCTATGAAACATTTGCACCAGTGGCACGACTTGACACTATAAGAGCTGTTGTGGCACTTGCAGCTCAAAAGAAATGGAAAATACATCAGCTATATGTTAAATCAGCATTTCTAAATGGAGAGTTGGAGGAAGAGATATATGTCCAGCAACCACAAGGTTTTGTCAAGAAAGGAGAAGAAGAAAAAGTGCTAAAACTAAAGAAAGCTTTATACGGGCTTAAACAAGCACCGCGAGCGTGGTATAGTCGCATTGACAAATATTTCATTGGATTTGGATTCAGGAGGAGTCCAAATGAACCAACACTTTACATTAAGACTACAAATTCAGGTACTCTTATTGTTTCTATGTATGTAGATGATCTTATCTATACAGGGAACAAAGAATCTTTACTTCAGGAGTTCAAGGAAGATATGATGAAAACATTCGAGATGACCGACCTCGGACTAATGCACTATTTTCTGGGACTCGAAATAAATCAAGGAGAAGAAGGAATTTTCATATGTCAGAAGAAATATATTGAAACCCTACTAAAAAGATTCAAAATGGCTGGATGCAAGTCTGTAGCAACACCACTGGTACCTAATGAAAAACTAAGGAACGAAGATGGATCAGCAAAAGCAAATGCTTCAACCTATAGAAGTCTCATTGGAAGTTTGCTATATCTTACGGCAACAAGGCCTGATATCATGTATGCAACTAGTTTACTGTCAAGATTCATGCAAAGTCCAACACAAATCCATTATGGTGCAGCAAAGAGAATACTAAGATATCTACAAGGTACAAATGAGTATGGCATATGGTACAAACCAGAAACATACTCAAAATTAGTTGGATACACGGACAGTGACTGGGCTGGTTCGGTGGATGATATGCGAAGTACATCAGGCTATGCATTCTCACTTGGTTCTGGTATATTTTCTTGGACTTCTAAAAAGCAAGAAAGAGTCGCGCAATCATCAACAGAAGCTGAATATGTATCATTTGCAGAATCAGCACGTCAAGCTACATGGCTGAGAAGAATATTTGAAGATTTGGGAGAAAAGCAAAATCAAGCAACTGAAATATACTGTGACAACAAGTCTGCGATCTCTATATCGAAGAATCTTGTGTTTCATAATCGCACAAAACACATTCCTATCAAGCATCACTTTATTCGAGAAGCAACAGCAGACAATGAAATTGAGCTCAAGTACTGCAATACTGGAGAACAAATTGCAGACATATTTACAAAATCTTTAGCAAGGCCAAAATTTGAGTTCCTAAGAAGACTACTGGGAGTTGATCAAAAGTGTATCAAGGAGGAGTGTTGAAACGTGTGATACACTTTTTCTGGATATTTCTAAATGTAAAATATTGGTCCAGTAGTAAAGAAGTTATTGGATTCTCTAAGTTTCTAGAGTTTACATTTAGTCAAAGTTACTGTGTGAACAATAATTCAGTTGAATAGTTTGTGTTTAGAAAACTCTAGATTGTCGTCTGTAAGGCTATAAGATAGACATGTGTTTGTAATATCTGAACTATTCTCAATCAATCAAAAAAAAAGAGGAAGAAAAATCAGAGTTTTCTATCTAAACTTGTAAGTGTGAATTCTCTCTTCTATCACAAAAAATTAGATTCAAAAATTCACCATAAATTTCACATCTAAGAATCCTACAGGTTTAGACCCTGAATTCAAAGAAGTTTTGTACCTTCACCCAATATCGACGGTGACTGAAGCAGTAAGCCTAACTCAGAAGATTGAGCTACAACTTAAGGTGTCAGCAAAGGCAAATGGGGAACCAAAGCGAACCAGATCCGTATCACTTGAAACATCAACAGAATCGCCGACAATAACACCCACTTTTCAGCCTCCGCCACCATCGCCAAGGGTGCCTACAGTCGACACTTCTGCCGTGAAGAAAGGTAATAATCCTTATGCCAAACCAATGAGCGATATTTGTTACCATTTTAGATTGCCAGGACATCACTCAAACGAGTGTCCAAAATGGCGTTAAACGGCACTAGTCGATGGCGGCGACAGTAAGTCTACAGAACATATGGTCAGCGAGGAAGATGAAGTAATTGAGCAAGTTTATGCTGATGACTTGGGGGGAAATATTCTGGTGGTGAGGAAGTTGCTGCAATGTGAAGGAAAGAAAGGAAAAATACTCCTTACCCCAAAAATAAGAGAAGAAACCCAAAGAAACAAACTATTTGAATTTAAGGGTGTTATTCTGGAAAAAGCTTGTGACTTTATTATCGACAGTGGGAGTACTTAGAATCTTGTATCATGGAAGCTTGTCCGAGAACTCGGTTTGCCAACGGAACCACACTCCCATCCTTATCGAGTTGGATGGATCAAAACCAGGTTAGAAACAAGAATTGAACGGGTCTGTAAAGTTCCCATTGCTTTTGGAAAGGTTTACCGTGACACCATAGTCTGCGAGGTGATAGACATGGATTCATGCCATGTTCTTTTGGGGAGACCATGGCAGTATGATGTGGATTCATTGTTTCGTGGCAAGGCAAATACTTATGAGTTCTACTGGAAGGGAACAAAAATGTTGCTGCTTCCGACTAAGAGACAACAGGTCAGGGAGGAAAAGGGAATTCTTCCTAATAAGGCTTTATGTGTTATCAAGGCTGGTTCTTGTGGTGAACATATGTTTATGGCTGAACAAGGTAAACTCGAGGCGAGTTTTGTCGCAGTGGGGGAGCCTGATACGGGACATATATATTAGTATGTTGTTGCGAGTCTCCTGTCCAGGTCATTGTTTCTGTTTTGTTAGGATTTACTTATATTGTTAATTAGTTTTTCCAGAGTCAAATAAGATAAGTGAACCAACAGGACTTTAGGAGGTTAGGTTGTTAGGATAACCTACACGGTTGTGTAGTTCAGGTCAGTCTAGGGATAAATAGCATTTGTTTTCTCGTCTTGTTGCAGCTTGCGAGCTCGTTATTTGAGTAATATTATTGATTCAGTATTTTGGGTTTAAATCATTGTCTCTCTTAACTCTTGGATTAGAGTTGCTCCTGGATTGGAGTGTTTTCTTATCAATATTTTGAGTGGATTCTCCTGTTGTTGCTGTTTTGTTTCGATTGCTTCCGCGTGCTATATCAAGAACTGCACAATCTGGGAGATTTCTTTGAGAATGGTAACTCTTATAGACATTCTGAAGCTTAACCGGAGTAGCATCAAGCTCGCTGACAGGACTTGGAGAAAAATTATAGTTGGCCAAGGGGAATTATGTGTTGTGAACCTTTCGGTGAAATAAGTGAGTTTTGCTTCTTGCTCTTTAAGTATTACTCTGCTGTAAAAAGTTTGTACTATAATTATCAAGAACTAGATTTTCGTATGACAGTATAGTTTTAAGCTCCAATAGTTCAGCTTCCTTGTTTTTGAATCCCACTGACTCTTCAATGATCACATTATGAGATTCACCAAACTTCGAAACAGTTTCGCCAAAATTCTTGTTCTAAGTGATCCCTGTATCATTTTCTTCCAGAACAAGACCCCTTGAATGAAACAATTGTTTTTAGCTTCGACTCATCAACCTTTGAACATTTGAAGCTTACTGGTTCCTCAATTGTTATATTATCTGACTCATCCGTAACAGTGCTCTCAGAATCATTCATCTTAAAACTTAGTGTTCTCAGCTTCATTTCCATCTAAACTAAAAGACCTCACATGAACTGTTTCGATGTTATTCTCTAAAACCGAATATTGGTTTTTAATGATTCCTTTACAAGTTCAAACTAGCAAGAATAGTGACATCAACAAAAAGAACACTATATTGTGACAACCTTAAATCTGCATAGCTAGAGCAATGGAATTAAATATCAAAAAGAAACAAAACAACGTATGACTACATAAAGGTGATTCCTTACCTACAAATATCCAAACTCCGTAGAAATAAGCTTTCACAATCTCTCCATAAAGAAACCAAACTGAATTGAGATAAGAATAAATATAGCTCCAGCTCTTGGCTTTCCATATAAGCCATGAACCACTTTTTAATGAAGTATGTTTATCGATAGATCTATTCTATGTCACACATTAAGAAAATAGTTGAACCTTCAATTACGTTTGGACAAATAAAGTTTGTGCCCCTTCTAAAGAAAATGTTGAGAAAATGACACAGAATGGTTTCAACTTTTGAGAAGAGTTTGAATCAAAGCTTGATGTTATGGAAAACAAAAACAAAAACCGTGAAAGAACAGCAGCAAGTAGTAACTATGTGTATTAATGACTATGATATATGTAAGATGAAACTGTTGGGCCTGTCACAACTTATGGTCCAACAATTCTGGAATCCCCTTAACCATTTAAGGGATGAAGATAGCAGTTGCCCTTGTTATCTATAATACAAAACAGAATGGGTTTTTGAGCTTGGACGGTCGGATAACATTTTGAGAGACAAACGTTGCATCCGACCATCCCAATCTCATCCCAGCGAAAGAGATCCGACGGTTGTCATTTTTGTAACCCCTTTCATTATGAATCCAAATTTATTAATCTTTAATTATTGCATCCCCTCTTAACTCAAGATATTCAAAGAAAGATTAAATGAAACCATAATATATCACATATGCATTAATTGGATATAGTGATGGCATGATGAATCTAATGGGAAATGAGATTTATTTATTTATTTTTATTCATAACTCTTAAGTGAGATATGCATACACACTATTACTTAAATGATTTTGTGTTCATTTTTGGATAATGTGTATGAATAATTTTACAATGTATTTATAGATATTATTTTCGCTTAAAACAAAATAGAAAACTATCTTGCAAAGGAACGCAATTGAAAGCCCGGAAAAAAAGAAAAATTACACAAGTCAGATATTATATTAAAGCAGTGCCATTACGACACGAGCTCTCTCTAGATATTTATTAGATTCCTCTGTTAACCTCATGTCGTGCCGTCAATCAAGTAGAATTGAAAAAAAAAAAAAAAAAAAAAATTGTGTGTTGGTAAGGATTTCTCTATTAATCATATATTATGAAGAATTAATTGGGGGATATGGGAATTAATTGGGGGATATAGCTACGGGACAAAATAGGTGTCCCAATAGCAATTCTGGGTGACCCCCTATGTAATTTTTATTTTTAATTCCTAATCTAGCCCCCACTAATTAGGATTAGTGATTAAGTATAATTAGTAAAATGTTAAGTATTTGGGGGATAAATTAGTGTGTATTTTTATTTGTGTTTGGGTGAGAGTAGAAGGAGGGAAAAAATATTTGAGAGGAATTTCTTTTTTTGAAAATGGGAAGATGATTGTGATGAGAGAATTACTGATAATAAGAGGTTGAAAAATTGATTTTTTTTCTTTGAATCCACCATTGTTGCAGCTGAAAAAGCTTGGTGCCGGCATGGTATTCAACCAAAAACTCATGCCGGCAATTGTTGGAAATGTTCATAAATTGTTTGCCACTATCCGGGGGGGTTCGGGGGGCGTAGCGTGCCGGTACCTGTTGATTTTTTTCCTGGTTTTGATCTTCCGAATGTTGATTTTTTTCTGGTTTTGAACAGGTACCGGCATGGTAATAGTTTTTTCGAGCGTGCCGGTACCTGTTCCGGCATAGTATTTTGCTTAAATACCTATGCCGGAACAGAATGAAAAGTATCCAGAATGTTGATTTTTTTTTCACTTGACTACCGGCATTGATAGGAAATTATCGGGCATGCCGGTACCGTGTTCCGGCATATGGTCTTCATCAATTCCGGCATGGTATTCCTCACTTCCATTTTGAATTTTTCCTTGCTTTAAAAAGCTTGGTGCCGGCATGGTCAGTTGATATGAAGACCATGCCGGTATTGTTTTTCTGCATAGGAAATAAATATGAAAACTATACTTGAAAAAAATACCGGCATGGTCTTCATATCAACTGACCATGCCGGTACCAAGCTTTTTAAAGCCAGGAAAAATTCAAAATGGAAGTGACGAAGACCATGCCGGAATTGATAAAGACCAATTCCGGCATGGTCATCATCACTTTCAGCATGATCTTCATCACTTCCGAATAAATAAAAAAAAATCGTTTCCAAAGTGAGGTGAAGAGAATTTGATATAGAGTGGGGAGAGTTTAGAATTTGAAAGGGAATGGAGAATATTTGGGTTTCAAAACACTACCCCTAAATAAGATTAATAAGAAGTGGAGATGGAAATGAGGGATATGATTTAGATTTTTGATTTTAAGTTTTTAATTTTTATTTTGAGGGAAGAAGTGGAGATGGAAATGGGGGATATGATTTTGTTTTTTGATTTTAAGTTTTTATTTTTATTTTGAGGGAAGGGTATTTTAGTATATTCATAACCAAAAGTCACCCCTTAGCACACACCATGGGTTGGGGGAAGTAATTCATATCCCCCAATTAATTCCCATATCCCCCAATTAATTCTTCTATATTATGCCCTCCCTCATTTTGTATATTTGTAGGAAGAAATAAGATATGGGCCAAAAATATATATTTCAAGATATAACTAATAACACGTAAGAATTCTTTATCAAGTAACCTAGATAACAACTACATACATTTTTTTTATTTCGTAAAATGAATTGGTAAAATACTTCAGGTTGTTACATGGAATGGAGATACAATCTTAAAGAGATTGTATATTAATCCAAGCTTGATCGAGATTATGCGAGCGGTTTTAGTTTGATTCATCAAAAATAAAATAGTTTAACACGATAAAATATTTTGATTAGCAAGATTTGATTTCAGTTTTATTCTTTAATCCACGGTACTTTGAACCAAATTTAAGAATTATTTATATAAGACTTCCTGATTCATGGGTTCACAAGTGTGAAATTCAACCTAACAACATTTCGAAATATAATTAAATAAATGTCGAATTATTAATTTTTTTATTAGAAATTTACCAAAACTTTTTGTTAGCCTCATGTCGTGCCGTTATGGCACGGGTTATTTCTAGTGTTATAACAAGGCAAAAGGCATCAGGAGATGAAATAAGTCGAGCTCTTCATATTTTGAAGAAAGAGAAAGAGAGGAAGAAGAGAAAGAGAGTGAGTGAGGCAGAGAGATTAAACCACCAATTTTTGGTGAGATTGAAGTATCTTGAAGAGAAGAAGAAAGGGTTCTTGTCAAATGATCTTTTGGTTGTTGTGGTGAAGATTGATTGATCAATTTTCACATCTCTTCAAAGGGGGAAAATCTAGGGTTTGTTCAAACTCTAGTAGTATGTATCTCATCTCTTGCTATTGTCAAATTGATAGTGTATATTATCTATTTTGTGAATGAATTGTTGATCCATCCTTAGGGGTGAGTGTAATTAGGAAAATTGGTATCCAAGTTTTATATGCACCTTGAAGTAGAGTGTATCCCCAAATTGGGAGAATTGTGTGTAACCCATTGTTTGATTATTGTGGAAGATTTGCCCGTGGTTTTTTACCCTTCACCTTGGAGGGGTTTTTCCACGTAATTGCCGGTGTTGTGTGATTGCTTTTATATTGCGTAGTTTGTGTTATTTCCGCATTTGTATATCATTGCTTGTATAGGTTTCGTATTGCGCATAGCGGCTCGGATTTCGTAAGCCTCCCCCAACAAGTGGTATCAGAGCTTTTGGGTTGAGATAATCCTGTGCAATGGCGGAAGCTAGCACTAGTAATAGAATGGTCAATTTGACCGGTGAGAACTTTGTGATATGGAAGGAGAATATGGAAGACTGGTTATATTGTAAAGATCTCTATGGTCCAATAGAGAGTAAGGGAGTAAGGCCTGAGAAGACAAGTGAAGAAGATTGGAAGTTACTAATCGAAAAGCAGTTGGTTTTATTCGTCAGTGGATTGATGATAGCATTTTTCATCATGTGGATAGTGAGACACTAGCATATTCTTTGTGGACCAAGTTAGAGGAGATATATGATCAGCAATCTCCTTGTGCAAAAGCTCTTCTATTCAAAAGGCTTGGAAAGCTCTGTTACAAGGAAGGAAGTTCAATGGCGCAACATTTAAATGAAATGAAGGGTATTATGAATCAGCTTACATCTATGGATCTCAAAATTCCCGAAGAGATTCTATCTTATTTTTTGCTAAATACTTTACCAGACAGCTGGGAGCAATTGAGGAATTGTCTCAGTTATTCTTCTCCATACAGGAAGTTGGACATGACTGTTGCAACTAGCAGTTTGCTGAATGAAGAAGTTAGAAGAAGGTCACTAGACTCATCTCATTCAGAAGCTCTTGTGACAGAAAATCGAGGTAGAAGAAAAGACAGAAAACAAGTTGGCCGCAACAAGTCAAGGGGTAAATCAAAGTCCAGAAAGGAATTTGAATGTTGGAACTGTCGTATGAGAGGTCATTATTCAAATGAATGCAGGAAGTCGAAGCAAGAACACAAGACGGGGAAAGGAAATGATAGACAAAACAATGGTGTTGCAGCTACTGCGACAAATGATGATATCATTGTATTCTCAGATTGTAATGATGTTTGTGTGAGTTTTGAGGGTTCTGATTCAGAATGGATAGTTGATTCAGGTACATCTTATCATGCTACTCCTCATGAAGATGTATTTACCTCCTACAAGGATGGTGACTTTGGGTCAGTCAGAATAGGAAACAGTGGTGTTTCATAGATTGTAGGAATGGGTGATGTGAAGGTTGAGACCGGTGTTGGCTGCACATTAGTTCTCAGAAATGTGCGACATGTACCGGATCTTCGTTTAAATCTAATATCACCAGGAGTGTTAGATGATGAAGGGTACAACAATTACTTAGGTGATGGAAAATGGAAGTTAAGCAAGGGCTCCATGATCATTGCAAGAGCTAAGAAGTGTGGCACATTGTACAAAACACAAGTGAAGGTGTTGAAATGTGAGTTGAATGTTGTTGACAAAGATTCAACCTCCGAGTTATGGCATAGAGGACGTGGTCATCTTAGTGAGAAGGGAATTCAAATCCTCACCAAAAGACAAGTTTTTCCAAATGCCAAAGGTATGCAAATTGGGTAAGTGTACTCATTGTTTAGTTGGTAAACAAACTAGAGTTTCTTTTCATAAAGCTTTACCCAAGCGCAATTCTGGTATTATTGATCTTTTTCATTCTGATGTATGTGGACCTTTAAGGGTCAAAACACTTGGTGGTTCTGTTTATTTTGTTACTTTCATAGATGATGCTTCAAGGAAGGTTTGGTCATATGCAATCAAGACCAAAGATGATGTTGTTCCTGTGTTCAATATATTTCACAGCATGGTAGAAAGAGAAACAGGTAGAACCTTGAAGTGCCTTCGTTCTGACAACGGGGGAGAGTACATTGGACCACTTGAAGTGTATTTCAAGAGCATGGATATACGTCATCAACAATCAGTACCGAGGACTCCACAACATAATGGTGTTGCAGAGAGGATGAACCGCACTATTCTTGAGAGAATCAGGAGCATGTTATCTCATTCCAAGTTGCAGAAGCATTTCTGGGGTGAAGCAATGAATACTACTGTGTATTTGATCAATCGATCCCCTTCAAGACCGCTAGATGGAGAGGTAGCAGAAAAGGTATGGAGAGACAAAGAACCTACTTATGATCACTTGAAAGTGTTTGGTTGCAGGGCATTTGTTCATATCCCAAAAGATCAGAGATCAAAGCTTGATGACAAAGCAAAGAAGTGTGTGTTCCTAGTCTATGGGACAGAGAAGTTTGGTTCCAGATTTTGGGATCCAGTTGAGAAGAAGGTTATCAGAAGTTGGGATGCAGTATTCCTTGAAGACCAGACTATGGAATACTTTGAGAAGATTGAGATGCCAAAGCTTCAAGATGATATGAGCTTGGATCCAAATCCAGTTGTTCCTACTCTTGAACAACATGATGATGATGTTGATGGTAATGGAAATGAATATGAATATCATGAAGATGTTCCAGTGGGTGATGTTGAGCAATAAGTGCAACAACAACAACTAGAAGATGAGTTGAGAAGATCCAGCAGGACCAGATTACCTTCAACAAAGTATACACCACATGAGTATGTGACGCTCACAGATGCAGGTGAACCAGAGTCTTATCAAGAAGCTCTTAATGTTCCTGAAAGTCAGAAGTGGTTGAAATCCATGAAAGAAGAGGTTGGCTCTTTAGATGAGAATGACACTTTTGATTTGGTTGACAAGCCTGAGAACCAGAAAATTCTGAAGAACAAGTGGGTGTATAGAATCAAGACTGAATATGGTAACTCACAACCAAGGTACAAAGCACGCTTAGTTGTGAAGGGTTATGAGCAGATAAAGGGTGTTGACTTTGACGAGATTTTCTCACCGGTGGTGAGATTTCTTTCTATTCAGGTTGTCTTAGCAATAGCCGCTAGTTTGGATCTTGAGATAGAACAACTAGATGTCAAGACAACATTTCTTCACGGTGAGTTGGAGGAAGATGTGTATATGGCATGAAGCGTGTCGTATGCGTCAAAAATAATTTCACTTTCTCACTCAACTAAATATAAATATAGTATTCGATAAGAGAGAGTTCGTATCCACATAGAGGCGATTGTTGTTATGAAATTTTCAGATTCTTAAGTAACCAAGTAACCCAGGGTGTGTTTTTGTTTTTATCAAAGTAATAATACTAAATAAAGAAAAGCAAATAATTGGAATAATTAATAAAGAGAAGATATTGGTCAAGGGATAGTATCATTCACAAGCATGTATTTTTCATCTATGATTAGAATTGGTAATTTAATCTCGCAATTATCAAAATCCCTGGGATATCTTGATTGCAAGAGTATCCCGTTTATTGCCTGATTTTATCACAAATAACATTAAAATATGCTATTGTGAAATCTACTTAAAAAGCAACCTAAAGTGTAAAAGCACAATTAGATTTAACTCCCTAAGAGCAATAAGTTCTCTGAAATAAGACTAATCGATGCAAACAAACGTGTAAAAGCACTAATTCGTTTTAACAAAGGTTATGATTTATATGCGATTAAAAATATGTATCACTACAAGTATTAACCACAAGATGCTACTAGAAATCAGGGATAAACAACTTTTACGTATTGAAAACCCTAATATAACTATAGAGATGAAAACAAATCCAATTTATTCCGGACTCAACCAAACTAGCATTCAAATCATATGATAATAAAAACAATGAATCATAAACGATAAAATTGAGACAAAACTAATTCATAGAATCAAATAACATGCTTGAAGAAATCAACTTTTATCCCATAACCAATTATTGTATTTAGATACTCATATTAATAGAGTTCATCATCATAATATTCAAAGAAATAAGATGAAACATAAAAGAAATCAAACCCTAGAAGTAGTTCTCTGCAAAAACTCCAAGAATAGAATAAAACGTGATGTAAATTGTGTCCCAAAAGTTGTAGAAAACTTCATTTTTTATAGCTTTTTCTCCTTCCAAAATTAGGTTTTTTCTTCAAAGTCCATTAGATGAAAATCCACCAAGCCCACAAGTGAGAGAAACCCATGTAGAAAATATGTCCCAAAATCGCTCGCCGGAAAACTGGGGTTTTGTCCGGAATCCGGCATCGGAAAGTTGACGTCGGTCACCTGAAAATTCTTCTCCGTCGACGGAATATTCTGTCAGTCCACCGTTAAAGTTCACGGTCATTTTGGTCAGACCGTTAGTCAACCGAGTCAACTCGGAGTCAACTAAGTCAGTTGACCCGAGTCAGTCCAGGCCAGAGTTGTTGCAGTCATTGCATAGCCATAATGGCCCTGCTGCACCATGATTGCGCTCCATCACCTCAAACACAGCCAAGATGGCCATACTGTATCCCATATGCAATATTCAAAACACCAGAAACCCTTGTAAAACTTCATTCCATCTGAGCAGAGCCAACTCAAATAAGTTCCATAACTACAGACTACCAGCAGCTGCCCTCTCATTCTGCAGTTCAAACTTCCAGCCACCCATTCCTGCATCTTCAATTCACAACTGCCAAAATCAATTGCAGTTGCACAACCAAGGCTCAAGCTCACTGCTTAAAACATCAGTCACCTGCAATGCCGTTACAACATCATCATTGGTAGGCTCGGAAAGATACCTACTTCTATGTATAAACTGCAAGTGCACAGTGTCGACAAGCAACACAGGGCAAGCACAGGTCGAACCACAGAGACTTGGAGAGTGTAGAAGTTGATTTTAAATCCTGATTCAAAGAGTAACCAAAAGCGGTTTGATTTTGTCGATACGACGATATGATTTTCAAGTGACTGGAATAATAAAAGTAGAAGATGCAAATAACAAGATATGTAAACAATGATAATATGGATACTAGGGTATTCAAATCCACCAATAACCTATGATATGCATTCAACTTGTAATATTATTCTTGTCCTTATAGTAGATTCAAGTCTACCGTATAACTAAGGTGTTTCTCCAATGGATAATTTAATCACAACTAAAGTATTTCTCCAAAGCATTAATTGTCTAATTAAGCACAACTAATCTAAAGATCAATATTTGGTTAAGCATGAGTTGTAGCATAATCAACATAGAGATATTCTAACTACAATGGATACATGGCATACATTGTGAGAGAAAGATGTTGACAAACTTGGATTAAATTATATCTTTAAACAATTCTAAACTTTCAAGAACAAGATACAAGATATGAATACATACCAATGAGTTACGGCTTCATTTAAACCCTAGCAAATGAAACTAGAACATGAAGAACATTACAGCAAAACTTAAATTTGATAAACTAACATGAACAAGCTATTCTTGGATGAGTTTTCAACAAAACAACCCTCTCTATTTATACACAAAAAGTCTCTCACACTTGGGATCCGAATTTCACTGTAGCAACCACTCAACAATTAAACAAAACATGTTTTCTTAATTGATGGATAGAATGGAATACAATGGGGGTGAGGTGGATGTTTTGGAAAGAATCCAATGGGGGTGAGGTGGAAATGGATTTGGGTATTGGGTTTTGGATCATGGGTTGTTTAATCCCATGAATTTGTAAACAGGTTTCCACTGATGCGCGAGCGGGTTTCAACGCTTCCAACTTTCTTCTCTTTTGTCTTCTCAATTCTTCCAAGCTTTATTTAGTACTTAAAAACACAAAATTAATTAATACAAATATTTATTCTTGAAGATGGTAAGAATGCAGAATTTGGGATAATATGACTTTGAAGCGCGAAAGATGAGTTAAGTGCCAATGAAAAGGTGTATGAATAACCATCTGAGTTGTAACTGCTTAATTGAATCATACATTGCAGCGACATCCCTGTAATGCAAATATTACCAGTACCATAGTGCCAATTCCAGAATCAACTCTGCATTTTACATACTGCAGCATCAATTCATCTAAGCCTCGCACCAACCGCAGCTGCCATCACCCTTGTAACTTAGCTAACATAGGCCATCACACCCATCTTCTAAAAGTTACTCGTTTTCTGCATATCAATTCCAGCGACAGCATCAACACCATCTTATACTCTGCTTGCAGCTTCTATGAGCATACCCATTTCCATTCACCTGACTGCAAACCTCCACCACTTAATAACACCATTCTCTTGACTCCAATGCAACCCATGTTATCACAGCAACCACACACTGCAGCTTCACCCAGCACCTGTTCAGCATTCTTCTCCATGTAATATCCATATTGTCACATAACTACATACCACCTGAGACTGCTTAACAGCATCTTTAGCCGCAATTACTTCAGCAGCTACAATTCCATCATGTTTAGTAGCATCTGCACTTCCCTGTACCAATTCCAATACCACAACACCTCATATATGAGAACCCTGTAAATCTGTGTGTGCATTACCTTCACATTCTTCTATAGCTTTCAGCTGCAGCTCATACTTGCCATCACTAGCATATATCTAATAGCACCAGCACCATTACAATAGCAACAACGCCACAAGACTGCACCTCATACCAGTTCACATCTCCATTACAGATTCAACGTCATCAATACCATCTGTTTCCCTGTCCGTCAAGCTCAAGCATTCATTCCAGCTAAGTTAGGCCACCTGCAATAAGAAACAAGCACCAGCTCCAACCCATTATGCATTCTTGAACCGCCTCTGTCATCACCAACACCAGCTGTAGCTTCAACTCATCTCCATCAATGCCTTTAATTCCTCATTCCCCATAGACCTGTAATAGCATCAGTGCACCACATGTTACATTCCAGCTCTTCCAATTCCATATTTGTAATCAGCACACCCCTGTTGCTTCTCTAATTCCTTAACTCAGTTCAACATTCACTGCAGTTTCATGTTCTCTATTTCAACAGTACCACCACAAAAAACCCATTTTTTCTCTGAACCAACAACAGCATCTCCACCTCCATTTTCATCTACAACCCCTGAAAATCATCAGTACCCATTCTCAAATTTCTTTTTCTTCCAACAGATTCAATGGCAGCAGCATCTTAATCATCTTCTAATTTTTCCAAACCCTTTAGAACCTTATCAATCCTCCAAAACCCATTAAAACTCATCTACCTTGTACAGCTGCAGATTTCAATTATTCCATTTCATAACAGCATCAACAACACTATCAATTTTCGTCTCAACAGCAAATCCTAGGGTTTGAAATCAAATTTGAGCAAATACCTAATTTGAACCAAGAACACCATCACTCTCCCTGATTTGCACAACTACACTTCACCAGAGACTCAAGCTCATTCTCTTCAACCACCAACACCCATCTGAATTCCACCACAAACTCTATTGCAGTGAGAACCCCATCTTCATGAGTTTTTCTCAACAGTTCCCATATTCCCATCTCTGATTTGATCTTAATTCGTGTCTTCATTTTTCGATTTTCTCCATCTTGTTTTCAACAACAGCAGTCGCTGCTTCTCTTTATCGTTTTCAGTCGGTAGCTAATAATGGAAGAAGAAACAATGATTGAAAAATAATCTCAATTTAGGGTTATAATGTGTAGGGGGTGGATAACGGTACCCGTCTACTGGCTAAGGGGATACCACAGTGGATACCCTATAGCAGGTGGCCATCCCTTAACAATCAGCTGGCTTGTCTTTAGTGCTCTTTCAAAAGGGTTGCCCCTTAATATTAACTGGGATCCAAATAGCGTTTGCCTATGAAATGACATCTTTGCCCCTTTATGCTCCAATTGACCGCTTCCTTCCGCCAGTCGCAGCCGCCTCTTGCATCTCAAATCCACTTCTTCTCTTCAATATCTTAACATCATTAAAGTTGTCATTCTTTTCAGACAGAGATTGCATCACTAAAGCTGGCATACTTTTCAGACAAAGGTGAAGAAATAAAAGCAAATAATGAGACACAATCCGCCTCTCACGCTTTTGCCATGTTTCCTCTTCTTTTGATCCAAAATGACTCCAAAGTACCTAAATACTCAAAAAAAAAAGCATAAGATACATAATTTACAAGAAAACTAGCAGAGAAAGCATAAATAATAGATAAATAATAAGGTGTTTTAGACACCTATCATGGCACAACCCGAGGGTTTTGAAGTCAAAGGAAAATAGCACATGGTATGCAAGCTAAAGAAGAGTCTTTATGGTTTGAAGCAAGCTCCAAGAAGATAGTACAAGAAGTTTGAATCGTTCATGAAGGAACATGGGTACAAGAGGACAGCTTCAGATCATTGTGTATTCATTCAAAAATTTTCTGATGGTGATTTTCTTAATCTTTTGCTATATATTGATGACATGCTTATTGTTGGCAAAGATAAGAAAAAGATTGACAGGTTGAAGTCTGATTTGAGCAAGTCTTTTGCTATGAAAGACTTGGGTGCAGCAAAGCTTATTCTTGGCATGGACATCACTCGTGATAGGAAAACAAGGAAGTTGTGGTTATCACAAGAAAGCTACATTGAGAAGGTGTTGCAAATATTCAACATGGATAAGGCCGAGCCGGTAAGTTGTCCATTTTCAAACCATTTTAAGTTAACTCGTGATAAATGTCCTGTGAATGATGTTGAGAAACGGAAGATGGAGAAAATTCCTTATGCGTCCGCAGTTGGTAATTTGATGTATGCAATGGTGTGTACAAGGCCGGATATAGCTCATGCACTTGGAGTGGTAAGCAGATTTCTATCAAATCCTTCTATGGAGCATTGGGAAGAAGTGAAATGGATACTATGGTATTTAAGGGGTACTTATAATATGTGTTTGTGCTATGGAGGTGACAAGCCAGAGTTAGTTGGTTACACATATTCATATTTGGCAGGTGCTCAAGACAGTCTCAAGTCGACATCAGGTTACTTATTTACCTATGCAGGGGGAGCTGTGTCTTGGTAATCCAAGTTACAAAAATGTGTGGCATTGTCTATTACAGAGGCAAAGTAAATTACAGCTACAGAGAGTTGCAAGGAGATGATATGGATGAAGAGGTTTGTTAGAGAACTCGGTGTGAAGCAACAAAGGTTCATCGTTTACTGTGACATCCAGAGTGCCATCCATCTCAGAGAAAGAATTCGAGTTTTCACTCGAGGTCCAAGCACATCAATATTAGGTATCAGTGGATACAAGAAGTTCTCGACGAGAAGGTCTTGCATATTGAGAAGTTCCATACAGATGACAACGGTTCTGATATGATGACAAAATCGCTACCAAAATACAAGCATGTGTATTTCTGCAGCAGGGCAGGTTTAGTGGTGACGGGTACCTCACCATAAGTCGTGAGAGGGAGATTGTTGGGCCTGTCACAACTTATGGTCCAAAAATTCTGGAATCCCCTTAACCATTTAAGTGATGAAGGTAGCAGTTGCCCTTGTTATGTTATAACAAGGAAAAAGGCATCAGGAGATGAAATAAGTCGAGCTCTTCATATTTTGAAGAAAGAGAAAGAGAGGAAGAAGAGAAAGAGAGTGAGTGAGGCAGAGAGATTAAACCACCAATTTTTGGTGAGATTGAAGTATCTTGAAGAGAAGAAGAAAGGGTTCTTGTCAAAGGATCTTTTGGTTGTTGTGGTGAAGATTGATTGATCAATTTCCACATCTCTTCAAAGGGGGAAAAATCTAGGGTTTGTTCAAACTCTAGTAGTAAGTATCTCATATCTTGCTATTGTCAAATTGAAAGTGTATATTATCTATTTGGTGAATGAATTGTTTATTCATCCTTAGGGGTGAGTGTAATTAGGAAAATTGGTATCCAAGTGCTATATAGACCTTGAAGTAGAGTGTATCCCCAAATTGGGAGAATTGTGTGTAACCCATTGTTTGATTATAGTGGAAGATTTTCCCGTGGTTTTTTACCCTTCACCTTGGATGGGTTTTTCCACGTAATTGCCGGTATTGTGTGATTGCTTCTATGTTGCGTAGTTTGTGTTATTTCCGCATTTGTATATCATTGCTTGTATAGGTTTCGTATTGCCCATAGCGGCTCGGATTTCGTAAGCCTCCCCCAACAGAAACTTAGGAACTTGAAAAAAAAAAAGAAGAAGAGAGATTTTCATTTATGTGTGTTGAGTGTAAGGTACAGCCAACTAAAACTATCTAAATTTAGAAGTCATAGAAGAAGCACATGAATTTTTTTGCGAGGGATGGATGCCTATACTGAAACTAAAACCAAATAAAACGTCGTCTTCTTTAAGATTTCAAATATTTGACAAAGGCTTTAACTCTTTTTTTCTTTTCTACGCCATCTTTTTGAAATTTTTGGTTACTAATGGTCTCTTAGCCATTTTTCATGTTGCTTCTTTTCATCAGTTTGCTGTCATTTTTACCAAGGGTCCAATCATAAAAAGAGATTGATATATATAGGTGACGCTAAGAAAGTTCTGACAGATGGATACATAAACAACAGCATAGAATAAGACCATTGAATGCCAAATAATAGAATATACACCCTAGTCAGACGTAAAAAGATCATCCGATGGTTGTAGAAGAACGATAGAACATTTCATAAGAAAGACAAGAGTCCAACTGCTATCATTTTGGAAGTTAAGATTAAAGCTTTCTCATGGGCTTCTACCATGTCGTGTCTTGAGAACACTCCTTTAGATGATATCATTGTAAATTGGAATTCCAAGTTTTTTTATCCCCACTAGGGGTTTCTTTAAGTTTTAGTTCTTTGTTTGGGGATCCAATTGGATTTCCTGTCGTGGTTGTTTTATTCATGGTCTCCATTGTTGTTCCGCTCCTTCGTATTAGGTCTCAACTGTTTTTCAGCTATTGTAAACTACTTTTTTACAATCAATTGTATTTTCCTTTTTGACCAAGAAAAAAAATGATTCAACTCCTAAAGGGAACTCCACCAATCAACAATTGTGCCGGTTAAGTGCTTCAAATATCTTGTGATGGTAACAACAACTGTTTTTTATACTACAAGAAAAGAGATGCTTTGTTGTTAGAGATTGTTTATGAAATGAACGTCATGGATCTGTAAGGACAGCTTATATTTGGGACAGAAGATGTGCGAGAAAATTCCTCCCATATAGATACAAGTACAACGATTATGTGGCCTCTTATGGCACTCTCGTTCCCTTTTAGGGGTATATTTAGGTTATTATTCGGGGTAATATTTAGCAGTTACACGTTATTTCCTTTTCTTTCCTCCTATTTTTTTGAAGCCTATTATTGGGGATGCAAAAGTCTTGGTCAATTTGGGGCTATTTTGGGTCACCAAATAGCAATTGGATTACCCCCTATCCAATACTTATATAATGACTAAAGTGCCCCCATATGTTAATAAACTGGATTAACATTTGTAATCATGATTAGGAGATGAATTAAGAGTAATTCATGTGTTTAAGTTAAGTGTAGATGAAATGAGAACAACAACAAAAAATCAGAGGGAAGAGGAGAAGAAGAAGAAGAAGAAGAAGAAGGAGAGGAAAATAAAATTGGGGATTTTATTTTGAAAATGAGTGATTCAACCAAGACTTTTGATGTAGGTGAGCCTTTATCTTCAAAATATGATAACATATTAATACCCATCAACAACGATCAGTTCTTGGCTGATTTTTCAGAAAATCAAGAAATTTTATCTCAAACTCAACCTAACCCTTATGAACCTTACGATGATTTCGAAGGACCAACCCAAGAATCAGAAGAAGAAGAAGATATCAATGTTGAAGATTACCAGGTATACCACTTTTCTAACTCCAAATTCAGTTTTTAAGCTCAGTTTTTCGATATTTTCCTTCCGAAAACCCTAGGTTTCAAGACGTCAGAAGTAATAACGGCTGGAAAACCAAGAACTCTTGTCCATTGTGATGGTTTACGGCCACGAAATAATGAACTCCCATCCGTTACCAAGTACTTACGGCCGGGACGATAAAATTTCCTGGCCGTTAATAAACGAAATACGGCCAGGTTTTTCTACGTGCATGGGAAACATTTAATACTGTCGGTGGAGGTTGGGTTACCCGGCCGTAACTTGTCATACGTCTCGTTTTCCAGGCCGTAGGTTAACTGTTGCAGTTACAGGACAATTTATATCTTGGGATACCTAGATGTAACAACGTTACGGTTAGGTATCATACTTTTCGACCCAGTCATTTTATTTCTTACGGTTGGGATATAACTTATAGACCCAGCCGTTGACACTATGACGGTTGGAATGTCACTGGTTTATCCAGACATTTTTGAGTGTTTAAATTTCTTTTTGAATAATTATGTGACATATGTCATTCTATCATAGATTGTACCATACATTCCGGTGAAATACCAAGAGGTGTGTATGGAAGATGAAGAGGTGCGTATGGAAGATGAAGAGGTGTTTATTGATCAACCCCAACCTTTGCAAGTTTCCGAGGACACAAGTGCTCACTATGCAAACAACTATGAGTGGGAAGATAAGGAAGATGCAAAGGATTGGGCTCGAGCACAAGGGTTGAAAAAGATGTGCATCATAGTCCAGAATAAACAAGTTAAATTCGACCGCTTTGAAATGGTTTGCGAGTGCAGTGGAAAGTATGAGAGCCATTGGAAAAAGGGTAGTGAGTATGTACGAAAAACCACAAGGAATAAGGGAGTATATAATATGAAGAAGTGCGGATGCCCTTTTAAGCTTCAATTTAAATGTAACGCCGATACGGACATGTGGTATATGGATAAAGTCGTCTCGGGTTATCATACTCATCCTATTCCGGAGAGTTTGATCAACCATCCTTATCCGGAAAGGCTCAACACCTTAGATAAGGAGTTAGTTCATGTGTTGAGTAAAAAACGCACAAGACCTATTGATATTCTTAGTGCCGTTCAAGTGTTAAACCCCCAAAACTCATCCTCATTGTCAACAATATATAACGAAATAGAAAAATTTAGAAAAGAGTCATGGAAAGAGAGAGTGCTTATGCAAAAATTATTGTTTTTGTTTGATGAGGCAAAGAACTCTATCGCCTATGGTACGAATGAAGAAAAGGAAGTGGAATATCTTTTCATCGCCAATCCGGAATGTGTACAATTGGCAAGATGCTTTCATCAAATTCTGTTTATGGATTGCACGTATAAAACTAACAAGTACAACGTGCCGATATTGAACTTTGTTGGGAAAACATCTACCAAGTCGACATTTACCGTTGCGTTTTGTTTCTTGAAAGACGAGACGAATGAAATTTATTTGTGGGCATTACAAAAGGTGAAGTTATTGTATCAAGAAGGTTATACTCCACAGGTGTTGATTACGGATAAAGAGAAATCATTGATGTGGGTCATACCCCGTGTTTTCCCCTACGTGCGTCATCATCTTTACACGTTTCATATATGGAACAGTGTGCAAACTAATTGCAAGAGGGTTATATGACCAGCAAAGAAAACCGAGATGGAGAGGATTAAAAATCTACCGTTGGAGAAATAACAAGAAGAACAAGAAAAGTTCGAGATGAATGACAAGATAGCCGAGGTGCTTTGGATTTTCAAAAAGATTAGGAAGAACTAATATGGTCGCTCACGGAACCACTATATTTACAAAGGGAGAGTTTTGTAATGGAAAAATGGTCAACCTACCTGGATGTTTTGACATATTTGAAGAACGAGTTATTGGATCCTCACAAGGAAACGTTTGTTAGTGCATGGGTAAACCGTTATAGACATTATGACAATCAATCCACAAGAACGGTGGAGTCGGCTCACTAATGGTTCAAGAGTAAGTTAAATGGTTGTGATGGTGGATTCGTTGTTGTTTTTGAAGCTATGGTCGAGTATTTCAAGCGTGATCTCCATAGAATTAGAGGGTTATTTGAAAAGAGCCGATCTAGAACGGTTTTCGACTACCGGGAAAGCCCATGGTTCCGAGGATTAAGTTTATATGTTTCTCAATGGGCAATCCTAAAAATGATAATGGAAGTGGAGGCTTGGGAGGAACACAATTATCCATCGGGAATGAGATGTAATTGTCCCATTAAGTCGGCTATGGGGCTCCCATGTAGGCATGCAGTAGCAAATTATCCCACAAGGATGATTCTGATCCAAGATATAGATCCATTTTGGAAACAACTAGATTTTAAAGATCCATCACCCGATCAAGGTGGTTTTGGGGAAGTGTTTTGCGACACGGAGGTACACAAGGAACTTTTTGAAAGGTATGCTTCTTTACTACCGTAGCAAAGACAACTTTGGTTGTATGAAATGTGGAAATTCACTTGTCCATCCACTAGAGATGATATTTTTGAACCTAACAAGGGGAAAGGCAAGGGTAGGCCTTCGAAGAAGATAACAAAGAAACAGGAAAGGGCGGAAGGTAGGAAAAAGGTTCAGGAGGGTCCATAATTGACTCCTTCAATGCGAAGAGATAACTCGGGTTTTGAGAAGTTGAACGAGCTCTACACCCTTAAAATAAAGGAAATGGAAAAAGGCGGACCAAGACGATCTAGTGGAACAAAGGTAAAAAGGCGCAAGAAGAATGTGGTTGTTGCATCCCAAGAGAATTCAAAAAGAAAAGTCGATAGTGGAGTCAAAATTAAAGACCCGGTAGTTCCATCTCAACAAGATTCAACAACAAAAGAAGCTAGTAGTGTCCAAAGAAAAGTTGGTGGTGCGGTTGGTATTAAGAAATTAGCGAGAATCCGAGGTAACAAAGGAAAAGCACCGATGGTCGAACCACAAAGAGTTGTTAGTAACCTTGAGAAATAGACGGTTTACATGGATGTAGGTCCGCTGAAATCACCCCTATAGATGAGGAAGGTAATTATATCCGAACTACTTACACAATATACAAAAATTACATGCACTTTGTACCACATTTTATTCATCAATATGTCAAGTCCACCGACGATGTTGAGGGCGACGAAAATTGTGGTTACCATGTGTTCGTAGATCAACTTGGACCTTTTGAGGAGGCAAAAGAATGGGGTGACAACCAAATTATTTATGTAAGGCAAAAGTGTTTGCTTGAACTACGTCTTTTCCCCGATTTCTACAAGGAAATGATGAGAATCGAAAGAAATGACACGGAGGTGATGCTAAACGAGGCATTCAAAGCATTTGAACAACGTTTAATGGGCAACACTATATTGACAAGTGAGTATTGGATGAGAATGCCAATATGTGGCAATCTACTCGCCAACTAATTCCATTGCGTTATTCATTCCATCTCCTATGCTCATAGTGTTACTTATGCACCAACAATACATATTTTTACCGAGGAAGAATATCCAAAGATAGTCATCATGGGGTTCGTGATGATGACCCATTATATCGGCCTCCAATTGAAAGATGGATGCCCATTACCTCCATTAAGGAGGTTAAACGGATGTGACGGCGAAATACAAATGGGTTGGTGCGATAGGTTCGAGGAAAGATTTCATTTGTGGGAAGCATTACAGTTGTCGAGGGACAGCCCGTTGTGTGTACTAATGAGTTCCGATGAGGATGACTATGAGTAAATATCGTGTCAAGGTATATGATAACAATGCTTTTTTGTAGGGTGGTGATTAAAATGATAATATGATAACAATGTGGTTTGAACCTATGTATTTTGAATCACTCTCTATATATATATATGTGAAGATTCTAGTTTTACTCTTACTATGTGTTTGTAATGTTGATATGATAAAAATATGGTTATTTAGAGGTATTTACGGCCAGGTCGTACGCTGACACGACCTAGCCATAATTACTCAACTGGGATATTCTTCTGCAACTCGGCTGAGAAACCCAACCGTGTAACACAAAACGTTTAGGAATCCAAGCCGTTTTTCTGGGTATTGTCAGAACTACGGCTGATCATCCTGCCCGTTTCTGGGTATTGTCAGATCTACGGCTGATCATCCTGGCCGTAACTCTTCCTGGAATTTCAGTTTCATTTTATACAAAGTTACGGCTGAGAAACCCAACCGTGAAACCGAAAACATCCAGGAATCCTAGCCGTATTTATGTGTATTGTCAGTTCTACGGATGTTTACGGATGAGAAACCAAACCATGAAATAAACGACAGCCAGGAATCCTAGCCGTAAAAATGGGTATTGTAACTTCTACGGATGTAAATCCTGGCCGTAATTAGTATCATATTATACTTAAACAACAATCGGATACATTAAAAAGAAAAATACTAGTATCCATTCATTCAAAGTTAAGTCTGCATAATGAAAAGTGAGTCTGAAAAGTAAATCACCCAAATCCATAACCTAAAACATGCTAAAAGTCTGACTTAAACAAGTACATAACCTACAATCATCCACTACGACCAATAATCGAAGGAACTTCTCCAGAAGATGATGAAGAACTGTCGGGAGTTTGGGAAAGACTGATCCAATCATCCTCGTCGTTAGTATAGAGATCATCCTTGGCTGGATTATGTAACTCCTGAAGCCTCCTAATCAGTGTTCTTTGTTCGTCACAATCCAAATATATAACCTCCTCAATGTTACGGATCAGTTCCCTGGAAATCCACTTAGCTCTCTTGACCTGTTTTCACACCATTCAATTAATAGTGGTACATAATTTGAGCAACGTATACAAAAACAAAAGAATATCACACATTGGTACCATCATCGTAGCAATATCACACATTGGTATTTCCTGAGGTTCTTTCTCCTTTTCAGAGTTCCTCCTAAAAATTATGAAAAACATATCAGAAGATACGAACAATTCACAAGGAGTGATAAAATTACGGTTTGGAAATAACATATAACCCATCTGTAAAACAAGTTTCGGATAGAAATAAATAACAACGGCTAGGAAATACAATTTACGGTTAGATACTCCCAGCTGAAACACTCAGCACCAAATTTTACTCTGCAAATACAGGAGAACTTACGGCTTGGAAATACCCATCCGTTAACTACAGTAACTGTTGGGTTTTCAGATTTTTCGAACCGCTTAAGACATTAACGGCTGGGAGTTCTTGAAGTCCTAACCGTTTTATACCACTACGGCCAGGACGATATGATTTCCCAGCCGTAATTGCTTCATAAAACCTTTTCTGGAAACCCTAAAACTATCAATCGAGCCTAGTTTTTCAAACAAAAGGCAAAATAACTGGTGGGTTTTTCGATTCTTACCTAGTAGGATTCATTTGTGGAGGATTCAAAGGTGTTTAAACAGATTGGTTCACCACATCTCCATTAAAAGGAATATATATATAACTTGACCTGTTTCAGAATCAGGGTTCAATCGGCTGGATCTTGTTACTCTTGATCTTGCTGCCACCTAGAGCTTCTTCAGAAATCAGTGGAGAAGAAAGGGAGAGTTTTTGAGAAATTTTGGATAGTTTTTGAGAGGTTTTGGAGAGTTTTTGAGAAGAAGAGAAGAGAAATTGGAAATAAAATGGTTTTGATTTTTGGAGTTTTAATTAGGATTAGGTTTTAATTATATAAAATTTGTTTTTAAAATTAATTTATTATGAAAGGGTAAATCCGACTTTTTAACACTAGAGATCTCCCCCTAACCATTTTGTGGCTCCCAAAAGTAAAATAGCCCCCAAAAAGTCAAAGGGGGAATATCCCCAATAATAGGCTTCCTTTTTTTACCCAAGTTATCCTTAATTATACGCTTTGTCGCATATATATACGCTTGCCCCAAAGTCCCAGGACAAGATAACTATTGCTTTGTTCGTCTCACGTCTTTGTTCGTCTCATCTTTGCAACATCTTTGCAAAGATGAATTCCGTAAGAAATGATCCTATGGGTATTGTTTTCATGACTGCAACAACATATGATCCCGATCCCGAGAGATACGATCTTGAGAATTTTAACAAGTTGTGTGATTGTGATCATGTGGGGATGCAAGCTGAGGAGTTCGAATTAACTTTGACTGCTACGGAGTTGGAGTACACAATGAAATTGACTACTTGCAACGGTCTGGTATGTTTTTACTGGGAGTATCCTGTACTCATGTGGAACCCTGTTACGGAAGAATCCATAATGCTTTCCAAGCCTAGGATCTAAGATCATAAGGAGTTTGCGAATGCGTTTGGATTCGGATATGATGCAACAAATAACAAATATAAAGTAGTTCAATTGTTATGCCGCTGCTCTGACTCTTTTTTGGAGCGCATGGTTTTGAATATAGGTACCAACATGTCATGGAGACGAATCCAACATCAAGACAACTTTCTTCACCCAAAACTCAAGCATGTTTACGATAGTCCGGAGTCAATATTTTTCGAAGGATCCATATACTGGTGGACGTATAAAGACATTCTGTGTTTTGATGTTACAGCCGAGACATTCAAGATGGTTCCTGCACCGGCACCTGTACAGAGCAGTACACGTCCTCATCTGAAGCCGCATCTTGACGATAGCACCGATATGCACATGGTGGATCTAGACAAGAGTCTTTGTTTGAACCATCTTTTGGGGACTACCCATCCGTTTTTGGGAGGATATTAGAAGTAATATTTGGTCACCCCTTATAAAAAAAAATTTATACCCACTTTACTCTTGATGATAAACTTAGTTAGTGATTAGTGATTAGTTCAAAACTGATTAGTGATTAGTGATTAGTATTTTATAAGTTGGATTTTTTGGTTTTTAACATTTTTTTTTGAAAGATAAGAAGAAGAAGGAAATATGAAGAAGAATATGGGTGAACCTAAGATCTTTTTCTTTAAGAGCCACAACAAGAATATGATGGTTTGGGTACTCATGGATACTTCAAATTTAGTTAATGGTGCTTGAATTGGCCAAAACATTCCTAAAAATGAACAATTTACAAATTTATTTCCGTTTAGTTAACAAAGTTCGGCTATAACATTTGAAGAACAGGTTACCGAACTCATCTGCAAGTGTAGTTCGGTTAATATTTATGAAAACACAGGTAGCCGAACTCAGTTTTAATGGAGTTTTTTGTTTAAGAGAAAAGTTCGGATAGGAAAAAAAATTTATGACGTAACCGAACTAAAAGTTCGGTTGGGAAAAAAAAATGAAAAAAGTTACGACGTAACCGAACTCAATATATAGGTTTTCAGAGAAAAGTTCGGTTAGGAGAAAAAATTACGACGTAACCGAACTAAAAGTTCGGCTGGGAAAAAAAATAAAAAAAGTTGCGACGTAACCGAAATCAATATATAGGTTTTCAGATAAAAGTTCGATTATCAGAAAAAAAATTGCGACGTAACCGAACTAAAGTTCGGTTAGGTAAAAAAAAAATTGCGACCTAACCGAACTTTAGTTCGGTTGGGGACTTCTACAAAGTCCTGAGAAGTACATACTAGAGCTAACCGAACTCATTAAATGAGGCATTAACAAAGGAAGATAATGTTGTTAATGAGAGACATCAACGAAGACTCTCAGATTCATCCGACCGTTATTTTTCATCGAGGAAAGATGAAGCTGCAATAAAAGCCATTATTGCAGCAGCTGCCGCGGCTGATAACCATGATGTTGAAAAAGAAGATGTGGTCGAGGAGTTTCTTGATCAAGATGGCAACGATCAGAGTAACAAATCAGTAAGTAATCATGACAACCAAAAGGAGAAGATACAGACAAATTTAGAAGAAGAAGAAACAAAATAAGAAGATGTCGATGACAAAAATATTATCAAGAATGGTATTGATGGTGGTGATCTAAACAACGGTATGTTTATGTACGTATTTCCTAATAAATCCTTTCAGTTAACTTCATATATGTTTGTTCTGCACGTGTAAAATTAGTAACTTTTCATTTCGTTGGTTGCAATAACCAATGGCAAGTTCTACCACTATTGACCGTGTAACTAGTTGCATGGATATATTTAGCAAAGTTCTACCACTATTGACGGTGTAACTAATGGCAAGGTATTTTCCCCTCAATGATATTTTCCCCTCATATTTTGTTACTCAACTAAAGTTCGGTTAGAAGAAAAAAAAATTGCGACGTAACCGAACTTTTCGCTGAAAGAAAAGCCTCCATTAAAAGTTGATTTCGGTTAGTTCGACAAAGTTTTTCACATAATTCCTAACCGAACTTCTCTCAGCAACTTACATTTTCAATTCATTTTAATGATTACTTCTCATTTTTGCAACCAAAAACAAATGACAAGTAATGGGTTTGTTATAGTTTTGATTTTGATTTTATTTTGTTAATGATTTAAATTAAGATATATATAGAGGTGGTTGTGGTGGTGGTTCAAGGTGGTCGGTGGTGGTGGTGGTGAGCGGCGGGGGTGATGGGAGGAGGTGGTTATATATATATATAGGTGGTGATGAGAGAAGGTGGTAATATATATATAGGTTAATGGTAGGTTAGTCATTTTCACATTTTAGGACACCCCTTTATCATTGTAGGGTGGACATTTGTATCACTGGGTAGTCCCAAAAAACGGTTCCTTTGTTTTGTGGAAGTCTATATTTGTGGTGGGCCGAGGGCATCTCCAATAGTGGGTGCTAATAATCTTATGTTGAGTTTTTATTTAGGTCCTTATTTATGGGGTCATATATATGTAACAAAAATAGTTATGTATTTCTCATGAACTACCTCCAACAATATGAGGTCTTATTTTTAGGATTTGTATTTTTTGGATAAAGATAAAACTGATTCCTTTTTTTCTATGACATGGAGATCATTCTGAAGGTCCAGATAAGACTTTCTCTAAGACTTTCATATTTATTTTGATACCCTTCCTACTTTATAGCACCTGCTGTTGGAGATGATTTAAATGGGGCCGGGTCTAAAATCCTATGTGTCATAAGAAAATAAAACTTTCACCCAGGGTCGAGGCATATTTTATTGATCTGGATTGTATTAATTCCAAAAATCCACCTTTTCATATCAGGCCTGTTTGCATTCGAAGTAAGAAGTTTTATCTCAATTGCAGGTACGGATTGGCTTGCTATGATACAGAAACTAAAGAATTTGAGATGGTTTTCGCAAAGAAGCTCATTGTTATAATTATGCTGTTGCATACACAAAAAGCACTGTTTGTATACAGGATATAGTTGGCACAAAGTGTAGCAGCACAGCACACATAGGAGAGTGTGATGCATGCCGCCGGTTGTGCCGTATTGCGCCAAGGAACTAGGTTTAGGTTTGTGATGTTGGGTGTTTTGTTTCTTTCATTATCCTTCTCTTGTGAACAGCACATAACACATAGGAGACTGAGACATGCCGCGCGTTGTGCCTTAATCTACCGGTGTGTGCTGTTCTGCTTTATTTCTGTGAGAGTTTTTTCTCGTGTCTTTTTTTTTTTCTTTTCATTAGGCATCTTGTTCTAATTTAAAAAAAAAATTGTTGAATAATAGCCGAACGCTGGTAAATAAGTACATCCATAATAGTATGCTTTACTAGTACAACCGTTGCCGCGGTGGGAGGGCCGACCGAAGAAGAATCTGAAAATGGCGACTACTTTCACATCCGTTTCAGCAAAAATGATCTTTTCTCCCCGTTTCGGAAAAAGTGATACTTTCACCTCGTTTCAGAAAAAGTGACAGTTTCGCCTCGTCTCAGAAAAAGTGATGCTTCTGCCCCGTTTCAGAAAAAGTGATGCTCTCGCTCCGTTCCAGAAAAAGTGATACTTTTTCTGGAACGGAGCGAAAGTATCACTTTTCCCTAAACGGGCGAAAGTATCACTTTTTCCTGAAACGGGGAGAAAGGATCACTTTTCCTGAAACGGAATGTGAAAGTTTTTTCTGAAACGGAAAATTAGTCGATCCATAAACCAAAATATGGTTACATGATGTGCCTATAATGGCTATGCATTTAATTTTCGAGAATTGTGCCTAAAATGAAAGTATCACTTTTCTTGAAACGGAGAGAGTACATAGTTTTATTAGTTGCAACAGAAAATTAGTTGTTGCATAAACCAAAATATGGTTACATAAAGTGTTATGTATCTTTTATGGTGGTTTGTAAAATGAATATACATTTAATTTTCTAAAATTATCCCTAAAATGATAAATACCTCCGAATATTTCGTAAAAACTAAAAATTTGATATTGTTGTTTGTGCTCGTTGGATAGGTTTTTTTATTAGCTTTCCAACGAGATAAAATTTGTAAAATTCCAACGCACGGATTTTTAGATATGTTATATTAAAGTTTGCATTCCAATTATACCCCTAAAAAAATAAGATAATAAGGAGTTATAGTAATTGGACAAAAAGTGAGGGATATTTTTGGTTTTTCGGCCCTAACCATTTCCAATCTTTTTGTTTGAATTTGATGACTTAGGATTTACAAAAAAGTGGTCATATAAGGTCCTCCCTCGCTTCGCTCGGTCAGCCCAAATATTTTCAAAGGCGGATATGCAAGAACTGCATTACAAAGCTAAGTCTCGCGTGCAATGGCAGCTCGAGGGTGAAAGGAATACCAAGTATTATCATCGAATTGCCAAGGCAAGAAGAAGAAGAAATACCTTCGCGCGCTTGAGAATCAACGATGTTTGGGTTGAGGACAAAGCTATCTTGAAGGACAGTATAGTCTCTCACTTTCGCAACAGATTCAAGTTGAGTGAAGACTATTTAATTGCTCTCTCACCAATCTCGGACTCAAGTCTATTTCTGAGTCTGATTTTGAGTTTCTCGAAAAAAGTATGTGGAAGAAGATGTTCTTTTGGCTCTTAAAAACTTGGGCCAAGATAAAGCTCCCGGTCCGGATGGTTTTCATGTTAATGTGATTGTTAAATGTTGGAATTTCATGAAATGGGACATTATGAAGGAACGTTATTTTGGGGACCATGGGTTTTTTGAGGGGACCATGATTTTTTAGACATAAGTTCGGTTGGTTGCAAAAAAAAATTTCCCAACCGAACATAAAGTTCGGTTTAGTTGCAAAAAACATTACCCACCGAACATATGTTCGGTTAGTTGCAAAAATATTTACCAACTAAAAATAATTTGGTTAGTCGGTTCGGTTAGTTGCTAAAAATAATTTCCAACCGAACTGGTTAGTTCGGTTAGTTGCAATAAAAATTTACCAACCGAACTGCTTAGTTCGGTTAGTTGCAAAAAATTAACCAACCGAACAATAGTTCGGTTAGTTGCAAAAAATATATAGCAACCGAACTTTAGTTCGGTTAGGTCGCAAAAATATTTCCTAACCGAACTTGGTGCGATGAAAAAAAAAACATGGTTCCCTCAAAATAACCATGGTCCCCAAAATAACGTTCTTATGAAGGTTGTTAAGATTTTTGAATCTTCGGGGTTTATAGATTGGAGGCTTAAATCCAACTTCATTTCCTTATTGCCAAAAAAAGAGATACTAGAGAAGGTGAAGGATCCAAGGCCCATCAGTCTCTCCAATACAGTTTTCAAAACTATCTCCAAAATTCTGGCGGAAAGGCTCAAGTTGGTGCTTCCCAAGCTGATTTCGAACTCGCAAACTGCGTTCATGAAAGGAAGACAAATCTTGGACAGTGTCTTGATTTCTAATGAATGCTTAGACTCGAGAATCAAATCCAAAATTCCTGGCCTTGTTTGTAAAATTGATCTCAAAAAAGCTTTTGACAATGTCAAGCGGTCTTTCGTGGATGAAGTTCTTCGCTGCATGGGATTTAGTGTTAAGTGGAGGATGTGGGTCAATAGTTGTATCCAGAAAATTCCCTTCTCCATCTTGGTCAATGGCAGCTCGACTGGGAAATTTACTAGTGAGAAAGGTCTATGTCAAGAGATCCGTTGTCACCTTTCATTCTTCTCCTCGTTTCTGAGGTCCTTAATGTTATGTTTTCCAAGGCTTCGGTCGCAGGGAACCTCAAACTATTGCTTAAGAAGGTGAAGGATCTGAAGAAGTGCAAGTCTACTAGTGGGGCCCATGGAAGTCATGTGATAGTCTATGGAGTCCAATACATTTTTCAAAACTATCTCCAAAATTCTGCAAAAGAACAATGCGGAAGTCTATACATATACGAAGAAGACACAAAGGCTCAGACTTTGTAAAATGGTGCTTTAGAGGAAGTTAAATTTACATCGAGGGGATGGGACTTAAGCTGATTTCTTGTGATTGGATTTCCAAAAATCAACTGAGACAACGTAAAAACTGCGTTCATGAAAGGAAGACAAATCTTGTTGGTGGGCTTGTTTGTCGAAAAATTGATCTCATGTTTTGATCCCAAGAAAAAGCTTTTGACAATGTCATTGGTTTAGCCGGTCTTTCGTGGATGAAGTTCTTCGCTGCATGGGATTTAGTGTTAAGTGGAGGATGTGGGTCAATAGTTGTATCCGTATTTTTAACGGATGCTTTTTCTCGTCCGGAAAATTCCCTTCTCCATCTTGGTCAATGGCAGCTTTCAGTTTTCCAAGGCTTCGGTCGACTGGGCTAGTGAGAAAGGGAAAGTGGGCGGTTTCAGTGGGCGGTTTCAGGGTGAAAAAGGGCGGCACGATCATTAGTCATCCGCAATTTGCGGATGACACTCTTGTCTTCCTTGATGTCAACCTGGAGCAAGTCCGATACTTGAAATTCTTTTTTCTTTCTTTCGAATTTGCTTCTGGGCTGAGTACAAACTTCAGCAAATGCAATGTGTTAGGTGTGGGCGAAGTGGAGGATATAGCCACCTATGCTTATGTTTTGGGTTGCTCTTGCGATTCTTTCCCTGTTATCTATCTCGGCCTTCCTCTTGGTGAGCAGACTCTTTCTAAAACTAATTGGGATAGAGTTGTTGAAATTTGCAAATCAAGATTAGCTTCCTGGAAACGGAGCTCGCTCTCTAAGGCAGATAAACTTACATTGATTAAAAGTGTGCTTCTCAGCTTACCTATCTTTTATATGTCCCTCTTTTTGGCTCCTAATCCTCCTACTTTGTTAAAAAAGTAATCACAATTCTCTTCGGTGAGATTATCTTTGGTATAAAATTATCGTAGAGAAATACCCTCTTATTGATGGGGGTTGGCGCACTAAGCCTCCTACTTCTACTCATGGAGTGAGTTTGTGGAGGAATATTCATAAGGTGGCTGATGAGTTCTTTAAACACAAAATTGGTTAAAAACACCAAAATCAATAATTCCTGGGTGAAAAAGACATCCAGATTTTAATACTGTTTAAATGGAAAAAAATATAAAAATCGGCAGGATGTAACCAGTTTTATCCTACCCATTTTCAAATACTTTTTTTATTTTTAATTTACATCAGGATGCATCTGGTTTCATCCTCGCTATTTTTTAAGTTTAAGCCACGATGAATCCAGTTTCATCCTTGCTATTTTTATTTTTATCCATTTCACCCATAAATTTTTTTCCTCGTCCATTTGAACCATGTTTTAAAAATATTTGGACAAAGAATCCATTTTCCGTTCTTTAAATCCACTATTTTCAGGATTGGTAAGGGTGATAGAATTCGTCTTTGGGAGGACCGGTGGTGTGTGCAAAGTCCGCTCGCGACTACTTTTCCAAGATTGTATGCGTTGGCTAATAGCAAGAACAAGACGTTGCAACAAGCTTTTGATCCGGACGCATCGGGGTGTAATTGGTCTCTTAATTTAAATCGTAGAAGATTATATGATGTGGAAATTGTGGAATTAACTAGCATCATCTCTATTTTAGATGCTGCCGCTTTCCGTGCTGATGAAGAAGACGAATTGGTGTGGGTGGGAGATAAAGCAGGTATTTTTTCGGTTAAGTCAGCTTGTGATAATGACGCGTGATCAATAATGGCTCCTTCTTTCCTAGTAAGAAAATCTGGTCTCGTGCTTGGCCTCATAGGACTGGGTTTTTTCTTTGGATGTTAAACAAATTACCAACTATTGACAATCTGCTAAGGAGGAATATTGCGCTAACTGTTCATGCTAATTTATTTAATCCCTCTTTTTGTTCTCTTTGTGATACGGCAATCGAATCCAATATGCACATGTTCTGTAATTGTCAATTCTCGGCTCGTGTTTGGAGTTACTTCTTTACTCAGGCTGACTTGTTTAAGCCTTCGCCATGTTCGATGATAGACCTTTTCTATCATTGGAAGAGTTTTGTTCTAAATCTAGGTGGAAGGGAGCTTTGGAAACGCCTTCCTGCTAGTATATGTTGGAACCTGTAGATTGAAAGAAATGCAAGAATCTTCCATGGTAAAAAGTGTAGTGTGGAGGAGATTATAGTCAAGTCAAAAATCACCTCTATTCTTTGGGTTAGATGTCTCCCTTCCATGTTTGGTATTAATATGCACGAATCTATCTATAACTGGAAGGCGATGTTTTTTTATCCTCCTTAGCATTGTTCTCTTTGGGTTTTCTTTTTCTTGTTGTATTTTCCCCCTTGCTTGGTGGCTTAGCTGCGTTGCATCCTTGTACTCTTTGCCTTAGGCTTAATATAATCTATTTATTTACCGAGCAAAAAAAATTTAAATATATATTTTCAAAGGCGTCATGGAAGTGTGCGGAGCTGTTCCGATGGATTTCCCAAACGACAATAATAATTATGCTATACCTTACCTTACCAAATAAATTATTATTATTATTATTATCCTTTAACTAACAATAATTACCATTATATTGTTGGATCTTGCTGAAGTGGTTTATTATCTTGGAACTCATCTATAAGAAAGTATTAGATGACCGCTCCCACGGTGGAATGGCCGACCGAAAAAATTAACGTAAAACTAAATTTTATACAATTTAGTTCCTCTATAGTGATATACGGAGTCATCCTGTAAAATAGTACGCTTGTATACCATGCATATCCGTTTTCAGTCTGAAAAATGAAAAAAAAAACAATTTTTTGCGAATGCTGGAGCAATTTATTCAACCCCATAGCGTATAAGTTCTGGTTCCAGCCTGCAAGTTAGCCCGAGGCTAGATTTTGTGGGTCGGCTCCGGCTCCACTAGAAAGCTCTAGCCTCATCTTGGAGTTATTGTCGACTAAGCTAAAAGTAGCTCGTGTCAATCAGGTAAATATCAGTGTTAATTTTAACACCCACGTGTGAGTCAAACAAAGTAGCCTCTCCATTAACCTTTGACCGATATAGCCGGTGAAAGTCATCTTCTTCTTTCAATGGTAGTCTCAGCTCTAAAATTATTAACCACAAAAAAATATCTCTTTTTTCTTTTCGTTTCTCTTCAACATGTAAGTATCACAGAACACCCATTCAAAAGAAAAAAAGAAAGATTTTTTTTCAGTGTATAAGTTCAGTGTCAGCTCAATCAAGGAGGACTGATAAATGGGGAAGTTGTAGAAATAGGTTTTCCTATTAAGGCGCTTGCGGCGCAATTGACTAAAGAAGCGTATTCATATAGAAAAAAACATCAAATTCCTAAGAATTTAGGTCATCCAGTTGATACAGGTTCGAGTAAAAAATGGTGGATTTGTGTATTTCGCTTATTCATAGACTTGGAATACAGTTTTATGAAAATGGTGGATTCAATTGCTTCCACATCTCTACTTGGGAACAGACCGGTCTTTCGATATTCTGTAAACAAGGATGGGTCATTGAAACGAACGTTGAACGATTTCTATGAGTTTCCAGCTAGTGAATTCGTGGGTTGTCGATCGATTTTCTGAGAAGAAAACGAGAGGAAGAAGAAGAAGAGAAAGAAATGAAGAAGAAAAAAAAAAAACAGATTGAAAGTTTTGGAGGTGGTCGGGTTCGATCCCCTGACCTCTGCCTCGTTTTAGGTAGATTTTTACTAAAACACCCTCAACAATTAAAACATTTCCAACCTCTATGTCCTTTTTTTTTTGTCTGTTAAATTTACGTGTTTGGCCTTTATTTTGTGCTGTATTTACAACAATTTCAGTGGTAATTAGAAACATGGAGGGGCAATTTGGACCTTTCATTGTTGATTGAAATCTGTTTGGGACACCAAAATCCAATCTTTTTCTTCAAATTGGAAAAAAAAATCATGTGCCACAATAACACAAAATCATCATATATAAAGTCCTCTCTCACTTCGCTCGGCCGGCCTAACAAGGAAATAATAAGAGCACTGGTGCCCGTAGAATGCGGGTTTGATATTTAGGTACCATCCTTATTTTGTTGAATCTCCCGACTCAAAATTGAAATCAACTGAATGTATAAATTGAACGTTATACTTGAGTGTCAAGTTTACTCGGTTTAGGAAACTTAAACAATGGACGTCTAGTCGGTTATATATGTATGGTCTCGTAGGATAGCTTCTTATTTGGTTTCCTAAAGCTGAAATTGTATTTTTGGAACAAAACTAGTCATAAAAACCCAAGGTGACCAAACTTGTGGTACAAAAACCCCACTCAAATGTTGGGATTCATTAACACTCCCTCTTAAACTAAATTGATATAAAAACCCAAAATTTTAAAAAATTGATACAAAAATCCCAAATTTCAAAATTGGTTTCATAAAATTTTATGATGAAACCAAAAATTGGTTTCGTCAAATTCTATGAGGTTTCATCAAATTTTATGATGAAACCAAATTTTGGTTTCATCAAAATTTTGTTTTTTGGTTTTTTGTGTTACTTTTCTTTTGATGGGTTTTTTGTGGGTGGATAGTGACACCTTTGGGGTTATAACGCGGGGACCATTTTTGGAAAGTGGTAATTTGAGAACAAAACTTGATATGGAAGCTATATAAAGCGAGCACCCTATTAAACTAGACACACCAAAGCTATAAGAAAACTTATGATACGGGACGTATGAATCTCTAAATCCGTCTTTTGAAACAGTTATTTATGTTTTGTAGGATTGCTGCTACAAACATCTAAGAGGTAGTCACGATTACATTTTAGAAATTTATCAACCCATTTCATAATATTTTGTATTACAGTTATTTATGAATTTTTAGTCATGTAGTGTCAGTTTTAATCGTTCTCGCCTCTCTAGCTTTAATGTTAATAGATTCAAATCTTTTGTATATAAGTAATAGGGTTTGAACTTGAAATATGTAGTTTTTGATTTTATACAACTGTTAATCTTACTGGGTTTGTTAGAGTTTTGTGTTTTGGTTTGGTTTTTATGAGTAATTCTGTTTGATGGGTGTGTTTTATAAAATATTTTCTCTAATATATACATTTATCTTGATTGATTAGTTGTAGTGTTTCATATTGTTTTGATTTAGTTGGACTTGATTTTGAGTATTAATGAAATTGCTTATGGATGTTCGCTTTCGTGTGTTTCTTCAATTTTCATGATTTTTTTCTTTCTTTTTTGAAATCTTGGTATATGATTATGTCTTGGATTTGTCCATCCATTGCTTTCAAATTGCCCCTTCTACTTTACCCATCTGACTACCTTTTAAAAAATATCCTAGACTGTGAAAATGGGTTATAAGTCTGGAGTTATGACTTGCACTTATGGATCTCTAAATCCGTCTTGGTGATAAGGCCAAATACCCATGATAAAGGCACCCACCCAAACGATAAGGGAAGCCAGGAGGTTTAAAGCAAAATTACTAACTTGCCCTTCATATAAAACTGATAATATCTTCTTCCTCCGATATCCGATTGACACGCTCAAGTAGTCCATTTCGCCTAACTTTCGAGATCTATCGAGTGGTACTAATTTTGTATCTAGATAGTTGTTAGATTAATTTGTATTAATTAACATTCATGTTAAACTAATTGAGTTATTATCGGCTAATTCTTCACTTGACTGGTCTAATAGCGTTGACGAGCTTGAGGGTCTTTACATCTTCCCTCACCCAACCCAACCACCCACCCGCCTAAATATTTCTAAGTTAATTCTAACCCTTAGATTTCTATCCTAGATGAACCACAGCTGTTAAAGTAATGCAATATAATGCCCTAACCCTAATCATCACTAACTTATCTTCAATTCCCTTCAACGGAAGCCTCTCTTCTCAGACTCAGTTTCTTTTATATGATCTTAGGCTTTAGTATAGAAGGCAAAATTAATGCATTCTTTTATCTTTTGAGCTTTGAACAGTTGAACTCATTTCTTGTTTTTGTTAACTTTATCACTTTGCATGCAGTTTGCAACTGTGCACCAACTTCTTACTTCTCTGGATTTTTATTTTGTAAACACTTTTAAGTAACTTCTTATGATGTTAATTGTCTACACTTGATTTGGGGTCAGATTTTTGATAAAAGCTATTACATCCAATCTGCAAGTTATTCGTATATAGGTAAGTTTAACAGTAAGACTGTAAGTCTGTAATTGTAATGTAATTCTCATTGTATTTTATGGAGGGTAATCCACCACCCACCCGATCCAACCCACCGTAATGTGGGTCGGGTGAAAATCCACCCATTATAATGTTGGGTTGGTTGTAGGTGACAATTTATGTTACCCGTCATCAGTGGGTTGGGTGGTGGGTGAGGACAAAACCGACCCAATCCAACCCATGTGCATCCCTAGTTCTTGCAGCTTTCTACGTGCCCTTTTAGGGGTATATTCGGATTATTACTGTTTTATTGTTGTTTTTTAAGTCGTTCTTCTGGAATCAGATTTAGCAATTACACGGTTACCCATGTTAGATTTAAGAATCTACATCTCTGCAAACGATTTGATCAATTGAATTGATATAAAGAAAGATGATAGTTACAGACGCATGACAAGAGTTTATAAAGCTTTCTCTCGACTCAATTCTCTCTTGCACTCGCACATGCTGCACACACTCACAACCTACACCACATACATTCACTCACACACTTACATTACATGTTATTACCCTCCCTCAAGCTCAAGGGGGCTTGAAGAAGCCACTTGAGCTTGCACATACATTCACTCACACACTTAAGGCTAAACAAACCATTCTCAGATGTTTGGTACGGAAGTAGTTAGTGTAGAGAGCATCTTCCGAGTTGTTGCATAAGAGGTACAGGCAATAATTTGAATGGAGCCGATAAAAGTAGAAGATATGCAGGTTGCATTAATAAGAGTGGTGGCAGTAGAAAGTTAGCAGCGTGAGAGAGAGTACCTGGTAGTGGTGATGGCTGCGCATCTCCCAAACACTTGCAGATGGTAGTGACAATATGATAGAAAGTTGGTAGCCTGAGAAATAGATGTTGTTGTAAGATATAAAAGTAAAGCAGCAGCAAAACATACCATTGCGCAGCAGTTGTAATCATCATGTAGTATTGCAGGCCATATGGACAGTTGAGAGTAGATTAATAGTATCACCAGGCAGAAAACCAACATATGTTTTGTACACTCCAATACAAACTCAGCTCAACAAACTCCAACACATGCTTAGGCACCAACATTCACGTAAGTATTCAGGATTTTCATTGGAACCATAATGGAGTGAATCCAACTGATTTCGTAAAACTAAATCTGATAGTATAAAACCAAGGTTTCTGCATTGGACTAGGTGAAAAATGCAATAAAGCTTGTAACTGCAATATATGATGAAGGTCGTATATATATATCCATTTCCAAGCACCAAAAGCTCCATAAGATGAAATAGGACAGGGTACCCATGAAGGAGAAGAAATCAGCAACACCATAAATCACTTGCACTCTTGTCTGGAACCTCTAATTGTAGAACAGATGGTACTGACATACATTCACCAACACTAAAATCATGCACCAATCAACTGAATCTTCCCACAAATACGGAACCAATAAGCTGCAAACCTGAACTCGCACATAATAGACAGTGGTGTTGATGTAGAGAGAAGTGCAGTTTATGTAGTAGGAGGTAGATATAAGCATGATGTCAACTGAATCAATATTATCGTCACCTTACTGAACAAATACCAGGATACCACCAGCAACATTCTCCATCTCAGCATATCTTGCACACACCATATTCCGCACTACAGTCAGCTCCATGCACAAAGGAGTATAATAAGGACTACCAGTAGAGAACACCATAGCATGCCAGGAACATGAGCAGTAAAGGAATAGGGCAACTCACACATCTCATGACAAAGCTCACACAAAAGAATCTCAATAGAAGTACCTGCCAACTGATCCATCATTGAAAAACACTAACTCCAATCACCATTCTCAGCTGCAATACCAAGCAGCAAAGGAATTCCATCCTCTTGCAACATTTGACAACACCTGATCATCTTATAACTCGTTAAGATCCTCTACTCTCTCTACTGAAACTGATTTCAACAAACTAAAGCTGAAGCAACTTATTGAAAATCAAGAGAAGTACACACCAGCAGCAACGCACATGAAAGGTTCTAAAACCAGCATAGCTCAGCATTCTCTGTATAACTCATGTACCAGCATCACACTATAACGATGCAGCTCCATTCATGAACACATAAAAGAACATTTTGCAGCAGCAAATGTAGTATTATTCTAGAATTTATTCAAGAACCCATACTATTGCAATTGAAAAACAATAGAAAAGATAACTAAACCAGGCTACTTCAGAATTGAAAGTAGACTCATCAAAGAGAACTCCAATATGTATACTAGTACCATCACCAAATTCAATCCCAAAGCATCATCCTCAGTTTCATCATTATGCACACAAACCAGCTCACTCATATACCACTACTATGAGGACTGTACCAAATTAACATTGAGAGGAGGAGCTAACCGAAGCAAGATTAAGCACACAGTGGTGCAGCAAACAATTAACACACACACGTACCCCAGTGTTCTACTGAATTTAAGAAGAATTGTTCTTCACTACACAATGGAACAAAATTAAGCTTCTCCCTAGCTAACTGTTGTAGCAGAAATAGGCATGCTCAGACCGTATAGATTCAGGAATCATTACTAGTAGGATTTGATAAAAGACCTAGGTCAAATTCAAACCTAATTATGATGAAAACAGAATTTGAAGACAAGATTGAATGTTTGAGATGGTGATGTAGAAATCGGACACATAAAATCAAATTTGAAGTAAGCAAAAGATGAGATTCGAGATTACCAACTTTGATTCGATTTAAATAGTTGAGGTAGAAGAATCAAGCTTCAATCAGAAACGAAATTGCAAACCTAAATTCCCAAGAGCTCAAGTGATTTAAACCCAATTTCAAATCTGAGAATTATGCTTGATTCTGTTTGAAGACGTAGCAGTGAAGCATCAGGATCAAATCAAACTTCACACCAAGAACCATCAGTAACCACAACTTCATTCGAACTCCATGAATCTTCAATCACCAGAGATTTGGGGAAGAACAGCAGCAGAAGAAGATGAATTAAAGAAAAATTAAGGTTGAATCAGCGGAAGAAGGATCGATACCCCTGAGAAATTGATTTCTCAGGACTGATACCATGTTAGATTTAAGAATCTACATCTCTACAAACGATTTGATCAATTGAATTATATAAAGAAAGATGATAGTTACAGACGCATGACAAGAGTTTATAAAGCTTTCTCTCGACTCAATTCTCTCTTGCACTCGCACGTGCTGCACACACTCACAACCTACACCACATACATTCACTCACACACTTACATTACATGTTATTAACCCAAAGTATCATTAATTATACGGGACTTATATTTATATATATACGCTTGCCCCAAAGTCCTAGAGCAACAGACCTACTGCTTTGTTCGTCCTACATCTTATATACGCTTTGGCAAATCTAGAACTACACAGAGAGATCAATTGCAAACATGAATTCCGTAAGCAATGGAAACAATGATTTTATGGGTATTGTTTTCATGACTGCAACAACAGAACATCCCGATCCCGAGGGATACGATCTTGAGAATTTCAACAAATTGTGTGATTGTGATCATGTGGGGATGCAAGCTGAGGAGCTAGAATTAACTTACCCTGATGCGGAGTTGGAGTACACAATGCGATTGACTGCCTGCAACGGTCTGGTATGTTTTTATAGGGAGTATCCTGTGCTTATGTGGAACCCTGTTACGAAAGAATCCATAATGCTCTCCAAGCCTAGGATTGACGAAAAGGTGGAGTTTGCGAATGCGTGCGGATTCGGATATGATGCGACAAATAATGAATATAAAGCGGTTCAACTGTTATGTCGCCCCTCTGACTCTTCATTGGAGTGCATGGTTTTTTGAATATGGAGGAATCCAACGTCAAGGTTCACCCAAATTCAAGGATCTCAAGCATGTTTAGTCCGGAATCAATATTTTTCGAAGGATTTTGGTGGATGACATTTGAGTTTCGATGTTACAGCTGAGACATTCAAGACTGTTTGCTGGTGGTTTCGATGTTACAGCTGAGACATTTTGAGGTGCAGAGCAGTACACGTCCTCATCTGAAGCCGCGTCTTGATGATAGCACCGAAACGTCCATGGTTGAACTAGATAAGAGTCTTTGTTATGTGGAACTCTATATTTGTGGTGGACTGATGGATATATGGATGATGCAAAAGGACTGCGCTGACATGACAAATTTATGGGTGAAGGCATACTTCATTGATCTGTATCCTATTAATTCCAAAAGGCCAGCTTTTCAAATTAGGCCTGTTTGCGTTCGAAGTAAGAAGTTTTATCTCAATTGCAGGTACGGATTGGCTTGCTATGATACGGAAACTACAGAGTTTAAGATAACCAAAGAACTCTTCCAAACTCACTTTACACAAAATCACTGTTTGTCTACGGGATAGAGTTCAAATGGTCAATCATAGGAGAGTAGGCGCAAACCAGTTGTGCTGTATTTCGCCAAGGATCTAGGTTTGTGCTGTTGGGTGTTTTGCTTATTTCATTATTATCCTTCTCTTGTGAACAGCACAGCACACGTAGGAGACTGCGAGAGATGCAGCTAGTTGTGTGCTTTATTTCTTTGAATTTATTTTATTTTTTGTATTTTCATTAGGCTAATTTATTTCTTATTTTGATTATACTTATAAATTGACTACAGAATAAATACATATTGTTCAATAATAACCAAATGCTAGTAAACAAGTACATCCATTATAGTAAGCAACAGAGAATTTTGTTATACACTGCCAACAGGAAAAAAACGCAAAACATAGTTTCAGAACAAGGAAGAAAAGACCCAGTTACGAACTTCTTAAACAATGAACTAATACTGGCAGTTTTCAGCAAACTGAAATATCCATCAGTGATTACTGTGACAGATTAGAAGAAACGAACCCAAATTTACTAAACAAATGTGCAACAACTAGTACAGATAAACCTGAAGCGTTAAAAGAGTATTGCTGTATAAAATTAAGAGAAATTCTAAGACTCGTCTTTTATGCTTGGACGTCCAACAAAATCCTGCTACGAGGAAATCAGTGTCTTCAATAACTTGAGTGCGTCCAACTCCTTCTCAGAGTTTCTGGTAGGAGAATCAAAATTCAACTCTATTGGGCACAAATCATTTAACATTTCTAGACCAACTACCCTTCCTTTGAACCGCTGGAAGATCTGTTTACTTTCATGATGGAAGTCGCAGTTTTTTTTTTTGCATCTTCCAATCTGCCAGCTCCGAACAATCCATGAACAAAAATGCTGAACATGTAATTATTAGCTGAGATTTGAGTAGCCTCCACAGATTCAAACAACTCTGATCCATGACACATTTCACCATCATTGCCAGATGCTATGTAACCTGTAGCAACTGTGTTACATTTATCTGTTTGATAACTGCATATGTTGAAGTCCATGATCGGGAGTTTGAGCACCAGCAGCATTCAACTTGACATTAGGGTTTGCAGCATCATGGGTGGAACAAGGGGGAGAGGGAACATGTTAGTTTGTGTTTGTTAAGAAGAATAGAAAGATAAATAAAGGGCATAGCCTGAGTATTTCAAAGGGATATGGAGGGAACATGTTAGTTCATTATACAATGATGTCGTTTCCTGATGTGGCCCATGTGGGTAATTTGCACCAAATAAGCAGAATAGAAAAATAAATATCAGAGATACAGAAGTGAGAGGAGACATAATTACAGGCTAGCAGTTTTCTAACTTAAATCTAATTGTATGAAATAATATTCGGATGGAACAATCTAAAAAAGATGAAACCAGAAGTCCATCAAAATCTTATTCATTCACAAAGTGAGATACAAGAAAATGTAGTCGCTGAATCAGCTTGCATTAATTCTTTTATTAAGGATGACACAAGCATCGTAAGTATCCCAGTAAACCCACACGCCATTCTTTTATGGCGAAAGATGAATCAAAGTTCAAAAGCATTCCAGTCCTATGTTATCAATGTTCCATTCATGAAACTCTAAGTTTTACGTACGGCAGAGAATATTACTTTCAGTTCAGACTTGTCTAAGAAATAGTTATCATGAGGAAACTTGTGCAGAAAATTATACAAGTAGAAACCCATGACGAATTTTTCGAACTCCGGGAGGAAACCAATGACAACATTTATTAGGAAAACTTGAAACAGACATGCGCCACTCCAGCACAACCTATCACAAAAGTGTTGCTCAGGCTGCATATGGTGTTGATCCAGTACCACTCCTTTGGACCAACAAATTGAGGAGGAATAGAAGCTGGTGACATAAGGGGTATCCATCGAGGTGTGTGCAACCATCAAAAAGAAAAAAACAGTGGCAGAGGAAGTAATCTCAATTGTTGGTAGAGATCTGACCGAGGTAGCATTGAAGAATGCGTCCCTTTCTAAATGAATGATCACACTATGAACTGTGGTGTAATGTTTGAAGGCTGGGATTATGATGACAGTTCTAATAATGGAGATAACTGATTAGTGGTCTTCTTAAAATCAAATCAGAACTTAGTTATAGAAAGCCACGTTGCTGCTATAGCCTCTAATAGTTTTAATTCTAAATGGTAATAAGATCGAAGGGGAAGGTATTCTATACGCATTGAAAGTCATGCTATCTCTTGTGAAATATGAGCCTATGTTCTTTGCTAATTCTACTCATGCGATAATAATAACCTGGACTATGTTGGCTGATTTGGGAGGATGACCATGTGCAATTCTAGTTATCCAGCAACTTGTTTTGGCTCTATCTACAAGTGTTGTGACTCTAAACAGAAATGTTTATATTTTAAAGGACCTAAGTCAAGGAAACGGAGGATAGACATCAAATGTCGAAGAAAGGTGTCCTCCAAATCTAGGGAGAAAGAAAAAAGAGTTGTGCTTTACATACTGTTTGGGTGATTATGTGAGTTTCGGTAACATGAAAGCTCTTTCCTTGATATTGACGCCTAAATATCCAGAAACACGGGTTGGGTATAAAGTCAAGTGACAGCCTGCTTATTTAGTAGGAGCCTGAGGTTTGTCATTAGTTCTGTGAACATATACAATATCTGCTGCAATGAAAACTTTCAATGTTTGACAACGACCACAGTTGGGTATATGATTAATATTAGAAGTAGAGTTCCTGATTTGACTTACAAGATTTGTGGTGTTTCTATGAAAAAAGACGTAGTTGAGGTTACACCAGTATCTTAGTTCTGCAAACTTTAAAGTGCGGAAAGAGAGGGTATTAAAGACTATTGTTCTTGCTGAAAAGCTTGGCCCTGATCAATCTTGTTTGTTGCAAACAATGAAGGTCTACAACCTTCCGCAACGCGAAGGTTAGAGAGTATCTTGACTAACTTGATATACCGTAAGTGGTGGTTATGGGTAGTTTCTATCTTCTTGGAGAGTTTGGTTACCCTTTGGCTAAAAGATCTGGTTGGAAACCTAAGGAACTTGTTGGTGGATGTTATTCTTAAGATAATAGAAATGAAGGAACAACTAGTGACTTGCGGGATATGTTTAAAGTGAAACAGCCAACAAGAATAATGGGGAAGTACATAGATACACTGTATGCTATTCAAAGATGTAAGGAATCTTAACAAGGAGTTCAACATATGGTTTTCGTTTTAGATCATGGGAAAGCAGCAAGATATGATACATTCTTTAGGAGAGTGTTTTAGCTTCTTTAGGAATGTTTTACTAGTTTCCATCCTTTAGGGCGGCTTCTCAGTCCTAAGAATTGTGTTTTTTTCCTAGGGGTTTCTTTCTAGTAAAAATAGTTATTATCGTGTCCTTCAAAAAAAACAGATTTTCTTAAAACTTACAATCAGTCGATTATAGTAGTGTAGTGGGTTTTAATCTAGACTGAGTTTATCTAGGTTCGTATAGTTAGTTCAGCATCATATTATATCCCCTTGTAACTATTTGAGAGTGTTCTATAGTTTTGCTTCTAACAAACCCATGAGAGACCACTAGGTACAAAGAACCATTCTGAAAATCTAAAATCGCCTGGTAATTTTTTTCCTTAGTTTCGAAAGATGCTTTAGTATCAGCAAGAAAGATCAGATATGTTTTGAATTGATTTGCTCTATTAGATGTATTAGGTGATTTAAGTTAGGGGCCTAGCCATTGCACATTCCTTAACAGAAGCTTCATACTACTATTATGAATACAGATGCCTAAGGTAAGAATTATGTAGAGGCTAAGATCAATCAAGCAAGATGGAGTATAAAGTAAAGAGCTAATAGCAAGCATAGCCAAATTCAAATTTGAGCAAAAAATGCAATAAGAAGAAAAGAGAGACTTAGTTGTCATGTAAAGAATATTTCAAACTGCAAATAACTAGATTAAGCTTATGGCATATGAGAAAGAAGATCCACAGGAAGTGAAAGAAACAATAGTATAGCAAAAGGAACTAACCTGACAGGTAATGTCAGCCCGGTTTCCAGCAACAACTTCAGAAGCAGCATCAGCCACAGGCATAGCAATCTGGTCCTGAGCAGTTGGCAAAGTGCCGCTTTCATTTTCTGATTCAGAACTCCATCCCTGGAACCTACCAACAGCTTTATACCAATCCTCGAACACATAACCCAATTCGCCACCTGCATCAGCATACTACATACACAGGGAGACTCTTGTGATCTAGTAACTCTTGCGGGAATATTGTAATTTCAAAAATGAATATAGCAATCAGAAATTACGTACCTTCCCATAAGCCACGGCTTTATCAACGGATTCTTCTAACATATAAATCTCTTCTTCGAATCTCTGCAGGTGATGTGGAAGATCCCCGTTGCCAAGCCCAAATTTTTCCCTGAAGGCATCAAATGTCTCGGCCGGTACCTTGGCAGCATCAAGAGGAGGTAGAGTGCGTCGTTCTATGTTATCCCAAGCGTAGAGTACTGCATCATGAACTTTAGACATTTCATTTTCCAGATAATCATCGCTAAAGTTACCGTCTGCTGCTGCTGCTTCTCCACTGAATTTCCGGAAATGGTTTCCAGGGGTTGAGAAGATTTGTGGAGGAGGAAGATTAAAACTGTGGTGGAATTTTGAGATGAGTACTGTTATTAGGTTTGATGAAGAAGAAGAAACTGGATTATTATTCGAGATTAATGAAGAAGAAGATATGGGTTTTGATGACACTGCCCTTTGTGTAAATGGGTTTCTTCTGAACAGCGATCTGCACACAAAAAATCTTGAAATTTGATTCATTTTTTTTTAATTTAGGAAGGAAGGAAAACCTAATAGTTATCAGAGGAGGATGAATGCAAAAGAGGTGAGTCTTTGTAGTTAGGGATTGATGACTTGGGTACCTGGCGTAACGGCACGGGCTTTGATCCGTTCTTAAGAAAGTGTAAAACAATAGGGTCCTGTTACGAGGGACCAATTACTACATATAAAGGGGTTTAAGAAAGTGTTATCTACACCCCCAGTTGCACCCCCACGTCATGTTTTTAACTAATTTTCTTTTAATTCTAAAGGTTGAAATTCTCATTATTGGAGATGGTTTGTTAGATATGAAGTCCTATATTTACTTTATATGTAGACCTCATAAATAAAATGACTAAATAAAAAATCCACACAGGATTATTTGCACCTTCTCTTGGAGATGCTCTCAGTGATGATGAATGTTGTCCTCATTTGTTTTTGTTTTTCTTATAGGAGCTTGTGAAAAAAAAAAAATTATAAGAAAACGAGGTATCTCCTGGAAAGCGGAAACTCAATAGTTATGGCTAAAGTCCGCAGAGCTTTCTTTAACCTAGCGTTTTTAGGGGGACTCCAAAAGAAGAACGCGTAATTGGGGGATATGGAAACTAATTGGGGGATATAACTAAATGACAAAATAGGGATCCAAATATCCTAGCTGGGTTACCCCTTATATAATTAAATTATTAATTCCTAATCTAACCCTCACTAATCATAATTAGTTACTAATTATGATTAGTAAAATCTTAATGATTTGGGGATATAATTTGTGAATTTATGTTTATTTGAATTTGTGTGGGTTAGTTGTGAGTAGAAGGAGGGAAAAAAAATTGAGTAGAATTTTTTTTTTTGAAAATGGAAGATGATTGTGATGAGAGACTTGAAGCTGCTGAATCTTTAGCTCAATTACAACAACAACCATATCTTCAATCTTCGGTTAATGATAACAACTCACAATTTTTGTATGATGAACCAACACCTTTGAATCGTGATTTTCGAGACTATGAAGGGTTTTGTGAAGAACCAACTCAAGAAAGTAAACATGTTCAGCATACAAGCAACCCCAACACACAGGTAATGCTTCAAAGAGGTCGAAAATTTGTTTTTTTTTTTTTTGAAACCGCCATTTCTGTCTGAAAAACCTTAGTACCGGCATACTCGTTTTATGAATACTACGCCGGAACCTCTATAACCGGCATTGTATTCATACAAATTTATATGCCGGGACAAAATTCCCCAACTATTCAAGAACAAACCGGCGCGGTATTCAAACCAAGATTGCATGCCGGTACACAATTATACTTTTTACCTACCACCGAATATTCTATGGAATATTAAAACCGGAAGTGTGAGTACATGACATACAATGCCGGTTTATGATACCGGCATAGAAACTTAAATGTCGAGGATGCCGGTATTACACTTGAAACATTCAGAAGTTAAAGATATTTTGAACTTACATACCGGCATGGAAACTTAAATGTCTAGGATGCCGGTTTTACATGAAAAACATGCAGAAGTTAGTGATATGTTGAACTTAACTACCGGCATGCTAATCTTTGAACTTATTATGCCGGAACTTTATCCCGGAATGGGAACTGAAATTATCTGAATGTCGGTTTTGATACTGGCATGGAAAGTCAATTACAATATATGCCGGTCATTAATCCCGTCAGTTTAGTTTTCTTATCGACAATGTCGTTTTTGAACTAATCCAATTTTCTTTTCATTCATTCCTTAGATTGTGACATTCAACGATCAACCAATCTCCAAACCGCTCCATCAGGATACGTCGGAATACTATAAAATGCCTTGGGTATGTTACCAAACAATACTTTCACCTAGTTTTTACAATTTTATGTTGGGATTTGCTTGTAATCTCCCATTGTTGTCCTTATGTAGGGAATAAAATATGAAAATGAAGCAATTGCTTGGGCAAAAGGGACGGCTCTTAAGAACATGTGTGTCTTAGTGAGGAATAGCCAACGTTCATATGTTCGTTTTGAGATGGTTTGCGAGAGAAGTGGAAAATACAATGAGAAAAATAGCCATAAGAGAAAGGGTTATGTATATGAAAAGAAGACTAAGAGGGTATACAATACAGTTACGAGGAAGGATGAGTGCCCCTTTAAGCTTGTATTCTATCTAAGAGGATAAAAAGAAGAAGAAAAATAATGGGAATGTAAGGTGTGGTTTGGCCGTCACAACCACCCCGATCCGAAAGATTTTGAAGGTCACTCCCTAGTTGTGAAGCTAAAACCTTATCAATTCGAGGATGTCAAGATGATGACAAAAGCATGTATCAAACCAAGAGTGATTCTCAGAACCTTCAAGGAAAAGGATAAGACGAACGTTTCTTCACTCACTAAAATTTATAGCGCACAAGCAACCATTAAAATGTTGGAATGGGAAGGGAGGAGTGTTATGCAAGAATTTGAGAAGATAGTTTGGGATCACAATTACACGCGTATCATTAAAAGAGGTCCGGACGAGAAGTCGCTTCAAATATTCATTTCGCATCCTTTGCTTTCACAATTGGCCCATACGTGTTGTGATGTTCTTATGATGGACTGCACCTACAAGACAAACAAATACATCATGTCGTTGTTCAACATCTTGGGGCAAACTTCGGACAAGGTAACATTCACATTGGCTTGGTGTTTAATGGAAAATGAGAGGGATTTCAATTATCATTGGGCATTGCGACAATTGAAATTATTGTTCCCGGAAAATCGTGGTCCGAAGGTCATCATAACCGATCAATTCGACGCACTAATAAATGACATATCCGACGTATATCCGAATGCAAGTGCACTACGTTCACCGCCACTCTCCCAAACTGACCCTCTTGTTTGAAACCCCAAACGCTTTTTGCGACCTGCGTCTTACCCCCGTGGAGGCAGGGACTGAGGAGTATCAAGACCGTCCTTCCTCCTTTTCTTAGTGAGAATAGGACCTTTATTTTTCTTCGCTTCTTTGGATTTTAACCTATAAGATAAGAAAACAAAGCAAACATAAGAAAAGTCAGGGCAGTTTAGGAACCGGCATCAAAACACTCAAACATACCAATGCCGGTAAATTGTACCGGCATAATCCTTTAAATATCGAGCATGCCGGTATCTATGTACCGGCATTCTGCGCAACTTAAATTGTGTGCCGGTATCGAGCACAATTTCATTGATGTTCCTGAATGTTTTAAGTGTACTACCGGCATTTCCTAATTGAACTAATGCATGCCAGTTTTTAAGTACCAGCGTCCTACGCAACATAAATTGTGCGCCGGTATTAAGCACAATTTCAGTGAAGTTCCTGAATGTTTCAAGTGTAATACCGGCATTGACTAATTGAACTAATGCATGCCGGTACAAATAAAATTGTTCATGTGTGTTTTTAGATGGCTACCGGAATAGTCTTCAACCCAATTCGTATGCCGGTACAAGAAATTAATTTTCAGGAATCAAACTGGTATGGTATTCAACCCTAATTCTATGCCGGTATAAAAAAATCAGTTTCAGGAATTCAAACCGGTATGGTATTCAACGAAAATGCTATGCCGGTACCTGAACCGGCTTGGTATTCAAACACAGATTCCATGTCGGTACTTTCTATAACTCGACAGTTTCAGATATTGTTGGCGATTCTAACCTAAACCCATGGCTACAAATCGATTCAAACAATCATAAATGAGTTCAAAAATCACTTACCTTCTTAGAGAAGCCATGAGTGGTTGATCATTCGAGCTCGCTGCTGCGTCCTCTTCTAGTTGGTGAGAAATGTTCTCGATTCTTTGTTCATGTGTTTGTTGAGCAATCGATTTAGTGTTCCGTTTTTCTTTTGATTTCTTTCGTGGAGGCATGGTTATGGTAGGCTAGTCAACGAAGAAATTTTTGATTCAACGATTAATCGTCGATGAAGAATGAACGAGGAGGAAGAAGATGAAGGAAAAATAAATAAATTCAAAACCTAACCCTAACTGTGCCGGTACAAATGAAATTGGGGGATATATGAATTTGGTTATTTGAATTTTATGTTTTAGGGGAAAGGGCATAACAGTCATTTCATAAAGTTTTTAATTAATCTAAGGGTGTTTTAGTATTTTTGCACCCAAAAAACACCCCTTAACAGCCACCTTTGGTTGGGGGAAGCAATTCATATCCCCCAATTAGTTTCCATATCCCCCAATTACGTGTTCCAAAAGAATTAGAGGCGACATAAGAAGACAAAATAGGTTGAAAATACTTATATGTCCCTTCATAATCGGTAGTTTAGTTTTTTTTTATCTACTGATTGCAAAATCTTATTTTTGGGGTTGCTCTATATTCGGTAGTTATATGAACTATTTTGACTACCGAATATGGTTGGATATTTGCAAAGAGAGCCAGGATAATCGGAAGTCATGATAACTTCATTTATTACCGATTATAGGCTCAACCAAAATTCAAAAAAAAAAAGAGAATTTTTGCAAAATCTCATTTTGGGGCTACTCTATATTCGGTAGTTATATGAACTATTTTGACTACCGAATATGGTTGGATATTTTGCAAAGAGAGCCAGGATAATCGGAAGTCAATATAACTTCATTTACTACCGATTATAGGCTCAACCAAAATTCAAAAAAAAAAAAGGATTTTGACAAAATCTCATTTTGGGGCTACTATATATTCGGCAGTTATATGAACTATCTTGACTACTAATTATGGTAGGATTTCGGAAAAGAGGTCTACTGTATAATCGGAAGTCATGATAACTTCATTTACTACCGATTATAGGCTCAACCAAAATTCAGAAAAAATAGGATTTTGGAAAAATCTCATTTTGGGGCTACACTATATTCCGGAGTTAAATAACCTAAATTCACAACCGATTATGGTAGCATTTTCGCCAAAGGTTTTCTTTAATCGGGAGTCAAGATAAATTTATTTACTACCGATTATAGGATAATCAAAATTCAAAAGATATAGGATTTTATTTTGGGGATACTTTATATTCGGAAGTTATATAAACTAAATTGACTTCAGATTGTGGATTAACTTCCCGATTTTAAAGTTATCTACCGATAGTAAAGGGTAGTTTGGCCATTAAAAAAAATGGGATTGTAAAGTTATCTACCGATTGTGACCTTTTTTATCTTTTTGTGTCGCCCCTAATTCTTTTGTGGTCGCACCTAAAAATGCTAGGTTCTTTAATTTCATGTAGAAGCTATGGAACCATTTTTGTTGGTTAAATTGAAATTTATATTCCCACTTAATTACAAAATGAAGATAGTTGAATGAAAGGTTTAAGTTTGGACCTTTCCAATTACAGTTATCTAAATTACTATAATTGGGAGTTAAATTAGCTAATTTAACTATTATAGAGTTTTGATCCTTAGTGATTTTGATCAAATTGCCTAGAATAAAATAAACTGCTTCAAAATTTACATTTGCCATCTGATGGTGACCCAGGTTGAATCTCCCTTGAACTTCAGTTTTGTATTCTTCCTCTATCTCCTTCAGAGTTGCATGGTCTTCTTCTTAGAAGTCAATGTATGTTCTTTGCATCTCTTTGGCATATCTCGTTGCTAGTTCTGCTCCTCTTCTGACTCTGTTATCTCCAGGGATGCATTATTTGATCCTTCTTGCTCCTACATAGAGTCCTTCATAAGATATAGCAATTAATGAAACCTTTGTCAGTATAAGTAGAGTTGTCATCATGTCCTTCAATTGTAGTAAAACTCATGGAACGCATGATGATAGTGATACCGAATTTCAACTAAGATAGGTTCATTAGTCATTCTGATTATATTATCCTGGTCATCTCTCTGGTAATAAAGATTATTCATAATATGGTTTTGATTGTGCATTACTTTATTAAATGAGCATATATGTTGCTTAATCTTATTCATAGTCATCAGAGCAGAAGGTTCAGTTTTCTGGAATACTAGATCACAAATAACTTTCCAAATGAACCAATAGGTAGTGGAAAATATTGGTATCCAGTCCTTAGGATGATACGAGTGAAGGAACCAGGAGTTAAGCCAATCATTAAAGTTGGCTGCTTCCCCAAAGAATCGATGTTGAGCACCAAAGAGTTGATCCACACTTCATCAACATATATGGGAAGGAATTGAGAGTGTCGGTTACGTCTTCTACAACAGTTTTGCATAGAATGAGATAGGATCAATGTATTTGAGAATGCTAGCATTGGTTGGTAAGATACCATGAGCACATTTCTAGATGAACATTTGGATAGATGGTGTGGTATCCAGTTTTCATATTTTCTTCCATGCTGGATTGGTGATGTAATTGTATCTGTCATTAATATTTCTGTCATAAACAGATTTGATAGTGAAACTCCACATTATTTATCTTCCTCCTGAATATTGAAAGTGGTATTTTGGATACCGAGCTGATCATCTTTGTAACTTCTCTAGTGATCTTAATTAACATTTACAGTTAACTTTGAAGATGTCATTATAGACATCCATTCACTAGAGGCATAGAAAATCATTAAACCATTGAAAAATATGAGCCATATCCCATTCTCCCGCAAAATTAATTAACCGACTGACCATAGTAAGATTATTAGGGCAATGTGGAAGATATAAACGCACAAAAACGAAGATATAGTCGCTTCAAAAGTGAAGAAAAATGTCAAATGACATCAAAATAATAATAAAATTGAAATCTTATACAAAAAATTAATACCAATGAAAATAAAACAAATTCTTTACTCAGATTTAGTCCTATGAAGGCTACTTGAAGAGCTTTTAGAGTTTTTTTTTCTAAGAGAGAAGAAAGAAAAATTAATTATTTAAGTTTATCTAGCAAATTGATTGCCCTTATGCTTTATTTATCGTAATCGTGCATTCAATAATTACTACTCCCCCCGTCCTTAAATAGATGACATATTCATTAAAAACAATTGTCCCGCTAATATATGACATATATCACTAAACAATGAGATACTTCTAAAAGTACCCTTTTAATTGATTATTATTATTAGTATGAGGGAGGATACATGGACACTCTTAGATGGATAAGGTCGGACAAGATTTGCGCCATTTTCTCAGGCAAACTCAAACGACATTGAACTTAAGTCTAATATTTTATTTATATGTTCCTATTATAAGACTTTAAATTCCTACCAAAAATGAATGCAATTCGAGATAGCAAACTTGATCATATATCGATCTTAATTTCAACCGTTAATTTTGAACGGCTGATATTCAAAGGGGTGGATGGTGGTTTTATACATATTGAATTATGCCCTTTTTTTGTAGGAATATAGATTCTTATAAGAAGAATATACCATCAAAATATTAGACTTAAATTCATTATCTTTTGGGTTTTGTGGAGAAAATGGCGCAAATCTTGTCTGACCTTGTCCATCTAAGAGTGTCCATGGATCCTCCTTCTATAAAGCATAAGAAATATATATATATATAATTTGATAGTCATGTTTGTATTCATTATGTATGTGTTTTAAAATGTTTTTTTAATAGTATAAATTTTATTAACATCCATGGTATAGTTTGAGAGATGTAGTAAACCCTCTGTATGAGAATATCTTAGTGACCACAAAAAATATTCTTATATGGAGGTCTACCTTGATCAATGGACAAGAAAAACATAAAAATGTGTCTAAGTATATACAAAGCTATTTAAACAAGGATTTCTTTTAAATTTATGTATATATGAAATTTGTAATTACACAATCCATATAAAACAAAAATATCGAAAATACAAATGAAATCAAATGAATGAAAGATATTTGTATCAAGTTGTGCACAAAATGTCAAAAAATCCATTCTGAAGCAAAATGAACTTGTAAAAGAACGCGCAATTGGGGGATACATTTATTAATTGGGGGATATAGCTACAGGACAAAAACGGTGTCCCAATAGCAATTCTGGGTTACCCCCTATGTAATTATTTTTTTAATTCCTAATCTAGCCCTCACTAATCCTAATTAGTGATTAATTTTAATTAGTAAATTCTTAAGTATTTGGGGGATAGATTAGTTTGATTTTTTATTTTAATTTGTGTGAGTGAGGAGTAGAAGGAGGGAAAAAAATATTGAGTGGAATTATTTTTTTTGAAAATGGAAGATGATTGTGATGAGAGAATTGCTACTAAGAGGTTGAAAATTTAATTTTTTTTTTCTTTGAATCCACCATTGTTGCAGCTGAAAAATCTCGGTGTCGGCATGGTATTCAACCAAAAACCCATGTCGGCATTGCCGGAAATTTTCAAAATTTGTTTGCCACTATCCGGGGGGGTTCGGGGGGCCGTAGCCCCAACGAGACATTGTCTCGTTACGAAAATTTTTAGGTTTTGATGTTCAAAACCTATTTTTTCTAGTTTTTATTAGTCACTTCCGGCACAGTTATCTGATTTTCGAGCATGCCGGAACTACTTCCGGCATTGATTTTTTCTTAAATTTGTATGCCGGAACATGATGAAAAGTATCCAGAAACTTGATTTTTTTTTCACTTGACTACCGGCATGGAAAGATTTATATCGAGCATGCCGGAATTCAGTACCGGCATTGAATTTCATCACTTCCGGCATGGTCTTCATCATTTCCGACATGTTCTTCATCACTTCCGGCGTGGTCTTCATACTAAATAACCATGCCGAAACTCACTTCCGGCGTGGTCTTCATCCTAAATACCATGCCGGAACTCACTTCCGGCGTGGTATTCATCCTAAATAACAATGCCGGTACTGAGAAACCTATTATCGGCATGGTATTCATCATAAATAACCATGCCGGAACTCAGTACCGGCATGGTCTTCATCATCTTTTCCGGCGTGTTCTTCATCTTTTCCGGCGTGTTCTTCATCATTTCCGGTGTGTAAAAAAAAAAAAAAAAAGTGAGGAGCCGGTAGAGAAGGAACGGTTGAAGAATGATGAAGAAAAAAAATTCGAAAACCTAAACCTAAAGGACTGCCGGAACTAATGTTAGAAATGGGGGATATATGTTTTGGTTTTTGATTTTAATGTTTTAGGGGAAAGGGTATAACAGTATTTTCATAAAGTTTTTTAATTAACCAAAGGGTATTTTAGTACTTTCATATCAATTGGTCACCCCTTAGCCGAAACCATGGGGTGGGGGAAGTAATCAATATCCCCCAATTAATAAATGTATCCCCCAATTGCGCGTTCTTGTAAAATAGTTACAATAATTTCTTCGTCTTAAACTTTGATGTATGAGTTGTTTATTTATATTATAATGTCAATTATGACTTAACCCAAATGGGTCATAAAGGTTTATGTTTATTGAGAGATATAAGTATATCCATTACAAACGGTACACACCCATTATACCTATACCCATATCCCATAAAGTCCATACCCATAACCTAAAGTAGGAATTACTGGTTAGTCCAGTTCTCACTGACCCGATTACTGGCTAGTCCACTGCTAGAAAACTTTTACTGGCTAGTCCAAAAACATGTTTTTGGTCCAGATTATTTACTCGCTAGTCCAAAAACTTTGTGGAGATTATAAAGTGTGTTTTCTAAATGCCTAAAACACCCTTTCAGATCTAATTAGTATCAACACATGTAAATGTTAATATAGTAGTATCAATATGGTGATACCACATATTAATTGATATGTACTATACTAGTAGTAACAAAAATATGTTACTGGTAAATTAGGTAACTACTTTACTATACTAGTAGTAACATATGTACTTACTAGTATACTAGTGGTTACTACTAGTATACTAGTAGTAACTAGTATTACTAGTACTATACTAGTAACATATGTTATAACATATAACAATATGTAGTATAACATATAACATATGTAGTATCAATACATAACAATTTTTTGATATGTAGTATCAATATATAACATATTACATATTAACATGTAGTATCAATACATAACATAACAGTATTGAACATAACATATGTAGTAACAATATTAATAATATGTAGTATCAATATATAACATACTACATACTAAATATTAATATGTAGTATTAGTATATAACATATTACTATTAGTAACATATGTTACTACATAATACATACTACATATGTAGTAACATACATAGTATTATATGTTAGGGTTAGTAGAGTAATTTTACTCTTTTCAAACCTCTTTTGGCGAGTAAATATGTTTTCCCACTAGACTAACCATTAACCCGGGTCGGGTTTAGTGGACTAAACAACAAAGTTCCCTACCCTAAACCTCATAAAAGTCCATACCCATACCCTAAATCCCATAAAAATCGATACCCATTCAAACATTTTCAGTGGCGGTGCTGGTTCTTGCACCTCATTATTTTTTATGATCACATGTAGCACAATATTTTAAGAGAAGCACCACACACAAGTTTGTGAATTAGAATCGGTCTGATTTCGTCTTACTTTTTTTTGTTTGAAAACAGGTTCCGACTGAAGGTCCAGTTAGGTTTGAGCATCCTTCCAATACAAGCAGCAGTTGATGACCTTGGTTTCTAGACGTTAGTATTTCAACTTTGTTTTATATCTCGTGTACTGACGGTTGAGAGTTTGGTCAGATACTATTAGTACCCCAATTTTGTTATCTTTCTGTGTGTATTAATATATGCTCTTTATGTAAACAACTTTATGTTGGATTATGTATTTACAACTTGTGTGGTTTTTCATGGTATCATCTAAATCTAACATGATCAAAGGGATTTTAGAATGACTATATATTATGTTCATACAATTATCCCATGGTGAAGAAACATGATCTCTGAGAGAATCAAAGCATTATTGGAATTGTTAACTACATATTGAAATAAGCCATTATTTTTTCTGGACTCATGTTGAGGAACCTACCTCCATATAAGAATAATTGACATTATAATATATATATATATATATATAAATATATAACTCTTGTCATATATAAAATTTTAAGACAAATATCTTTAGACCTAATAAGCAGATACAGGAAACATGAGTCTTTGTTATTTAAACTAGATTGCATCTTAAAATCATTTTGCAGGATCCTTAAGCTATGATAAAATGAAAGATTCCACAATTTTGATTGTTCAGTCAATACCTCAGGGGAAGCATAGTTCGGACTTCCATAACTTTTATTTAACAACTGACCATCACGGATGATATTGCTCAAGTCAAAATCAACAATTTTCACATTGTATTTTGAATCCAAAAGCACGTTCTCAGGCTTAAGATCTCAATGAACTACCATGTTGTTTTGGCAGTACTCCACCCCAAAAATAATCTAACTCCAACTGAAATCCATATCAAACTTAAGTTTAAGAAGCAACAACCAATCATTAACCCCCGTAGTGAAAATACATAAGCATCATTATATAAATCCGAACTTAAAGAAAATATATCTCTACCTGCTGAAAAAACTTTTGAGTTTCATCCTCATGTGACCTACCCTTCTGGATGATGTTATCAAACAGTTATCCAGACATCTCACACTCAATTATAACACATATGTCACTGGGGGTCTCTATGACCTCATAAATTCTTATAATGTGGGGTTGCCTTAACAATGTCAGTATTTTGATTTCTCATCTAACTGCAAGGTAACAAGTACAACAGAATCATCTCAGTAGCCTCTAACAAGGAATATAACTCCAATAATAAAATTTCATGGAACATTTAAAAAACCAATGAATCACTACCAAATAAGTAATAGAGTTTGGTGTTCTATTACAAAAATCTCTTTATTGACATTATTATAATATAAGTATCTTGCGAATTTTACAAGTTTATTTTGCTTCAAAATTGATTTTTTGATTTTTTTTTTTTTTTTGTGTGTACAACTTAATACAAATATGTTTCACTCATATGATTTCATTTTTCAATTTTCAATGTGAGAATTGTGTTGTATGTGATTTTGTAATTACAAATATTTTTTAAAAATTTCTCATTTAAATAGTTTTTCTACATACTTATATACATTGTTATGTTTTTCTTTTGGTTAAGGTAGACCTTTTTGTGGTCCCTAAGATGTTCCTATACAAATGTTTTATTGTATCACTAAAATCAACATACGATAATTAAGAAACTCATTTTCTCTTACCGTATCTTATAAATAAATTATACAACTTGAACTAAAAACACCAGAATATCACAAAAGAATAGTAACTAAACTCAACATCAACATCCTCTTCATAGGAAAATGATTGTAACTAAAAAAATTGTAGTAGGAAACTCGAGTGAATATGAAGTCTTCCATTCCAACTTTGGAAGGTATGGGCATGTGTAACATATTTTCTGAATCTTTGCTCATGTTGATCAGCGTATTCTCAAATATACCTTCTATTTTTCGTATTGGTATTATATAGGGCGTCATGTGGGTCGATCCCTACATTAACATCCATCACCATATCAGAAACATTGGAACATATCCAATTCGGGGTATAAGAGATTATTCTAACTCTATCCCGAGATTCTTTACTTTCTAACGCTTTCCCATATCATCTTTACTCGGGATCAGTATGGAGATAGAGCTCTGTCAATTATTTCTGCATTTTTATCAGGGCCCACTATCAAAAGAAGCAAGCAAGAAGAAAAAAAAGTCTTACTTTTGGTGGGAAGAGGAGAAAAGAGAAAAAACCCTAGTTTAAATCAATTAGGAAAGAAAGACGACAACAAAAAAACCCAATATGGTGTTATTTTATAGGATATGGATGTGGTTAATAACAATGGGATTTCAAGGTATAACTTGCATCTTGTGGGACGCAAAAAACACCATTTAATATACCCCTTCTGAAAAGCAGATGCCTTAACTATATTCTCTTTTATCAAACTAATATGCTATGTCTATAGTATTGGGCTCTTTTTAAGCAATGTTCGCTTCTGATGTAGTATTTGAGTTTGCAATCACAGTGTAGCAGTTTTCTAGCTTAAAATCAAATTGCATAAAAATAGTATTCGGATGGAAAATTATGAAACTATCCGTAAAGTTAATGACATTTAAGAAGTTCAGTTCCATATATATATATATATATGCTTGTTGATGTAAATTTCCTAATTTGTTTCATATGTAAATGTATAAAAAAATGCATATATAGTATATACCTATATATTAAGCTTATCTTGACATCAACTGAAAGAAATCCCCGTTGTGCTTTAGGAACATGCGAACATCTCTGACCGAAAGAAATCCCCGTTGTGCTTTAGGAACATGCGAACATCTCTGACCGAAAGAAATCCCCGTTGTGTTTTATGAACATGCGAACATCTCTAACTGCTGCATCAGCCTCGAACATTGCATTTGCCACCTGACAGTATTCTGCACAAGATTAAACATTATTCTCATGAATAAACTATTAAACTTGAATGGTTAACTAAAAACCAAACTACAAAGCTCGTTTTGTGTTGCTTTTCTTGTAAACGTATATCCTACAACTCAGAAATGAAGGAATCCTCATATCTTAGTGCTTTTCTCAGACAGTTCATATTGATCAAGGTCTGTGGAATGGATAAATTTTTGATGGGGGAATTTTTTTGATGGGGCCATGGGGGACAAATCATATGTTGACATGTGTTTTTTTAATTAATTGATTCTAACAGATTTTGTTTCCAAAAACAGAAAAGAAGTGTATTTTTGGAGAGGATATTGGTTATCTTGATTGATTATATTTTATCTTTAATATTTTTGGAACCATAATCTATTAAAACATTTATTAAAAATGACATATGTCAGCATCTGATTTGTCCCCCATGCCCCCATCAAAAATATCCACATGGAACATATAGCTTCAAGCCAATGTTGCAAGGCCAGTCTTTTGTGCCTTTTCATCTCTGGATAAACCCTTTCCAACCTGCATAACAAGTTAACAGTATTCAATGATATTTTATGACCAAAACATTTTAGTCTTTTTTACTTTTGATTATATCAACATGAAAATGTATAAAGGACAAGGATGTAACACACAATAGTCAACAACTGAGCCAGCCACAGGAAAAAATGAGACACCCAAATTAGTCCAACAGGGGACCTCTCTGACCAAATTGGTCACATAATATTAGTAAGGAAACCAAGTCCAAACAAGGTCACATAATATCTGTAATGAAACTAAGTCCAAACAAAACTCTTTTGCAACAGTATACGGATAGCCAAGTGAGATCTATACTAATTAGATATCTCGTCTGTGAGGGATATACCACCCGGTGTTTTAAAAAGCATTATCCGCGCTTTTTTTCCCCTCATGCCTTGAACGCTTCACAAAGCTTTCTCTATGATTTGGTTTAGTAAAAAAAAAAAGAAAAAAAACCAGGCAAGAAAGGAGGCATAAAAATATTCTGTAATGTTATCTTTTAAAATAGAAATAAAATCTTTCTCAAATTTTTTCTAATTATATTGGATGTGATTTTTAGAAGGATGATTTGCCTAAAGTATAGTAAGAAGATAACAACTGATGTTTAATTTCTTTGATGTAATTGTGTTGTATTAATTGATCTAAATATAAAAAGAAGACAATTATTCTGCCTTATATTCTTTCGTATCAGTAGATTTTATACGCGCTCCTTGGGATTTTACACCCGAGCCCTCAACCCTGAGAAGATTGGGTTGCAACGCTTTACGCTTAACTGCAAGAGTGCATCGCTTTCGGTTATTTTTAAATATTGATACCACCAAACTCTCTTAAAAACCTGATAGTCCATAAAGAGATGTTGAACATTTTCGTCAACATTGTTGCGTAAAGGAAAATTATATCCAGAGAATTAACAATCCTAGTCACTGTATCCATAACATGTAAGAAATTATGAACACACTTCAAAAAAAAATGGACAATTTTAGGTGGCAAACCGGTTTTCCAAAATTGTTTCAAGGAAAATCTCACTGGAAAACATTTTTAGTACTCCGTCGATAAGTATACTATTTTGATGCTCTCATTCACTCCCTTTGATAGTAGTATTTGTATCATTATCTCTTAATTTTACTTCTTTCTGAGTCTTTTAGAAAAGAATTCAGCTATAGGCTTAATCAGTGGGACGCAGATTTTGCTTATAAAGTTGAAGCAACTCTTAGTTGGTGTGAGACCGTCTAAGAGAATCAATTGCACGGAGTCCTTCTGGGATTCAAGAGGCGTAAGGAGAGCGATTATACCTGAATCAGTGGGAGACTGAGCTCGGGCTCAACTACATTCCAGATTGAAGTTATATAATTGATAGTAGGCTAGTGTCTGTAGAGGCTTAATACAATTTGGTATCTAATCTGGACTAGGTCCCTGGGATTTTTCTGCATTTGCGATTTCCTCGTTAACAAAATTTCTGGTGTCTATGTTATTTATTTTTCTTCATTATATTATTTATCTTAATAATTGAAATATGACAGGTTGTGCGTTGATCAATCACAGTAGATACGTCCGACCTAGTTTGTTGGATACGACTTGATTGATCCTTGGACATTGGTCTTTGGTACTTCCCAAGAACTATTTTTGTAGTTAGGTTCACGGATTCAGTTATGTAAACATTTTAACAACAAGAGAGAGAGAGAGAGATAACTCTAGACACTTTTCTTGATTGAGTTTTTACTCTCGGAGTTGTTTTGAGTTTGTCCATACAGATTTCCTACGAAAAAGTTGGTGGTGTATTTTGGTACCCAGTGTTTCCAGCATGCATTAGTTAAAAACCGATTCAACCTTTCTTTGGTAAAGGTTGGTCTTGTTGTTGTTCTTTTGTTCTTGCGAGAGGATGACAACAAACTAGGGGAAAGTTCTTATTTGAACATGCGCTTAAACGATATATCTTTTTGGGGAGAAGTGGTCGTGGAATTTTAGGTAATAGTTTTTATTATTAGTTAATCGCTTTTTCCTTTTTAAGAAAATATTGAGCTTATTGCATATATTTTGTTTTTTCTTAACAAAATTTCGGTACAATTGATATGTTCAATTATGTTGTATGGATTGATTATTGTGATTCAATTGTTTCCGGTAAAGAAAAACTGTGTCAATTTATTGACTTATGATTTGGTATCTTCTGTATTATTTGGTATCAAGTGTTTTTTGTTAATGAAATTTGGTGCAGATGCGGTGCTTACATTGGTTATATTTATTTCAATTAAATCTGGTTAAGAAAAACTATAGCAAGTCAATTTATTTGGTTTGTTTTTATTATTTTTTGGCTTAACAAAATTATGAGGTCATTTGTTTAGTCCATTTGATTCCGGATAAGAGAAACTAATTTAATTATGATCTTAGTTAGGCTTATCAAATGGAGGATTCGGTTATTCAAGTCTAATCGAATTCCTTGACAAGAAAAACTAGTTCACTAACCTAGTGTTTGTCTTGTCTATAGGGAAAGGTCTAAGTTATTTTATGGAATAATTAGAGCCTAATAATCGGTTGTGAAAAGACGAGGGTACCCAAATACACCACAATGTTTAATTTATCCACCTGTAAGTCCTCCTACCAAAAGTGATTGTTTATGGAGAAAGTCGAGATAATACTACAAATCAGTATTCACACTCTGTGTGATTATCTATAGATACGAAATCGACAAAATACGACTACCAAAGTGTGATTACTTGATAAAAGGTTCGGACTTAACCAAACTCTATAGGATCACTATCAAGTAAAACGGTGTTAACATTTGTGTATTTTACTTCTAATTATAATAAACAATTATAATTGCAGAAATAGAAAAGTAAAAGACACGACAAGATTTTGTTAATGAGGAAACCGTAAATGCAGAAAAACCAGGGGACCTAATCCAGAATTGAATACTCTCAGAATTAAGCCACTATACAAAATCTAAACCAACTTCGAATAGTTGAGACCAAGCAACTAACCCTAGTTCACTTAGTTTCTTCAGTATCCCTGCGCTTCCGATTTCGATGAGCGCACGCACTAGAACAATTCCTTTGGATAGTATTCCAAATAGTAAAGGTATTAGAGCACTGCTCGGTTGAGCTCGCATGCGTTGCTATCTCAAGCTTGTTGTCAAGTTTAGTTGCCAAAACTATAAGTCTTGATTTCTAGTCAACTTATAGCTAAGTCTCAGTTTAGGATAAAAAGTGTAGTTGAGCATTAGAATTCACGACATTCATCGATTGAAAACGAAGAACTACTAGGGGGAGCTTGTGGAACTTCATCAACAAAAGGTATGTGGAGACTTTACCTCATCTATCACTCAAAAACCTATCTACTTTATCTCATATTTGAGATAAAAGTCGTATATCTATATAGACTTCGATATACACATTTGATATTTCGAGTTGAGTTTAACTCGCTTATATATTTTTCGAAATATGTGTTGGTAAGCTTTGGATTTATCCAAGTTCATCTTATATTCTTGACGAAAGTCATAAGATTATCATGTGAAAATCGCCTGGTAACATCTTACATGATTTGTGTGAGACAGTCATTTGATTTAGACATGGAATTTAGTATTAATCATTCGATCACTTGAAAATTGCTTTGAAGCTAATTGTTTGTGACAGATATCTATTGTCGTCGTCGAGAATGTTTCAATGATTGAAATAGTAGTTTAGAACTATTAACCATGATTGGATATATCACAATTTGCATACTTGTATGTTCACTGTTGCACGTTATTCCAAGTCCGGGAACCATGGTATGCATACCCTTATATGTACTGATTGGTTTAATGGAAGTCCGAGAACTTAGTATACATACCGGTATGCATACTGGCGTGAGTTTCAAGTTCCGGGATTTAACTGAGTTCGGAAGGTATGCGTACCCGTTCGCATACTGGCGAACCCAAACTTAGTCCGGCCACTTAGGTATGCGTACCCGTTTGCATACTTGAGTAGGTTATGTGCTAAACTCGGTTTGTTCATGAACTAATACATTTATATATTAAGGAATGCAATCTTTTGCAAACTGTGGCTATAATGTTCATGAATTGATTCGAGTGAATCAAAATCGATTTTGCTTCAAATGTGTCTTGTATACTTCTATGAGAATATAAACAATTGAACAACTCTAGAACTAGTCTCATTTGAGTCATATGAACTAGTTATGGTTAAGATGAATAAGGTTGATATCAAAGTTTTCATATGGCTAACTTCAGTTAACTATTGCTGAAGTCAATTTTCATTTAGGTACGGTTACTCATATCTAAATGAAGTTACTTTTCAATTGTGTGTAACAAGCTAAGTTCGATATAACGGTTGAAATATATTAGCTTGAGTCTAATCAGGTTTTCATCTAACGGTGAATATTGAATGCTTTGTTACCAAGGTAACATTGATTGAAAACCCTGATTTGAAGACTATATAAAGGAGAACTCTAGCAACTGGGAAACCTAATACCCACACCTCATGTGTGATACTAGTTGCCACTAGAGTCGATTCTCCTTTAATCTTAGGTTTTTCAAGAAACCTGTAGGTTAACGACTTGAAGACTTCATTGGGATTGTGAAGCCAGACCCAACTATTTCTCTGTAATTATGTGTTCTGATCTTGTTGTTTTCTATCATGATTGAGTACTATCTAATCTAAGATTTGCTCGAGATTTAATCTCCTATAGACAAGATAAAAAGTAGTCACAAATATCTTTATCTCATCGTTTGTGATTGCACAATATCTTATTTCGCTACCATATATACGATTAAGATTATAATGAGGTGATTGATATTACTACGTTGTTCTTCGGGAATATAAGTCTAGTGTATCAATTGGTTCATGTTCACCTTTATTTATAAAAAGACGAAACAAAAACTCTTAGGTATTTCTGTGTGAGACAGATTTATCTATTCAATATATTTTTCTGTGTGAGACAGATTGGTGTATCATGACTTTGACTTTGAGTCGTAGCAACTCTTAGTTGTGGGTGAGATCAGTTAAGGGAATCATGTGTGCAAAGAAGAATCCTATTTGGATTCAGAGGCATAAGGAACGCGACTCTACCTTGATCAGTATGAGATTGGTTATGGCTCAACTACATTCCAGTCTGAAGTTAACTTGGAGTAGGCTAGTGTCTGTAGCGGCTTAATATAGTGTGGTGTTCAAATCTGGACTAGGTCCTGGGGTTTTTCTGCATTTGCGGTTTCCTCGTTAACAAAATTTCTGGTATTTGTGTTATTTCTTTTCTGCATTATAATTGTTTATATAATTAAAATATTACAGGTTGTGCGTAAGTTCAATCAGTTTATGAATCCGACCTTTGGGTTGTTGATTAAATTGATTGACACTAGGATATTGGTTTTTGATATTGTCCTAGTTATTTCTTATATTGAATCAGGCTCGCAAATTCCTATTTGTTTGATTGCATATTGAATTGAGAAATTGAGATATAACTCTTGGATATACTTTAATTTCTTAAGATTGAGTCTGACTGTCTAGTTGATTCTCTTGAAAGTATATTGGAGTTTGTCAATACAGATTGCTAAATGAAATATTGGGCGAGGTTGTTAGACCCCCGCTTTTTCAAAAGGAACAACAAATCTGTTTGGTAAAAACTCTATTGATTCTTTAAGATAAGGATATCTCAAGTTATATGCAAAGGCTCTTCCGATTAAGCTAATAAACTCCTTTGCCTGGTTAGATCAATCTATCCAATAACTACAAAAGTAGTCAAGTTTAGATTAGCACTCAATCCAAATAAATCTCAAAGAAATATATTGTGAATGCCGATCTCACGCAACTAATCAATCGAATAAATCTGATTCTAGTTGGATCCCAGCTGATCAAGGTTTGTGCAGCACAAAGATATGATAAACCAATAAGAAATCTTCTTCGTCTTCAAAGATTCTTTAATCTTAAATTAAAACCCGCACAACACCATTTGAATCTCTTGTGATCAATCACGCACAGAACGGAGTCTGTTAACAATGGATTATCACAAGATGTCTTTAGATATACAAATAGTTCTAAAGATCCCGTCGATACTTCGATCTAGTTTGAATGAATCTTATATCAGAACAGAAGATTCTCAAGAATAAACAAACTAGGTGCAATCAAAGTTTCAATAACCGTTAGTCAATAAAATTAATTGAAAACTAATAGCACTGCAATTATCTAGTTTCCCACCAACGGTACTCGTAGAGCTTATTGATCCCATAGAAGTCTTTGAACGAGACGTCATAAAAGATTTCGCCTAATTAGGGTACTTTCCTCTCTGATTAGACGGCCACCAGAAACAACAAAAAGATAAATTTTTCATGGCTCATAGGATAGTTTGATAGAAATGCAAATTTAGGTATTTATAGACCAAGGATGTTTGGAAACCAAGGAATTTCCAAAACCGAAAGTATTCTCAAGATACTCAATAAATGCCCATTCGGTTTTCATAATTCCAGTAAATGCTTTGTCCAATATTTCCCGAAATATCTCAATAGAAAATCTCCAATTAGTAAATGCACATTACTAATTTTTATTCTCTAGAGATATGCATTTAATTGCTGGTAATTAAAGCATACAAAACTAACAACCTTAACTAAAAGACTCTTAATTTATTTCGGAACAAGATCTCCTTAGGTACTAAGGAACATCTTTGAACAATAAAGATAAGAGTTATTGTACGTGTCCAAAGAATGTTGACATATTTTATTTGTAAATCCTCTTTCATATTTACAATCTTGGAATCGATTATACCACACTTCCAAACAAGTTTATTATTGGTTCATCTGTATTCCAAGATAACTACCACAAGACCTATTTTTGTTCAAGTAACGAATTCTAGATAATTTAAAGGATCTTCTGATCAATCCAGAGACCACATCCATGGGTTCAATCGGTTCAACCAATCACTGGGATCGGTTATACCCTAATATGAAATCACTTGTGATCGGTCACACAAGTTACCAGGACCGGTTACATCAGTTACCAAGATCTGCTACATCAATTACCAGGACCGGTTACCATATACATATGGTATTGCTTGTGATCGGTAATACCAGTCACTAGGGTCGGTTACACCAATTACCAGGACCGGTTACACCAATTACAAGGATCGATTACACAACTCTCTATTATCGGTCGTACTAATTATTAGGATTGGTCACACCAATTACAAATATCGATCATACCATCTCATGTGATTACTTAGGATCGGTTACACTAATTAATTAAAACTAGTCATACCAAATATTAAGTCGGGCATTGTGATTAGTTTTACCAAGATTCATAACAAAGTTACGATCGTTTCCACCATCTCACATATATTGGTAATCCAAACATTTGCAATGAATAGCCGTACCAATAAGCCTAGCGACTTCCCTTTCGATTCATAAAATAAGTTCATGAATGTACTTCCTTTAAACAAATGTAAAACATTGTTTCCTAAGATGAAATATTCACCTTTACCCATTCACATAATCATAACAGCATTCATAAGATTATGTCGATATCAAACCCACGAAGTTCAAAAGATACGCGTTATACTTCGTAGTCTAATTCCCTGTGTAGTTGCAGGAATTCCCATACTACACCCTTGTTAAGATTCTATAGAAATCTATTGGAAATCAATTAAACTTCAAAGATTTAAACAACACTTTACTATTCAAATCTCAGAAATGTTTACAGAATTGAGAGAAATCAAGATTACAAATATTCTCTTGGAGTTTTATCTCTCCTCGAGACTCTTTCAACTCTTAAAAATACATCATCCTTCTCTGGATCTATCGAGATCTTTATATAGGGATTTACATAATGGATGACAACTAAGTTTTCCTCCTCTTTCGGATCTATTCTACGATCTCATCGCAGTCGTTATAACATTCTTCATCGCAAGAATTATGGCCATCGCAAGATCAACACATTCTTCTTTTGTTTCTTCCATCGTCAATTTCTTTTGGATATTCCGTGACGCTCGTGAAACGTTGTTAAATACTTGGCAGTGATGCTCGCAGAAACGTTGTTAATATCGCAAGAATAGCGTTGTAGCGATATTCTGGTCCTACATCTTGCCTATTCTCATGTCTTTTCTTCGAGGAAGAGAAGATCATGAGAATTAATGTTCTTTATTATTCTCGCAACTTCTTCCCTTTTATACTTTCTTCTCGACAATATTCCGTTAATCTAGCCTTTCTTACACGTGTTGTGAATTCCTTCGTTTACTGACACGTTTTCTGCTCCATAGGTCCACCACCCTTTGCCTATAAAAGGTAGAGATAAATCTCAAAACTAATTTTGTTTTTCTGTTTCTTCATCTTCTTCGTCTTATGTCTGCAACTTTGCTTTTTCTTCATATTCTTATGCTACTGTTCTAATGGAGTCCTCAAGGTTTGTTTCTTGATTTATGTTATTTATTTAAGCCAGTTTTGACTTTCTCTAATCTTTCTTATTTGATTTTTCATGTCTTCTTCTTCAGCGGAACTATTCCTAACACACAATCCACAACTCAAAACCCTAATATTCGCAAAAGGCCAGTTGAGAAGAAGAAGAAGAGGAGTTCTGCGAATGATAAGATAGTAAGAAACACCCTCTGTTTTTAAATAACAATATTGTTTCCTCTGTTTATTATTTGAGTTATTATTCGCAGAATGACGAGAATCCTGTTAAACCTCCCAAGAGATCTCGCCATTTTTAGACACTTGGGGAAAATCTCATTATGCCCTCGTTAACATCTGTGAAGATTACTCCCACATCATCGCAACCAAACCTTTCTTCTCCTGTTTGCGAGAATATTGTTGTCCCTACTTCAACTTCACCTGACCCTTTGACAAATCAAGCTTCTAAAGCTGCTGTGACTGAGACTTCTTATAGTCATTTACGGCCTTCAACTGTTGTTTTTCCACATACTCCTCCTGATAACTCAACCGTCACAAATGATCGTCAACTTGTTCTCACTACTACTTTCCCTTCTAAACCCCTTCCTTCATCAAACAAAACTTTTGATGGTGTTGACGTTGACATTGCCTTTAAAATCTTGTCTAACATTTTAGATAATGCTAGAAAGTCTTCCATTGACCCTCTCCAACAGGAAGCTTGCGAGACTCTTTTTAAGTATTTTGGCTCTGATTGAAATGATTCGCGAGTGTCTTTGCGAGACTCTTTAAAATCTTGGAAGAGATTCTCGGTCGTCCAACCAGGGTATAACCATATATAGTTGGAAATCCAAGATCTCTCTCCCGGATAGGTTTTCTTTAACCCCATCGTCTGCATGACTCAGGTTCCAGCAGCGGTATAACCTTATCGTTGAGTCATGTCAAGAGATACCCCCTTTATGACGCGCTATTAATTCTTACATTTGCCTCTTACGAAATTTTATTCGCGAACTAGGGTGCACGCCATGAAGGTTCGTCCCATTATTATGCCTCTGCGAAATTTGTATTCGCTTTTCTTGCGATAATGCTCGCTGTTTTTGTTGTGCTTTGTTATCAGAAGAATCTTTTAATTGCAAGAGAGAAAAGAATTTATTATCTGTGTCATCATATAGCATACCAGTATTTCTTACCTCGTAGAGGATATCACTGATAATACCTCTTTAGAAATAATCTATTCCATGGTCTGTCAAGTCTTTGGCCAATATCTTTTCCTTCAGGATCCATTAATTTGTATGCCCCCGTTCCAATTATTTCTTTAATGATATATGGTCCATCCCATTTTCTCGCCAACTTTCCACCACTCTCTCGCTGATAATTTGGTGTTTCTCGCAGCACTAGATCGCCAGGTTGAAATTCACGCTTCTTTACACGTGTGTTATACTCGCGAGCTAATCTGCGTTGATAATTCTCCATATGTTGGAAAGTTTGTTCTCTTTTTTCTTCTAATTCATCCAACTTATTCAGTATCATACCGGCACTTAAATTTCTTTCCCATGCTTCTCTTTTTGTTGTAGGGATAACAACTTCTGTTGGTAATACAGCTTCTACCCCATATGTCAAACAAAATGGTAACATTCCAGTTGCCTCTAGTCTAGTTGTGTTGTAAGACCATATTGCATTATGTACTTGCTCGCACCATGTTCTGTGGTATCCTTTTAACTTCTTCTTCAAGATATCTGCGATTGTTTTATTAGTTGCCTCAGCTTGAACATTTGCTTGCGGGTATAAAGGAGTAGACTTTCCACATTTTATCTTAAATGCATTGAGTAATAATTCTATATTCTGTCCCTCAAATTTCTTTCCATTATCAGATACTAATTGTGCTGGAATTCCAAATCTGCAGATGATATTTTCAAAGATGAATGTAAAAATATATTTATCGCGGATATGTTGTACTGCCTTTACTTCTCCCCATTTTGTGAAATAATCTATCGCGACAATCAGATATCCTCTCTGTCCAGACCCAGGAACAAATGGTCCCACAATATCTAACCCCCATTTCCCAAAGGGCCATACACTTGTTGAAGATGATAATGGTGCTCCTGGTGCATGTATCTTTTTTCCGTATCGCTGGAAATCCTCGCAACGCCTTGCAAGTTGTTTTGCATCCTCATGCATATATGGCCATTAATAACCCTGCATTTTTGTTCTATATACTAAAGATCTTCCACCACTGTGCTTACCAGCATCACCACTATGTAACATCTTTAATACTTTTTTCCCTTCTTCTCTCGTCAAATATCTTAGCGATGGTCCATTAAAAGATCTGCGATACAACACTCCCTCTCTTAGCTCATAATTGGTTGCCCTACTTTTCAACTTATGTGCTTCTAATCTATTTCTTGGAATCTCTCCTCTTGCCAAGTATGCATGAAGATCTGCTCGCCAATCCGTGATATTGCTCGTGGGTTCTCCCTCGCCAGCTTCTACCATCATTACATCTGTATCTTTTTCCTCTTTGTTTATTGATGGAAATGAAAGTGTTTGAATTTTTATGCATCTTGCCAATGGATTAGTCATCATACTAGATATAAGAGCGAAAGCATCTGCAAGCCTATTATCTTTCCTTGATATGTGTCTCCATTTTATTTTTGGAATTTTCGCAGACAATTCTTCAACAAGTTTTTTGTACTTCTTCAAAGATGGTTCATTTGTTGTATACTCTCCTTTTATCTGGCGAATAACCAATTGTGAATCACTAGTGATTCTAGCATTTTCTAACTTCATTTCTATCGCAAACTTTAATGCATGGATTATAGCTTCATATTCTGTTTCATTATTAGTGGATGTAAATTCCAATCTAAATGAAAAAGCCGTTTTTTCTCCTTCTGGTGAAATGAAAATAACTCCGACCCCATTTCCTTCTCCATTTGACGATCCATCCACTAATATTTCCCATATGTCAGGTTCTGTCAAGAAATATGCGATGACTTGGGATTTTCGGTCTCCGCATTCCTCTTCTACATCCATCATTTCTTCCACAGCTTCATCGTCCTCTAAAGGAAATTCAGCCAAGAAATATGCGATGACTTGGGATTTTGGCGAAGATAAAATTTCATATTGGATATCAAAGTGTCCTACTTGTGCGTTCCATCGCTCAACCCTACCAGATCTTTTTGAATTTTTCATTACTGATTCAATGGGTACCTTTGTTAATACTTTGATTTTATGTGCCTGAAAATAAATTCGAAGCTTGAAAGTCGTATGTACCAATGATAGAATTAACTTCTCAATCTTGGAATAATTTCTCTCTGCAGAATTGAATGTTTTTCTGATATAATAGATTGGTTTTTCTACTCCTTCATCTACTCGAAACAATACTGCACTTAGCGTGTATGTGGTTGTCGTGAGATAGATCAATAATTCTTCCCCTGGTTCAGCCTTTTGTAAAATAGATACATTCACTAAATGTTCTTTGATTCCTTGAAAAGCCCTTTCACATTCATCTGTCCACTTGAATTTTGTTCCCTTCTTCAATATGTCGAAAAAATGTTTGCACTTATCTGAAGATCGCGAAATGAATCTCCCTAGCGAGGCTAAGAGTCCATTCAATTTTTGTACATCTTTTATTGTTACGGGTGTTGGCATATCGCGAATTGCTTGTACTTTTTCTGGATCAACTTGTATTCCTTCTTTTGATACAATATACCCCAAAAATTTCCCTGAAGTTACTCCAAAGGTACACTTATCAGGATTCACTTTAATATTGAATTGAAGCATTTGATCGAAAATCTCTTTCAAATCTTGCACATGGTCCTCAGCTTCTTTTCTTTTGACCAGCATATCATCTACATACACTTCTAATGTTTTGTGGATCCATTTTGCAAACACCTTTTCTACCATTCTTTGATACGTTGCTCCAGCATTTCGTAAACCAAATGGCATCTTTGTGTAACAATACAACCCTCTTGGAGCAAAAAATGTTGTATGTTCTTGATCTTCTTCAGCGAGAGGAATTTGGTTATATCCTTTATATCCATCAAGTGATGATATTCTTGCATTTCCCGCTGCTGATTCAACCATTTGTGGGATATCTGGCAATGGAAAACTATCTTTTGGACAAGCCTTATTTAAATCAGTAAAATCTATACAAATTCTTATTCCTTTGTTCTTCTTTGGGACCACCACCATATTTGCAATCCATTCTGGATATTTTGATTTCCTTATAATTCCTGCATCGATCTTTTTCTGTAGTTCTTCCTCTATTTGAGAATGGTATGTTGTTGCGATTTTTCTTATTCTTTGCTTGAGTGGTCTTACATTTTTGTTGATTTCTAATTTATGACATGCTATTGATGGATCTATCCCCGGCATTTCATCCATACTCCACGCGAAGATATCTTTATACTCTCGCAAGAGATTTATAGTTTTTTCTTCCTCATCTGCCTCCATTCTAGTCCCAATTTTTAGTATTTTAGGTTCTTCTTTACTCCCAATGTTTACTTCCTTTGTTGGTTCCGTTGCGGTGTAACTAGCTTCAGGTTCTCCCATCGGTTTTGGAGTTTTTATTTCTCTCGCAAGCTCATCTCCTTCTCGCGAAACTTCACTAGGTATCCCTTTTCCTTCTTTTTCTCTTATCATGTAAATTTTAAATTCTTCTTCCTTTTTTGTTTCTCTCTCCAATTTTCTGCGAGCCTTTCGCAACTTTGGACGTTCTTCACAATTTCTTACTTCAATTTGGTAGCACAATTTCGCAAAATCTGTATCTCCTCTAATTTCTCCGATTCCATTGGGCATAGGACATTTAATGCACTGGTGCAATGTTGATGCTACGGCTTTGATTGCATGTATCCACGGCCTTCCAAGTATCATATTGTATGGCGATTCCACATCTACCACACATACTGATATTTGTGTTTCAATTTCTCTTAGTGGAATTCGTACCATTATCTCGCCTTTAGGTTTTGTTATAGACTTTCCAAAGCCATGAACATAATATGTTGAATGAGACATTTCTTCATCCTTATATCCCATCTTCTTGAAGGTATGATAAAATATCATGTCTACAGAACTTCCTGTGTCTACTTAAGTTCTATTCATAACCCATTCTTCTACAGATTTTATCGATTTCTCCTTTCTCATTGGTATAGTGGATACTGTGACCACCAATGGAGATGTATGACTCAAATCTTCTTCTGGTATTTCTGCTGCTGTAAACGTGATTTCTTGCTTTTCCCAATCTTTCAATGATGATATCTTCTCCACTGTCATAATCTTCCTTCCTTCAAAGTCCCGATTATGTATCTTCCCCTTAATGTTTTCATGAAATCTATCAACCATTGCTCTTGTTACCCTATCACATTCCAATTTTCTACAATCTTTTTTGATTCTGATCATTCTTTCTTAATTTTCTCACCGATTTACTTAACGATTTCCTTAATCTTGAACAATTTTTATCTTCTTCTTCTAGCCATTTCTTCAATTCTAACAATTCCTTCAAATTTTCAAGTTGTAATTATAGGTTTCTTAGCTTGATTCTCCCTGTTTCGGGCGCCAAAATGTAGTTGCAGGAATTCCCACACTACACCCTTGTTAAGATTCTATAGAAATCTATTGGAAATCAATTAAACTTCAAAGATTTAAACAACACTTTACTATTCAAATCTCATAAATGTTTACAGAATTGAGAGAAATCAAGATTACAAATATTCTCTTGGAGTTTTCTCTCTCCTCAAGACTCTTTTAACTTTTAAAAATACATCATCCTTCTCTGGATCTATCGAGCTCTTTATATAGGGATTTACATAATGGATGACATCTAAGTTTTCCTCCTCTTTCGGATCTATTCTGCGATCTCATCGCAGTCGTTATAACATTCTTCATCGCAAGAATGATGGCCATCGCAAGATCAACACATTCTTCTTTTGTTTCTTCCATCGTCAATTTCTTTTGGATATTCCGTGACGCTCGTGAAACTTTGTTAAAGATTTGGCAGTGATGCTCGCAGAAACGTTGTTAATATCGCAAGAATAGCGTTGTAGCGATATTCTGGTCCTACACCCTGATACCATGATCATATGATCATGTCTTACTACTAGAGTAATATATCCTTACACAGCTTTACAGTTATGCTTTCAATATAGCACGACTTGAAAGATACGTTAGGAATGAAACAGTTCAAGTCAATATTACTAACCTCAAGAGGAAGGATGATGTCGTCGTTGTAGCTCGTTATTGTATACGTTCATTATCTATTGTGATACCAGTATCTGGCATTACAGCCTAGCATACTCTCCCACCCGAGCATGAAGCATCCCTAGTTGTATCACAACTAACATCGATATTGTTTTCACTTACCCACTGCGGTTATCCAGCAATGTGGGATTTTAAACGGCACTGCTGCGGTCATACAACAGTATATTCCCGAGAGGTCACCCATCCCATGACTACACTCGGCTAAGCACGCTTAACTGATAAGTTTTTCCCGCAACTCAATCAAGTGTTCCAATCAGGCCTCGGTGTTATGTGGACGTTCACTGCATCCTGTGAGACCAGTATTTGGTATACCACCCAGCATACCCACACACTCGAGCACAAGTGAACCGTCCTTAGTTTTATCCCAACTAACACCAATATTGTTCCCACTTACCCATTGCGGTTATCCAGCAGTGTGAGATTTTAAACGGCACTACTGCGGTCATCCAGCAGAAGCTTCCCGAGAGGTCACCCATCCCATGACTACTCTCGGCCGAGCACGCTTAACTGAGAAGTTTTTCCCACAACTCAATCAAGTGTACCCATCAAGCCTCGGTGTTAGGAAAGGACAACCATTACTTATATTCCATTCGGCCAACTACTGCCGAATATCGGGGTATTACACGTAGACTAAGAGGGAGAAACATATCATCATGATGTGTGGTATTCCATACTACAAAATCAAATATAAAAAATATGTTCTGGATTGAATATTTACCTACCTTGCCTTTAGGGGGGTAAAAGCTTTTGTTATTCAAATGCCAACAGACATTTATTTTTTTGACTACATGCAGATTATTGTACTGTTGAAACTTGCAATCAAGCATATGAAGAATGAGTTATTTGTAATTCATTTATCTCCATCTTATCTTATCTTATATACTATAATACTATAATAAATAAAACCACCCTTTGTTTGGTGAAGCCTCAAATTTGGTCTGGACATCTCCGCAAATGATCATTATACCCTTTGGTGTTTACCTTTGGAAATATCTGCGTCGGAAAATGTAGAATCTTGATGATATTTTCACGTTATGATCATTCCATCCCTACCAACACCATCACCGTAAACAGTACCACCACTAGCATCCTCGCATCCACCGTCACTCGGAGTAAAACCGTAGCCACCTTCTAATCAATCAATCAGTAATTATTTGATTCATTTCTTCCTCCTCACCACCACCACATGACAACAACCATAGGAGAACCACCAACTCCACAACCGCACCACAAGCACTACCCTTAAAAACTTATTCTATCACATAAAACCAGCGTCACCACCACCACCACCAACACCGCTAAATCAACCCCTCCATCACCATCACAACACTACCTCCATGCCACAATTTCTGGTATCACCACGATAGCCGATATCACCGCCATTATCACCATCACCATGATTACCACCACAACGATATTATTTATTAAAAATTAGGAATAAAATATTTGACATTTTCAAAGAAATACTCGATCAAACTTATGTGATAGTTAATCGATGTAAGACTAAACCACCACACATGGATGCTCAAAATCTCTACAATTACAAATAAAGATTAAAACTTCATAACAATTAAAACATAAACTTATTTTCCATTATTATAATCAATGAAAATATTAGTAAATCAATAATACGTGTAATTTCAAGTGTTCCATCTACTGTTGTTTTCTAATTTCTTCTTTTTACTTTTTCTGTTACTGATGCTCCGCCACCAATTTATTAATACCACCACCAGCACCTCCGTCCCCATATTGGCACCACCTCCGCCCATCAAAAACTAATTAAAATATAAGAACAATCTTATTAAAAACCCATGTTTGAGAGGATATTAATTATGATTAAAATCAAGTTCTATAAATACATAAAACAATGAAGTCAAAAAAAAGAGGTATAGTTATTAAATGCTGATCAGAAACTTTTGTAAACCAGTAAAATAATAAAACCCTACCCATGAGAGGTGATGTCTTCCGCCATTAAAAAAACTATAGTGATCCTTTCAAACTCTTCCCATGACCATAAAAAAACTTAAAAATCCACCACCGAGAAAAATAGAACAACCAAATTAATCAAATCTCGAACTCCATTGAAACTATTCACCAGACTCCACAACTCTGGAACAAGAATTTTCTTCTTCATTTTGTTCTCACTTTCACAGTTTAGATGTTTAGAGAAGAAAGAGACTCAATAATCCCAAAGGTTTTCCACCGGGTTAGTCGAGAGTCGTTCATCTAGAGAGGATAATACGTGATGTCAATTGTTTCTAATCCTAAGGTTAAAAGTTGAAATATATGAGAACATCACACTTGTATATACAAAAAGCATACAATAAGATTGAACAAAAAAATATGAACTGACCGCCTAAAAAACAACGAAGAAAACCACCAGACACAATAATGTGCCCTTTGCTAAACTCCTGAGGGGCGGCGCCCATTTGGGACCACAAATTCCAAAAAACTTTGAGGGGTGGTTTTTTTTAATATTTCTTAGATGGTTCATTAAGAATTGCTGAAGATTGAACCATGGGTACATCGAACATATTTTTGTTACATGGATGCATATGATTCATATGTGTGTAGAGATGGCGTACACATAATTATTCTTTATTCTTTGAGTTTGAGTTTGAGTTTGTCTATTTTTTTTCTTCTTTTTTTTCTTTTAAATAACGCAACAAATCATCATGTTGTACAACAAAACCTAACCATCATACTAATACAACTTTTATACATGTATAAATTAAAGATTCGAAAGGTGTTATTTTTTATAACTAACATGTACGTCCAGGCTAAGTGCGATTGGGACCGTCACCGTCGCCGCTGTCAATTTTGTGCTATTATAACACGAATTATCTACTAGAGTAAAGATCACAGATTAAATATACTTCTAATGAAATGACAAGCGTATCATTCATACATATAGCCAAGACATCAAACTGCATCTAAATTTGTAAACAGGTAAGCAACAAATTTTGTAAATACTTAAGATCACATATTCCTCACGTGCTTGCAGTTTTTAAAAAGGAACGGTAAGTGCATCACACATGCGTATTTTCTAGTATGTAATAGAGTTTTGTCACTAAAATTGACAAAATGGGAGATTGTTAGAGCATAGCTCGGTTGAACCCACCAAGCGTTGGTATGTCAAGTTTGGTTTTCATATTTTTGTATAAAAACTCATCTAGAGTCGCTTGATTAAATAATAGAGTCAACTTCGTTTAGGTTAGACTAGAAAGTCTAGGAATGTTGATGCGTACAAGTATTACTCTGAATACCTAAAGAATGTGAATAAGTAATGACTACAACAAGGACATCATCCTTCCACTTGAGGTTAGTAATATTGACTTGATCTTGTTTCCATTCCTAACATATCTTTCAAGTGGGATTATATTGAAAACATAACATGCAAAGCTGTATATATATTTCTCTAGTGGTTAGACTTGGTCATATCATTATGTTCAAAGTGTCAAGGAACTTATTGAATTATGAAGTATAAATTAACGCTTATCTTTTGGAACATCGTAAATACAACATCAACATAATCTTTGTATTTAGTTACTTGATTATGTGTAAGAAATAAGTATGATTTCACCCAAGGAAACAATGTTTTATAATATTTGTTTAAAGGAAGTACATATATAAACTTGTTTCATAATCAAAAGGAAAGCATGATTGGTCAGGTTATTTATTGAATATATTTTGAATGACCAATATAAGATGACAAGGTAGAACATATCTTAACTTGTTGAGATTTGAGGTATAACCGGTCATAGCTTATACTTTTAGCATGTTGTAACCGGTCACAAGCTACACGTGTAATTTAGTTGTAATGGGTCAAAACCTACCTTTTGGAAGAAAGGTGTAACCGATCACAAGCTAATTTGGGAAGTTAGTTATAATCGGTCACAAGTTACTTTGGGAACCAAGGTGTACCCAATCACAAGCTAACTTGGGAATTAAAGTATAACCGATCACAAGCTACCTATGGGAAGCAAGGTGTAACCGGTCACAACCTAGTTTGGCAAGCATGGTATAACCGGCCATAACTTATATTGCGAGTCATGGTAGAAGCGATCCCAAAGAGCAAAACCGAGTTTCCAATACATATCTCTTTATGTTTTGTGTGAAGCTTGGAATTAGGGTTTGCTAAAAACTTCTAGATGTTGACATTATTTGAACATGTACATAACTCTTATCATTAATAATTCATATATATTCCTTGATACTCAAGGTGATCCCATACCGAAAAATTAAAAAGCATTTAATTATGATTTTCATAGTATATGTTTTAATTAACATCAATTAAAGCATATCCTCTAGAAGATATTATTAGTTACTGAACTAGACTAATAATATAAGTTTTTAAGGGAGTTTTCAGAAATATGGTTCAGTAATTAATTGGAAATAGGAAAACTGAAATTAGGTATTGTTAGAGCACTGCTCGGTCAAACTCGCAAGCGTTTCTATCTCAAGCTTTTTGTCAAATTTAGTTGTTAAAACTATAAGTCTTAACTCCTAGTATACTTATATCTAAGTCTCGGATTAGGATAGAAAGTGTAGTTGAGCATTAGACTTCACCGCATTCATCGATTAAAGACGAATAACTACTAAGGGGAGCTTGTGGAACTTCATCAACAAAAGGCATATGGAGACTTGAACTCATCTATCACTTAAAAGTCTATCTACTATATCTCGTATTTGAGACAAAAGTCGTATAGCTATATATACTTCTATTATACACATTTTATATTTCGAGATGAGTTTAACACGCTTACATATTTCTCGAAATATGTGTTGGTAAGATTTCTCTTTAGCCAAGTTCATCTTATATTCTTGACGAAATTCAAAAGATGATCATTTGAAAATCTCCTGGTAATTAACATCTTACATGATTTGTGTGAGACAGTCATTTGATGTAGACTCAGAATGGTTCGTATTGATCATTCGATCACTTGAAAATTGCTTTGAAGCTAATAGTTTGTGTGAGATACCTATTGTCGTCTTCCGAGAATATTTAATTGATTGAAATGAGAGTTTAGAACAAATAACCATGATTGGAGATGGCACAGTTGTAGATGGTAAATTTTCGACAAGGGATAAATTCCGCTAACCCATAATTGTATGTACTCCTGATTCAACAATCAGATGAGTATTGAGGATCATGTCTCTTATCAAAAGCATGAAATCTCATGCCGCAAGAATCTCTGACTGGGAATATTGTCTCTCAGAGTATATGTAGATATGTCGTCTCTCAGCTGAGGCAACGACATATCTCATGAATATTGAGCAATTTCAGTAATTACTTGTATATAGAATCGAAAGATTGGACGGCTCCTAGACAGCTTTCCTGCTAGTATAGAGCAATAATGTCTTCAGGATGTAACAATGTTTTCCCTGACTATATATAAGAAATTTGACGCTTCAACAAGCTCATATCACTCAATTCCTGAATAATTAATGCTCCTAGACAATCGTACTAGTATAGAGCCATCAATTAATTATTCTTAAATCATTAGATTCATTAACTGAATCCCTGGAAAATATTCAATAATTTTTATAATATTTCGTTACTTCAATTTATGGTTCTTCCCAGCAGAATTCCATGTGTTAGTAATAAATATTCTAAACACGGGCATATGAGCTACCTTCGAGTAAGCCCCGTCCAAAATCATGCAAGTTTACTCAGCAATAATGCACTAACGAGCATCTAAGTGCACGAATGAATATTTCAAAATACGACGAGACGATGAACCTATGCAAAATAGGAAGAAAATAATAAATAATAAAATATTAACCAAGGCGCTGAGGGACTAGGCCCATAGGATGACCGGTCACACCGTGGCCAGTCCCATGTACAATTCTATATTTTATCATATTTTTATTATTTTCCTTAATCTCATGAAAATCCTTTCATTTGAAAAAATATCCTTCGTTTTAAGGAAACTCCTTAGTTTCATGGTGTTTCCTTCGCATCAAGGAAATGATATAAAATTAGGAAAGGTGTCATGGGACCGTGTCTACTAGCCGCCCGGTTATGCCCTAGTCATGGCCGGTCCCACACCTCATGTTTCCTCAATATTTTATTATTATTTCCCTAATCTCATGAAAACTCTTTAATCTCATGATATTTCCTTCAAATCATGAAAATTAATAAAAATTATGGAAACTCGTGAGACCGGGCCCTAGCCGGCCGGTCATGCCCTATCTGGCCCCACATGCCCTTATTTTATTGTTATTATTTTTATGTTTCCTTAATCCCATGAAATTCCTTGATTTCATGATGTTTCCTTCAAATTATGAAAATTCCTTCAAATCATGAAATAATACATAAAATTAGGGAAAACTCACGGGACTAGCCCTAGCCGGCCAACCATGCCTTATCCGGTCCCACACGCCCTTATTTTATTATTCTTAACATGTTTTTTCCTCATCTCATGGAAAATCCTTGATTTCAACAAAAACTCCTTGATTTCAACAAAACTCCTTGGTTTCAACAAACTCCTTGGTTTTATGATATTTCCCTAAAATCATGAAAAATATTATAAAATTAGGAAAAATGTCGTGGGACCGGGCTCTTTGGCCGTCCGTCCATGCTTCGCCCATAGCCGGTCCCACCCTTCATGATTCCTTCATTTTTTATTATTTTCCTTCATCTCATGAAGTTTTCACGGTTTCGGAAAAAATCCCTGATTTCTTAATATTTTCCCAAAATGTTACTCAAACGCACATCAGAAAATATCAAAATTCTCAGAACTGAGATACGAACACTTTGGTGATGTGAGCATGTTACCTTGACTGACCAAGGTTGTCTCTTTGGCTTGCAAGGATCCGGTCCCACATATTTTCACAATTTGACCTAATTTGCGCAATTGCACGTATTAGGTCCAAAACTCTTCCAAACAATTTGGAGCTTCATGGAATGATTGTTATTCGATCCCATGACCATCCAGGGCCGGTTTCATGACCCCATGGTCAGTCCCTCACCTGTTCATAATTAATTAGGTTTTATAACCTAAGGCTCAGACAAGCATTATATTTTAATGATTAAACCAGCATTTAATCGTCCTTTCATCAACAAATCAACAAGTCTTCAAGAGACCTTGGTATTTACTCACGTGAGCATCTGGGCACTACATGGTCGACCCATAATCCCATGTAGCCGGTCCCTCCTTCACTCTGTGGTTTATTTTCAATAAATCATCAATTGATTAAATTAGGGTTTTTGAGTCCAAGGTTCATAATTCCAGATTCAAACGCTAATAATTTTACGTTGATCTCATGTCAACATTTTATTAATTATACTTGGTTCAGTTGCCAATATTCATATTTAATACTTTATTTGGTCATGCTACAAACAATTTATCAAACGAGCAACATTTGCTCGGATGAAAAATATTTGCTCAAACCAAGGAATATTGGTTCAATTATCAATATTCAACAATTCATAAAATGAGAAGCATTTGCTCAAATCAAGGAATATTGGTTCAACTATCAATATTCAACGACTCATCAAATGAACAATATTTGTTCACTTTAGCTATCAATATTTATTCGAGAATTATACCTTTGTCCCAACAGACATGTTCAATTCATGGGTCTCAGAACATTTTCAAATCACATTCGACTCAATAATACAAGGACTCATCGTCCCATGAAGTCAGTAACTGACTAAATAAATTCATGTCTGCCTTGCAGACTCCACAATCACACGAGACATCAATCGTGTTACACGGGGGATATTAACTAGGGTTTTGGTCTGGTAGTCTACATCATGTGTGTTCATACATACGATGAGAATGTGAGCAAGTCATGCAATTAGTTGGAGGAGTTAACAAATTAGTGGATGAAAAATCAACCAAGTCTCCGCACGTTGAAGAACTGGTTTTAACACGATTTCCACTTCTCCACTCTTTGATTCCCATAAACTGTCACACTTCATGGGATCATGGTGTTTACAATTCTATCAATATAAATAAGTCTCTGAATCATGATTGAAAAGAAGGATAATCTCACGTCAAACAGACAACAAGAGATTAACAACTCAACATTTGAGCAATTACTCTCAACAGAGCAAATTCAATCATTCAGAACTTATCTTATTTCAGAATACACAACACACCGACAATATTCGATCACCATTGATCTCACACATTTCTCAACTTCCCTCCTACAGATTGACCCATCCTCTCTTGTGAATGAATTTACTCTGGAACGACCATTGCCTTTGTTGAGGCCAAAGTACTACAGATTGATCTCTAGAATTAAAAGAACTCCCTTATTACAGTGCATCTATGTGAGGTTAGACAATTCGATCGGTTCAAGGAGTTTCCTTCGCACGGTAGTCTCCTCAATTCCTTAAAAACCAGCAACTCATTTTGCCCCATCTACAATAGTATGCGTACTTGTATGCTAATTTTTGCAAGATATTCCAATCCTGGGAACCATGGTATGCATACCCGTATGCATAGTGGTTAGTTATTGAAAGTCCGGGAACTAAGTATGCATACTGTTTTGCGTACTGGCGTGAGTTTCTAGTTCCTGAAATTCAATTGAGTTTTGAAAGGTATGCGTACCATTTCGCATACTGGAGAACCCAAACTTGGTCTGGTCACTTAGGTATGCGTACCCGTTCGCATACTTGAGTAGGTTATGTTCTAAAATCAGTTTGTTCATGAACTAATACAATTATATAATAAATAATACAATATTTTACAAACCGTGGCTATAATGTTCATGAATTGATTCGAATGAATCAAAATCGATTTTGCTTCAATTGTGTCTTGTATACTTCTATGAGAATATAAACAATTGAACAACTCTATAACTAGTTTCATTTGAGTCATTTGAACTAGTTATGGTTAAGATGAATAAGGTTGATATGAAAGTGTTCATATGGCTAACTTCGGTTAAATATTATTGAGCCAACAAGGTGTACACGTTTAGGTACGGTTGCTCGTATCTAAATAGAGTCACTTTTCATTTGTGTGTAACAAGCTAAGTTCGATCTAACGGTTAAAATATATTAGCTTGAGTCTAATAAGGTTTTCATCTAACGGTGATTTATTACCAAGGTAACATTGATTGCAAACCCTGATTTGAAGACTATATAAGGGAGAACTCAAGAAACTAGGAAACCTAATCCCCACACCTCCTGTGTGATACTAGTTGCGACTAGAGTCAATTCTCCTTTAACCTTAGGTTTTTCACGAAACCCTGTAGGTTAACGACTTGAAGACTTCATTGGGATTGTGAAGCCAGACCCAACTATGTTCTCTGTAGTTGCGAGTTATGATCTTGTTGTTTTCTATTATATTGAGTACTATATTCTCTTAGATTTAATATCCGATAAGCAAGATAAAAAGTAGTCACAAACATCTTCGTCTCATCGTTTTTGATTCCTTAATATCTTGTTTCTCTACCATACGATTAAGATTATTGTGAGGTGATTGATATTTTTAGGATTTTCTTCGAGAATATAAGTGTGGTATATCGATTGGTTCCTGTTCACCTTGATTTATCAAAATACAGAACAAAACTTCTAAGTTTTCTGTAGGATATAGATTTATCAATTCAACCGATTTTTATGTGTAAGACAGATTGGTTTATCAAGTCTTCGACTTTGGGTCATAGCAACTCTTAGTTGTGGGTGAGATCAGCTAAGGGAATCAAGTGCACAGAATCCAACTTGGTTCTATAGGCGTAAGGAATGCAACTGTACCTTGATCGGTGTGAGATTGGTGAGGGCTCAACTACATTCCAGTCCAAAGTTAACTTGGAGTAGGATAGTGTCTGTAGCAGCTTAATACAATGTGGTGATCAAATATGGACTAAGTATCGGGGTTTTTCTACATTTACGGTTTCTAGTTAAAAAAAAATCTAGTGTCTGTGTTATTTCTTTTCTGCATTATATTTTCTATATAAATGAAATATCACAGGTTGTGCGTAAGTTCAATCAATTGTGAATCTGACATTTGGTTTGTTAATTAAATTAATTGACACTTGGATATTGGCTTTTGATACCGTCCAAGTTATTTCTTATATTCAATCGGGCTCGCAAATTCCTATTTGTTTGATTGCAGATTGAATTGGGAAATTGAGATATAACACTTGGATATACTTTTCTTAAGATTGAGTGTGACAGTCTAGTTATTTATTCTCCTTAAAGTATATTGGAGTTAGTCCATATAAATTTCTAAGCGAAATATTGGGTGGGGTTGTTAGACCCTCACTTTTTCAATTGGTATCAGAGCAAGCAAACACGTTTAAGATCTCATAAGTCTGTGTTTGTAGCTATCTGACTTTCTGGATAGTAAAGTCTCAATAAACTCTTTACCTGTATTTAACTCTAATCTTAGAGAATGTTCTGAAAAGCTAGTTATTCTCTAGAAGAAGTTGGATGAACAAATCCAGATCAATTCTGATCTTATTGCAGAAATGGAAAAGTATAAGGATCTGAAGTCTGTCAAAGTTCCTTCAATGGATTTAAATAACTCCTTTAATTCTTCCCTGAAGAATTATCGCAAGTCAGGAGATAAGCTAGGTTTAGGCTTTGTGAAACCTGATGTGACTCTGAACTACTCAGATGAGTTTAAAGATGTTGGTCCATGTATGTTCTGTGATTCTCGCAATCATTTTCAACATACATGTACGTCTTTCAAAAAAAGTTTAAAGGTTGCTAGCAATCTTCATAAGAAAGATGAACAATTGTTTACTTCTCTAAAAAGGTGTACAAATCTTATAAGAAATCCCAAACAGGATAATAGTGTTAGTATGGGATCATTTGCTCTAAAATCAACATCACCCTTTCAATGGTCCCTTGATAGTGGATGTAGCCGACATATGACGGGAGATATTTCGTGGTTTGTGAATTCAAGCGACTTTAAAGGAGGTCCTGTAATATTCGGAGATGGGAGTTGTTGCTACATAAGCAAGAAGGGGATGATCAAACTTCCGGGCATTCCTGAAATCCATGATATAGTTTACATTAAAGGTATGACTGCAAATCTCTTTCCTGTTAGTCAAATTTGTGACAAAGGCCATAAAGTTGTCTTCAATGCAAATGGATGTGACATTGTAGACAAAACTGGAAAAATAATTTTTCAGGGAACTCGTGGTAAAAATAACTGTTATCTTCTTGATACTCAGTTTAGAAATTGTTGCAATTTGATTAAGGTGGAATCTACACATCTTTGGCATGAGCGTTTTGGTCACATCAATTATTGCCTTATAACTAAGATCATTAACAAATAACTTGTTAGAGGCGTTCCCAAAATCAATGCAAAGATTGATGGTATCTGTGGTCCATGTCAAAAGGGTAAACAAACGAAATTTACACATAAATCATCTCGAGATATTCTCACTAAAGATTCTCTTGATTTAATTCATATGGATCTCTTCGGTCTTATTCAACAACATACGATTGCTGGGAAGAAGTATGCTTTAGTTATGGTAGATCATTATACCAGATTAACCTGAGTGTCATTTTTAGCTCATAAAAATGAAACTCTTGGTGAATTCAAGATTATTCTTAATAGAATCCAAAATGAACAAGGTCACAAGCTAAAGAAAATTAGAAGCGACTGTGGAACTGAATTCAAGGACACTAAGGTGTTTAAATTTTGTGACAAACTAGGTATTATTCAACAATACTCACCACCCATTACTCCTCAAGCTAATGTATTTGCATAAAGGTAGAATAGGAACATTCGGGAAATGGTCAGGGTAATGCTCCATAACAAAAACTTACCGTTAAGGTTTTGGGGAGAAGTTGTTTTCACAACATGTTATTTGATCAACCGTGTATACCTACAGAGGAAAACCCTAAACAATCCTTATGAGTTGTGGTACGGTAGGAAGCCAAACTGACATTATCTTAGAGTGTTTGAAAGTAAGTGATACACTCTGAAATATCGATAACAGAAAGGGAAATTTGATTCCAAAAGTGATGAAAGTATCTTTCTTGGGTATGCATCTGATAGTTGTGGTTTTTGAGTATTTAATCTCAGAACCAAGTTAGGATGAAATCTGCAAATGTCATCATTGATGATCTGAGAAATCTTCGTCATGATATCCCTCCTACTGAATTTCCTCCAACTGAGACAATTGAGAAAGTCAAGGAAGTCCCAGCACTACACCATTTTGGGAAGATAGCAACTCAGATTAGCAACGGAAATGTAGCAGTTGCTAATTTTCAGTTGCGAATTTCTGTTGCTAAAAATTCGCAACATTCAGTTGTTGTTGCTAATTTCGCAACTGCCATTTCTCAGTTGCTATTTGCAACTGTTCTTGTTTTAGGTGTGCAAAGTACCCGTGTGACCAAAAACACCTGTCAAAACTTATTTTTACCCTTTTTCCCCGAGTGTGCAAATTTCGTGTGTGCACTCCTCTTATCCTCAGAGAAAGTATCCCAGTTCAATCATTCAACACTCGTCCTCTCTCTTACTCTCTTTCTCCTGAAGGAAAAAAATCTCCCGCCATGAATCTTTCCCCCGTTGAAATCTGAGGAACCTAGGTATGGATGATGATTAATGTCTGTTATATAAGGTTTAAATAGATTGATGCTGCTTTATCTGTTAGTGTTTGATACTTAGGGTTTGGTAGATTGGGTTTGATAGTTAGGGTTTTGTAAAAAAAATTAAAATCGATTAATGATTTTGGTAGATTCATACTTAGGGTTTTATGTATTTTGTTTAAAGGGGAAAGAAGAATAAAAAAGGTGAGTATTAATCTGGTTTGAGGTGAGATTAGGGTATGCTTAAATGTTTTCTTTCAAAGTATGGATTCAATTATTATAGTTACCTAAGGTTAAAGTTGTGATTAGATCTGAAAAACTAGGCTAGTATTAATTTTGTAAAGGACAATCTTTGAGACCGTTTTTGTTCTATTGTTTACACTTAGGAATTTTTAGTTTTGGATTCAACCAGTAGAATTTTAGGAATGTTTAACAAGGATTTGGAAATGATGTAGAGTATTGGTAATCACTATATAGATAGAAACTTTAGCTGAAATAGTAATTATAGTGCAGGATTGGCTAACATCGATAATTCATTTAGTTTCGTATTGATTTAAGAGGTCGGTCTTGTAGAAGTGGACATATGTATGTAAGATTTTATTTCAGAGACATGGTGAGAATTTAAGCTAATTTTATGCTGGACATTTAGTATGTTAATGGGTTTCATCAGCTTTTTATGTTGTTCTCAAATTTGAACTATTGGATATTTTCATTCGATTGGTGTGCATATTAACTGTGTCGATGGGTGTGTGTAGTATGCATTGTTTAGGTGTTCAGTTTTCTTTTCTTTTATTTTCTATTGGACATATATAAAGTTATTAGGAGACCCATTCGTGCGCATACTCCACGTGATTGTTTTGTTTTATTTTATTTTCTTCTTCTGTTTGCGATAATACTAATCTCATGGTTTGAGGGTTTTCATGAGAATAGAATATTTGGTGAGTTCATGATGAAATAGATATTCATTCATCTGGGTTATATTATGTTCTTTCCGTGTTCTGCTTTTATCAGTAATTACCATTTTTATTATAAGCTTCCAATGGACCTTGCTGATTATTTTTCCTTTTAGTGTCAGGCGATACATCTACAGCTGAAAGCGAACTCAAAAAAGCGGAAAGTGAATACTACATTTGGCTTGAGTGAGTTTGCAAAAGCTTTTACCTAATCTGTACATTTTGTATATGTCTTTTGTGGTGTCGATAAAGAAGGAATTTCATATGTTGTCCTGCGTCTTTCGGATCGATTTTAGGGCACTTTGGATAGTGAACTGAAATATAAGGCTTCTTTTCATGAAAATTGGTTCTCTGAAAGGCATATCTTTTGTGAATTTAAGCATTCCTCTATGAACTATATTGCGTGAGTTATATTTAACTCAAGAATCATTGTTCAAAGACTCACTAGTTCTGTTTCCAATAAGTTTGATTCATATACAACTTGACCTGGCCTAGAACATCTACTGATAAGTTATAGATGTTTTTGAACAATAGTTCAGCATAATATGTTTTGTTCCTGATACAGATATATGTTTTGATTATGCCAGCTTGAGTGCCACACTTTCCGCAATCCTGGCAGTTTTACTTTTGAGAAGATTTGACACTTACAACTTGAATTAGCCTTAGTTCTTATATAGGGATTAAGGTATATTGAACAACCAAACTTTAGAGACTTTGTTGCATGATTTAGAGTTGAATTGATTAAGTTTTGATAATTTTAGAGTTTATTATGAAATCTGGAAGTCTCCTTGGATAAGTCTATGAAATATGCAACATTTCCTAGGTCGATATTTTGAAATTCAGAATGGTAAATTTTGCCAAGACGCTTTAACAGTTCAGTTGGATTTTCTGGCTCATGGAATTAATCCATAATAAGTAAAACCTGCAGCACTAGCTTGTAGAGAATTTTGGTTGCGTGTTTTCATATACTGATACTTCCACTATCTTAGTTTGATCTCAGAGCTTTCCGTAAGCTTCTAAATGTGAGTATCCTAAAATCTATCATAAAATGATACTTGGATGTATTCTCTAGAGGTGATACTACTATTTAATACAGATGTATTCTCTAGAGGTGATACTACTGTTTTATTTCGTGTTTTCATGTACTGATACTTCCACTATGTAGTTTTAAATAATCTTAAATTCAAAATTGTACTCTCAAGGGAAATCATGTAATCAGTTGAACTTAGTTATGTTGTCAATATGTATAATAAGTATTTACATCCACTTATTTATACTAATGTATAGCAGTAATGCTTTCATAGATTTTTTTAGGTTATGTTCCATTTAACGACATATTTTCTAGAATATTATCGACCGAGATCTTATGGAAAAGATATGGTTGTTACAATATGTTATTACGGTTTACTGAAAATGGGTCGTTACAGGTTTAGACCCCTAGAATTTAAACTATATATGTTAATTGTAATATTCTTTATAATATTAAGTATTTATGTTTGTTCATGGTTTTCTTTATGCTATTTATGCAGGTGGAAGATTCGATCTGAGCTTTCTTAAGGAGTTACTACAGCTGCTATTTTTAATCAAGTATGGTCCTGTTCTTTATCCAGTTTTCTGTTTTGGGTTTGATTTCGGGGAAATTTAGTTTGTATTATGTGTTTATACCATGAATAAAGTTATGTTCTGGTCATTGTTATAGTTTATTAAAACTGTTTATTCCCTGATGAAGTATTATACAGTTATTGAAGTGTTCTTGTACTTGAACCAGAACTTACAATAATAAATTATTTATGGTAGTATGAACCAATAAGATCTATAAGTATAATATTGTGCTTTTCAAGTTGTTGAGTATTCTAAGACTAGGGTTATGATATGTTTCATCAAATATTGGATGTGATAATCATGTGTAGTGTTACTAAGTAAGATTTTTGATGTTTTGTGCATAGATTACGGTTTATTCTTTATATGGATGGTGTGGATGAACTGCTATGTAATTTTTGACATGTCTATTATCGTCTTTAGGAGTCATAATATAGGGTAATCAAATATGTCTTCTACTGTTGATAAGGAGTGGATGAGTTGTACCCGGAATTCTGGTAAATACATACAAGGTGTAAGGTTATTTATAGATTTTGTTCGTAGAAATGGTGGTGACAGTGTGGTGTTCTCCTGTCCTTGTAAACGATGTAAGAATGGTAAAGGAAAGCTTCCACTTAAAGAAATTAGTTTTCATTTGCTCAAGAATGGTATTGTCCCAACGTATACAATGTGGCGTTTTCATGGTGAAATATCAGTATGAGATAAGGTCAGGGATGTTGCTGAGAATGTGGGAAATATGGCCGAGAATATAGGAAATGTAAATGAGAATATAGTAGATGTTGGTGAGAATGTTGGTGATAACGTTGGTGATAATATTGATCCTAATGTAGATGAGAATCCTTGTGTAGATGAGAATGTTAGACCACACAGCAGCCACAACAAAACAAAGTATTTTTATGAGCGTGCAAGAGAACCTTTGTACCCATCATGTCCTAAAGGAAAGAATGCACTGTATGCTGCTATACAATTGAATAACATAAAGACCCAATATGGATTTTCAGATAATGGTGTCACTGCATTATTAGAATTGATGAAGGAGTTGCTTCCGGAAGATAACACATTGCCATCTAAGTATCATGATGTAAAAAAGATGATTCAAGAAGTGGGAATGGATTACGTAACCTATGATGCTTGCGTTAATGACTGTATTTTATACTGGAAAGAACATGAATCACTTGTTAAGTGTCCTGTTTGTCAAGAGTCTAGGTATAATAAGGTATTCAATGATGAGAGGAAACTTACGCAAGTTGCTCAAAAGACTTTGAGACATTTTTCATTGATTAAGAGGTTGCAAAGGTTTTACAGTGTTCCGTGGATAGCAGAGGAATTTTATTGGCATCATAGAGCAAAGTCAGATATGAATGTTATGCGCCATCCGGTAGATTCTTCAGCTTGGCAATGTGCAGATAACTTTTCTCCGAAGTTCGCCAAGGAGCCAAGAAATGTGACACTTGGGATTTCGACAGATGGCTTTAACTCGAATGGGTGTTTCGGACTTAGTCACAGTTGTTGGCCAGTTATTATATGTCCTTACAATCTTCCTCCTTCACTATGTATGAAGAAAGAGTTCGCAATGTTGTGTTTCTTAATTTCAGGACCAAGAGCACCTGGTAAAGACATTGATGTGTATTTACAGCCATTAATAGAGGAGTTATTACAGTTATGGAATGAAGGTGTTATAACATATGATGCTTATAGTAAAACTGAATTTATGATGAAAGCAAGACTATTATGGGCTATTCATGATTTTCCAGCATTAAGAACTTTAGCTGGGTGTGTTACACATGGATATTATGCTTGTCCAACATGTGGAGAAGGGACAATTTCTGAATATCTGCCGTTTAGTAAGAAGATTTGTTACATGGGACACAGAAGGTGGCTTCCAGCTAAGCACAAGTATCGAGATGATAGAACACATTTCAGTGGAGGGGTAGAGCATGGTTTAGCTCCATGTCCGCTTACAGGGCTGCAAATTCAAGAGATGGTTGCAAACATCAGAACCAAAAAAGGTAAGGGCAAGCCTCCATCAGCAGCAAGTCTGAAACGTAAAAGGAAAGATGAAGTCGGGAATGAAGTTGTTGCTGATATAGAAGATCAAGTTCATGACCACTTACTATATTCTAGAAGATCTATTCTTTATGATTTGACATATTGGGGTGCAAATTCAGTCTGGCATATTAAAGACGTTATCCATACAGAGAAGAACATCACTGAGCATCTTATTAACATTGTTATGGGTAATAGCAAGTCAAAAGACAGTCCTAGTGCACGTAAAGACATGGAATCATTGGGGATTAACAAGAAGTTATGGTTGAAAGTAGATGAAGTGACCGGTAAAACGACAATGGAAGATGGAACTTTTGCCATGATAAAGAAGGAGAAAGTGGCATTTTGTACTGTTTTGAAGAACTTAAAAGTGCCTTCTCGTTTCTCTTCCAATCTCCGCAGCAGCGTCAGCATCGATCCCCCTGAGCTAAATAATTTCAAATCCCATGATTACCATGTTGTCATGCAACATTTGTTTCCTTTGCTGGTTCATACGACAACTTCACTACCTAAAGATCTACGGGTTGCTCTTCATCGGATAAGTCTATTTTTTAGTCTTTTTTAGAATTTTGTGTCATATGTTATAGGTTATTAACTCCTCTATTAACAGAGAACATCTTTCAAGAGCAAAAGCTACTCTGGTGGAAGCTATGTGTGTTTTGGAAAAACATTTTCCTCCTTGTTTTTTCGTCATCAGTATACACTTGATGGTGCATCTGGCTGATGAAGCTCTAGTCTGCGTTCCGGTCAGATATAGGTGGATGTATCCCTTTGAGAGGTAATTACTTCAACTTATTCTGTTTTTTGTAAATTTTTATGAAAACCCTAGTTACAAGTGTAATTTGTTGATGTTACCGGTTGTTTAAGAACTGCATTTGTCGAAAATTGTCATTGATGAATGTTCATTTCAGAAAAAAAATAGTGGTAATATTATGCTATGACCAGAATGATGCATTTAGTTGTCACTAGCATTACATGAACATATATAAGAAGTTTTACTTTCATGAATATATATAAGTCTAGCATTGCAGGCAATACTGGCATAGTTATATAGAATTAGATTTTTGATAATATTGCTTCCAACAAGTTAGTCATATTAGGTCAGTAGTAGGGTCTTATTGCAATGGAATAAGTTAGACCTCATTTTATTAGGAAATTATCTTGAGGTGGGTAGTTGTCTCACTTGTAGTTTCCGTGTAACGCAATTTGTAATACAATTGTATATTTTTGCTGATATTTATAGGTTAATGAAAGGTTTCAAAGGTTTGGTACGCAATAAAAGGTATATTGATGGATGCATTGCAAGAGGTTATACATTGCGTGAAGCAAGCCTATACTGTATGGAGGACTTGTCAACTGATGGTGATGGTACTCATAAACATACCCGACAAGCCTTTTTAGATGATGATGATGAGTTTGACGATGAGATTCATATGAGTAAATCTAAGAGTATCGAATTAACTCAAGTATAGTTTGAGAAAGCTCACAAGTGGGTTATGTCTAAGTATGTTGGAATAGAGGACTGGGAAAGGTATATTTTTTTACTTTCACACCTTAGAGATGTTGTTTGATTATTATAATTGTGTCAATCTAATAGTATTTTTGTTTGATTACTAGGTATGTCTATCTGATTATACTTGCATTGTTGTTTGGTTTCAGAAAGTATGATTCCTATGTTAACAACGCCAATAATACCTCAAAGAGTTTCTATTTTTGGTTACGCGATGAGGTAATACATATTAGATTCTGAACTAATTTTAAGTAAAACATCGAGTGATTTCGGCAATGCAACTGACACACATATGTTCTCTTACAGTTGTTAGAAGCCAAAGTTGGAAATTATGTACTTTGGCGCCTAGTGCAGGGACCTCAGTTCAAGGCACAGTCATATAAGAAATATCAAGTAAATGGATTTATTTTCTATGCACATAGGTATGAGGATGCGGCTGTATCACAAAATAGTGGTGTGTCTATCCGAGCAATTACGAGACAGAAAGATTCAGTGGAAAAAGAAGTTACTTATTATGGAATTATTAAGCAGATTCTTAAGTTGAATTATATGGAGTTCGAAGAAACAGTTTTTTATTATGATTGGGTCAGAGTTCAAGATAATACTAATGGGTGCAAAGTTAATCCTAACTCAAACTTAATAAAAGTTAAATTGTCTAAGATGCAAAGTATTAATCAAGTTGGGGATGAGCCGTTTATTCTTGCCTCTGAAGCGACACAAGTGTTTTACTCAAAGGATATTTCTGATGAGAGATGGTCTCTGGTCTTGCATTCACAGCAAGGCTTAACTTCCTTAGTAGATGCAATTAAATATCCTACTATTTATCAGTCAGCTTTTACTGACAACGAGAGTCTAGAAAAAAAATTGTGTGTCGGGTCTGGAGTTTAAAATGATGTCTGATGTCAATGCAAGATTCTGTTGAAATTTGTTTAATCACTTAGGCCGACGTAATAAGTTATGTTTTGTTTGAGAAATTTGATTGTTCTCTTTATGCATATGTGATGTGATAGTTACAAGGTTCATGGGAAAATGTTTCTTTAGATGCTCGTTAACTGTTATTTACAGGTTATCATGGAAGTAGTGGAGGTAGATGAAAATGGACTTCCGATGTCAAAGAATTCAACAAAACTTGGCAGCCTGAAGGGCTCGTTGGTTCGTACTCATATTCCTATATCCTACGAAAATTGGAAGATGGTGCCTGAAAATTACAAAGACGATGTCTGGGAGGAACTACAAGTACAGACTTACCTCAATTTGATTTATATATGTTCATACTTGTGTTAACTTTATTTGAATGTAAGCGAGATGCTGTGTTTTTCATAAATCGTATCTATTACCTGATGCTTGTAAAGCAACCGTGGTAAAGGGGATGTCTGATCCATGGAGGCGACGTAAGTGGGAGTTACGAAAATCATATTATGATCCATATCCCACTTATGAAGAAAAAACTGAACGTACTCCTCCAAATGTAACTGATGAAGACTGGAAAACATTTTGTCGCAATGAGGAGGATGAAAAGGTTCAGAAAAATAGATTGGATGATAAGAGGAAAAGGGAGAAGTATGATTACAGTCATACATCCGGTCGCAAACCTCATAGTTTGGTGAGATCTGAATTGGTATGTATACTCTATCGACAATGTTCTGTGATTTATGAATTTCAACTTATGTAGATAATTGGTAATAAATTTATTAACCAACTCACCGCATATGTAAATTAGGAGATGGAGAATCCTGGAGTAGAAATCACTACCTCTGATGTGTGGATTAAAGACCATACACAAGAGGGTGGGAAAATACTACCCAGTGCGCAGAAATACTATGTGAGAATGTTTTTAAACTATTTTCCTAAACCATACACTAGTTTGGTAATTTGATATTCAACTGAATAAACTTGCTCGATGTTACAAGATGATCTGAAGAAGGCGCAGCTAGATATTAAGGAAAAAGAAGATTCGGGTTCTTCTATAGATGAAGCTGATCCATTGATTGTAGCTTTCGTGAAGGATACAAGGGGACGGGTTCGTGCAGTTTCTCGTACACAATATGACTATTCAGCTCCTGCACGTGTGAAAGTTGTTGAAATGAAGTCTAAGGATTGAGAGCTCAAGCATCAGGTGAAAGATGTGGGTACCAAGATGGGGTTTCTACTCGAAGGCTTTGGAACCTTATGTAACGTTGTCAATAATATCCAATCTGGACAATCCTCATTTATTGGCTCGAACCACATGGATAGTTCACAAGTCCATACAAGTTCACCTTCTCATACTCCTGCAGCAGGAAATACCAGTTCACCTGCTCAGGATTCTTCAGCTGGAAATCCAAGTTCACAAGTACATACAATTTCATCTACTCAGGCTCCTTCAGCTGGCAATCCAAGTTCCCCTGCTCATACTTATTCAACGGGAAAATCTGTAGCTTTTGACACCATATCACCAGCTCGATCAGCTATAGGTTTAGAGGTAAAATGTTCATTGTTGAACATCAATGATGAGACTGTTGCTGTTGGTAGAGTTTGTACATGTGAATTTTCAAAAATGGCTCACGGCTCATCTATAGCGTCTAATCATGAGAAGGTAGTGCTTGATTGCATTCTTATGCTAGATGAATTGACTTCAAAATTTAACAAGTTTGCACGCACCTTTCAAGAAGTTGGAATTGGAGGACTTGTGGTGCACCCAAAGATGTGCATCTTATATAATTAGGAGGGTTGAACAGATTTTTTGGAGATGATATAAAGATATCCCAGTCATCATATTTTGCGTATATCAACGATAAACATATACGGTTCTTTTGCTTTTTATCCTAATGCTCGGACGGCGTTAATCTTTTTTTTTGCTAATTTTCAAACTTCTGCATTTGTGCATAAGAAGACTATGATGCGGCAGATTCTTATGCAACTGTGCATAAGGAAGTATTTTACTTTTAACGGGAAAAAAACTTGGTATGTAGTATATATCTGTGAAGATTCTATGCAACTATGCATAAGAAAAGTAGTTTAATTTTAACTGAAAAAAACTTGGTATGTAATATGTATCTATGTGAATGAATTTTACTTCTTGCATTTGTTTGTTTCTGTATATGTATATGTTTGTAGTTTGCAGGAGTATAAGGTCAATTAAATCTAGTAGCCACCCGGGGGAATATCAATCCCTAGTAAGTTCATTTGATTACGCATTGTCCCATTTTTGCTAAAATTTGTTGGTATTAACCTTTGGATTTCATTTTCTTGCGAGGTATTACACTTAATGATCTTTTTTCTGTTGGATTATGCCGTTGATGATATTTCTCCGGTAAGTCTCTGTTATGATCACACTGCATTATAACTGAACTTGCTAGTATAATTAAAATACCAGTGGGAGTACTGGATTTCCGAAGGTTGGTGGAAGCATTTTTTTTTGTCTCTCTTCAATCTCTCTTCCTCTCTCCAGATAGTAAACTCTCTGTTGAATACAGATGCACAAACTTCTATTTGTGCTTCTTATTGCTCCATCACTTTGGCATGAACAAATCTGGCAGTACTAAACATTTTTGTTATTTTACACTGCGTGCAGGGAGTAATGATGTCCAATGGAAATGTATTAGCTACTCTTTCTGTTGTCATGACAATTTTTCCAGACCTAGGAAGCAAAGATATCTACTTGTCATACCTCTCACTAGCTCATATTCTTGAATTTGCAGCTGAGGTACAAGGATTCTTCATTTACTTATGAATTTTATGTTGTACGAATGGAGGAATTAGATAGCCATCCTATGCTAGTGAAATTAGAACCTAAGAAATATCTCTTATGAATCTTATTTTTTATATTATACAATTTAATGGTTGGTGTTGGATCTTTCACGAATACCTCTTTGTAATTCTCAGGTCGATGCAAAGGGTGGAATACCTCTTTGTAATTCTCAGGTCGATGCAAAGGGTGGATTTTCCGGGCCATTTTAGGTGGACGTATTCGCTGCCTGCTTTCTGAAGGAGCTCCTATTTCTGGTGATACACAAATATTTATAAATATATGCATTAGGTGAGTATTCATTTTATTGGATCTGGTTCAATTATACACTAAATATAGTATAAAAGGTCATCTATCATTGTCCGAGATGCATGCTTCGTTTTTTTGTGCTTATTAATTATTTCACACTTGTTACCTGTAACTGATTCACCGTGTTTTCATAGACTTGTAATAAAAATAAAAGGTCATTAATATCAAAGGGAAAATTTGATTGTAACAAATGTCAATGTTCAAATCCTGCAATTCTAGCTGATCACTAACATAGGTCCTTAAATTATTACGCGTTTCCCTACCCAAAAGTAGTCTAAAGTTTTAGGTGGAATGCTTAAGATCATTACAGTGGTGATCCTGATAATCACGGATGTGGTCTCAAAATTCTATTAGCGAGTGGAACTGATGTATATTATTTATGATGTTGATAGTCGAATAATTGAAGTTGCTCCTTTGTTACATGGACAAAGTCTAATGCCCTTGTAATTGGAAAGACTTATTTGGTTGGTTCTTGCATTATTTATCTCTGTGACGTGTATTTTTTTTCTTCCAGATCTCCAATTGGGCAAGGGTATGGTCTCACTGAGACTTGTGCTTTCTGAGTTCGACGATACATCTGTTGGCCGTTTTGAAATCTGTCAGGTTGGGATTTAATGGTGGGAGGTTGGGACTTGAGATTATAGTGATGAATCCTTACCCACTCTTCAAGGATGCTAAACTATTACTCGTCAGAAACCGATTGTTAACAGCCATCAGAAGAACCAGTTTACAAAACCAAAACAAGGTAAGATGCTTCTCTTAGATTTGTTGAATAATGTTCTTTCATTCTGTTTAGTACTAGTCTTGAAAGTTCCTTTTTTTCTGAAACAATATTGCAGATGGCATCCTCACTATAATTTTGTTGGTTTTGCAGTTGATGTTGTCTAATTAAGGGATGGCAGCCTCACTATGTTATCTAAGCAGTTGATATTGTGAAGGCAAGTATAACCATCTTTCATTTTCCTTTCATTCTCTTTAGGAGAATATTGATCATTTTTACTTTTCTTGGTTCCAAATATGATTCATTTGTTGTCCATGTGTTGGATAGAGTACTGGTGGTTATGACTAAAAACCAAAAACTATTGTTTGAGTCTGGATTGAGATTATTTATCTTGCTTGAAGACAATGCCTCCTAGTTGTTGATTGTTGAGCTAAAAATTGACATGTTACTTTTTTGTTTACAGGTATGCGAGAACCATCCTCAAGGAGTTGTTCTGGTGATATTAGATATGCGAGAACCATCCTCAAGAAGTTGTTCTAGTGATATTCAAAGATACATATGATGCTCACAAGTGTACAGACTAATGAATGGAAGATGGTAAGTGCTGCAACACTTTTGCGTCCAAAATTCTTTTTATTGTTGTAGTTGTTACAGTTCGAAACTAAACTAAGTTAGCCTTATTGAAAACAAGAGTACCTCATATGTATACCTTGTAGGGATGCTCAAATAGTTGTTTACTTCTCTTCTTCTAGCTATGATTCTCTTAAATGGTGTTCGTATATATGATTAAAAATATTCAATAAGCAATAGTGTGTATGAGTAATTGCAGAATATGGTTTGCTCTTCTAGTTTTTTTTGAAGAGTTATTTGCATAATTGATTGAATCTCTAGGTCATGGGTAATTGCATGATAAAATAGAATTGAGGGAAATTTTGGTGACCAAGTCAACAACGACCTACCTTCTTTTTTTTTGATGTTGCAAAAATTTAACAATAGTTAGGAACTGTAGCTAACTTTGTACCCAGTCGGTCATGCTGACTTAGTCAAACATTTTCGCAACTGCACGGAAAATTCACAACTGCTGAGTTCTGTTGCCAATTTTTACGGCGACTTTTTTTGGTCATTCTCCGTTGACTTAGTCAATGTTTAGCAACTAAAAGTAAAAATTTAGCAACAGCTACTTAACGGTTGCAGACTTTTTTTACTCGCAACAGCTCCTTGTTGTTGCAACAACAGTTGCGAATTTAGATTCGCAACAGCTACATGTCCGTTGCAAAAATCTGCGTTGCCTCCGTTCTCAACGGCTGGCTGCAGTTGCGACCCCAATTTGCAACAGCGGTATGCAGTTGCAAAACGATCAAAATGGTGTAGTGCAGAATCAGTTGAAGTTGTTCCAACAATCACTGATCCTGATATTTCTAGTGACGAGGAGAAGAGCATAGATCAGACTATTCATGTTGAATAAGAACGAGTTCTTCCACGATACCTCTGGGTTCAAAGGAATCATGATACTAACAATATTATTGGAGAAAAACATTCTACAGCTAAGATAAGAGGACAACTACAAAATATTTGCAATTTTGGTTTTTATCCTTCGCAAGTAGAACCTAGAAATATTGATGAATCTCTTAGAAATCCCTTTTGGGTGAATGCAATGCATGAAGATTTAAATCAATTTCAAAGACAAGATGTATGGGAGCTCGTACATTGTCCCTCCAATATCATTATTGTTGGTACCAAATGGATATTCAAGAACAAGATGAATTTGACACCATTGTTAGAAACAAGGCCAGACTTGTCGCTCAAGGATATTCACAGATTGAAGGTATCGACTTTGATGAAACCTTTGCTCATGTGGCACACCTTGAGTCCATTCGGTTACTATTAGCTCATGCGTTTTTCCTCAAGGTTAAGCTGTTTCAAATGGACATAAAATCCGCGTTCCTAAACGGAAATTTAAAGGAAGAGGTTTATGTCGCTCAACAGAAGGGTTTTGAGAACCCTGATTTCCAAGATCATGTCCTTAATCTCAAAAAGGAATTATATGGGTTGAAACAAGCACCTCGTGCCTGGTTCGAATAACTAACTACTTATCTTCTCAGGAAAGGTTTTTCGAGAGGTAGAGCTGATAAAACATTGTTTGCCAAGTGGAGTGGTAAATATGTTGTCATTGCTCAAGTTTATGTAGATGATATCATCTATGGATCAACTTCTGAGAAACTTGCAAAAGATTTTCAAGTCTCTCTTGGTAAGGAGTTTGAAATCAGCAATGTTGGTGAATTGAAATTCTTTTTAGGATTACAGATTCAACAACATAAGGATGAAATTTACTTATCTCAATCAAAATATGCTAAGGATCTTATGACAAGGTTCGGATTTGATAAGTCATCTCCAAAACTGACGCTTATGCCCACTACTGGTAATTACATATGTAGGATCAAAATATCTCAACAACAACGCACCAGCGAAAATCCAATCAACAACATTGCGAAGGCGTCACAAAATGGTTTCAGAAATGACGTGACAGACAACGACAGCATAAACATGAGAAAGGTGTGAAGATCTAGCGAGATTTAGGACGTTTGCAAAATACCGCAAGCCAGATCCTAAAATAAAGGAAACATTAGCTATCATCCACTATGTAATTACCTTATATAAAGAGCTGAATAGGCTTAAGGAGGAGAAACATCTCTTTCGAGTGTTGAGAAAGTTATTAGGAGAGAGAAAGTCCAGAGCAGTTGTTAATTTCTTTGTTTTATTTCTTTCCTTTCTTGTAAAATTGGTGAGATTAATCAATAAAAATTGTGATTGTTCATCTTAAAATGACTTGATTGTATGAATTCTTATGAGGGGTGTAGTGTGGGATTTCCTGCAACTACATATTGGCGCTAGAAACAGGGAATTTTCCTTGTTTTTAGTGTGAAAATTAATATTGTGATTTGAAAGAATTTGGATTAGTTGGTGAAAAGTTTCATATAATTTTCAACAATTCATTGAGATTAAAGTGATGGCTAGAAGATGAAATGCTTCAAGACAACCAACAACTGTTAGAAGGAGTAAGAGACTTGCTGGAGAATGAGGAAATGAAACCGGAGAACCATCAAGAATGAATACAAGAAATGATGGAGAAAATCAAATTCAAAAACCAAATCAGCGTACACCAGCGCAAAATAGAACTATGTATTATGATAGAGTGAGTTTACACACATGGCGATAAGATTCAGCGGAAGAAATGGAAGAGGAGAAACAATTAAGAAATGGAAGACAAAAAGAGAGAGATCAAGAAGCAATTGGAGGAATAATTCATGGAGATGAAAGAATTGAAGCGTTAGAGGCAATGAGACAAAGAATACACGAAGAGAGGAGGTTATAAGCAGAAGAACGCGCAAATTTGACAAGGCAAAACCATGAGTTGAGAATGGAAAACATGAGATTACATAATAGGAGGTCAAGAAGTACTACAAGATCAAGTTCAAGATCAATTAGAAGTGAAGTAAGATGAAATTATCCTACGGAAAATATTGGATAAAGAGATCGAGAAGAAATACAAAATCCAAATGAAGAACGTCGTGAAAGGAGAGAAATAATTGAAGATCGCTACATCCCACCAGGCGAAATTCTCCAAAATGGACAAAACAACAGGAATCAGGAGAATGGGCGACGTCAGGAGCGAAGTAATCAAGATGGATAAGAAAATCAGGAAGAAGGAAGGAGAATATTACACAGGAGAGAGATTCAAAGAAATCAACAGGTAATTGAAGGTGAAATCGAGAGACATTATGCCGAAAAAGAACGTCTAGCTTGCGAAAGGGAAAGGTTGAGAGCAGAAGTGGAGGAACAAGAGCTCCAAGAGACAATACGTCAGAACAATCACGATAATTGAGAAAGAAGGCGTGAACAAAAACGAAATAATGTAAATATCAATGATGAATATGATAGAATACAAATGAGAGCTGAAAGGAAACAAAGAGAATTGATAAGGAATGAACAAAATCGTAGAAGAGAAAATGAGAGATATAATGGTGTGTGAATTCATGAAAGAAATAAAATAGAAGATTGCAGAGAAAGACAAGAAGAAAATGATGAAGAAGAAAATCAAAATTTCGCAACACAAAACAGGCAAGAACGCAGGAGAAGAGAAACATAATTAAAAAGACCAATGGGATCAGCGCCTAGGGTAAATGAACAAATCTTAAGAGAATTGGCAGAGATGAGAGGAATGCTAAATAACTGAAGAGAAGGAGGCAGAAGGCAGTTAGATGAGGCCAAAGAAGAATCTGCGAAAACTCCATTCACGCAAGAAGTACAATTAAGAGGGATACCCCCAAAATGCAATCTACCTGCGTTAACTAGCATTTTCGACGGAACAACTTGTACAATTCAACACATCAAGGCTTATGTGAGATGTATGCTACAATGGGAAAACCATGATGCTATATTGTGCAAGTATTTCACATCCAGTTTAATACGGGAGGCACTGAAATGGTTTGAAGGTTTACCCAAGAATACGATAACATCTTTCAACCATTTGCAGACTACATTCTTAGGGGCATACATAAGTAACAATTCTTCGCGACCTGGCATTGAAGATGTATTTGGATTAAAGCAAAGAATTAGTGAAAGTTTTAAGCATCTAACCATAAGATGGAAGACAATGTGTAGTGAAATGGCTGGACGTGTGGATGAGAGATATCTTATTTTATCATTCATAATGTAATGTTCGCAACCAATCTGCTATACATTCAAATTTTCGGAATCAAGAATACAATCACAATGACTGAGATGTGAGAATTACAGGAAGAATATATTGCTCTTGAAGAAAAACATAATGAGATGGAATCATACCCAGTTGCGAATACAAGTTCAATAGCAGCGAATGCAAGCTTATTGCCCAAATTGATAAACACAGTGGCGAGCACTTCGCAGGTACAACAAGAGAAGATAATGGAGAATAGTCAGCAGAAAATAGTAGCTATGGGAAGTCATGACCAAGAAGAATTTGAGAGAGAAAGAAATTTCTATAGCCGAGGTGGAAACAACAAAATTCAAAGACTTGATCAGCCACAAGAAACCTATGGAGGACAAAGAAAAAATTATCATAGAGGGTCAGGAAGTCAAAAGATAATATGGGAAGAGATCAAGATGCCACCTTTGCATGCTAGTGTGTAAAAAATTTGGGAAGCTATAATCTTGATGGAGAACATGCCAGCACCCTGGAACATGGGAAAAGAACCACTTCCAAATCACCGAAGTCAATAATTTTGTTCTTACCATCATTTTCATGGACACTCAACAAATGACTGCAGGAATATAAAAAGGATCATTCTCAAGATGATAGATCAAGGAAAATTAAATCATTTTCTGATAGGGCACCCTCAATCTCAACTCTTACCACCACCACCAGAAATTCGTAGAGTAAATACAACAAAAGGAGGAGAAACATTTGTCATAGAAGTTGGAGCAAAGGCGAAGAATTTGTTTTGTAACTCTATTGTACATTCGTACAAAACAATTGAAGACTTTCACGACAATGTTCTAAGCAGAGTATTCGCAAGAGATGATGATGGAAGAGAAATTATGAACATTGCGAAGATTTCGCCACTAAAAGAATGGCAAAAGCAAATTATTTCTTTCACTGCAGAAGAAGTACCTGAGGGAGGAGAAATACATGATAATCCATTAGTGGTGAGATTGGAGATTAACCCAAACCCTAAAGATGATGAAGCAGAAGATTCATGGGAAATCAATCGAGTTTTAATTGATATTGGAAGTTCTGTGGATATCCTATTCTATCATGCTTATAAAACTATGGGAGGGAAAGATGAAGATCTAATACTTTCAACCTACAAAATCTATGGTTTTAATATTACTGCCAATAAGCCTAAAGGAGAGATCACTATGTGAATTCCATTGAAAGGATTATCTCCTGAGATTTTATTCTGCGTTGTTGATGTGGAGTCACCTTACAATGCTTTGATTGTGCGACCTTGGTTGCATGGGATTCTAGGTGTAGCATCGACATTTCATCAATGCATCAAGTTCCCTCATCCCAGTGGAGTTGGAGTCATAAAGGGAGATTGGGTTGAAGGAAAGAAGTGTTATGAAATCGATGTAGAGTCCTGTGAAGTAAGAGCTGCCAAGAAGGAAAATTGGAAGTATAACATCAAACAAAGACAAAAAAGTGAGAGGTTGATGGTTGATGCAATAGAAAAGAAAGAAGAAGGAATGCTACGAAGTCAATGCTTGCAGAAAATGACAATTGGCGACAATGTCGCAGAAGGAAAAGACCGTAGCGAAAAGCAGCAAAAGTATAGAAACAGAGAGCAGTAAAGGTAAAAAACTTAAATTATGAAATAAAAGACATATTGAGAAAAGAAAAATAGTTGTATGATTGATTTGTTGCGAAATTTTTTAAAAATATATTTTACTTAGTGACAAAATAAGATTGAGAAATTACAACAGAGGTGAAATGCAAAAGGAAAAATAAAATAATTCTTAGAGTGGGATGAACCTTTATGACGTACACCCTAGTTCGCGAATAAAATTTCGCAAGAGTAAGATGTAAGACCTAAAGTACGTCATAGAAAGGGGTATCTGTTGCATGGCTCAAGGATAAGGTTATACCGCTGCTGGAACCTGAGTCATGGAGATTTGGGATCAATGAAAGCCCATCCATGAGAGGCACCTTGGATTCTCAACTTGAGCATATGACTTGAGTTGGGAGACTAAGGTAATAAGGACTCTCCTAAGGAGTACAGAGTATGATCAAGGCGCCGAGGTACACGGTTGAGCCAAGAGTGCCCGGGGCATATGAAACTACCCTGGCCATTCTTGGAAAGTCTTGACTATGATGAACTCGTCCCGAAGAAAACCCCACTTAGGGTGTAGTCTCGTAACCATAAGCCATATAGGAAAAAAGGATAAGAGGCTGCGAAAACAACTGGTTGTTGTTAGGACTGGATGGGAGGAGACAGCCTTGTATGGCAGGATTTCCCACATTACACCCTTGTCAAGAATCTATGAAAAACTAAGTCATAATTGTGGATGAACAACAACACTTTTATTAATTCACTTTCAGGAAGATTTACAAGAAATATCAAAACTCATAAATACAACTTTCTTTCTGGAGTTTCTCTCTCCTCAAAATTCTCTCAGCTCTCAAAAGTACATCATCCTTTTCTGGATCTATCGTGCTCTTTATATAGGGATTTACATAATGGATGACAGCAAAGTTTTCCTCCTATCTAGGATTTACTTTGCGATCTTATCGTGATCGTCATAATATTTCTTTATCGCAAACATGATGACCATCGCAGGATCAATCATGTTCTTCTTTTATTTCTTCCATCGTCAATTTCTTTTAGTTGTTCTGTAACGCTCGTGAAATGTCGTTGAAGAATTGTCAGTGATGCTCGCAGAAATGTTGTTAATATCGCGGGAATAGCATTGTAGCGATATTCTGGTACTACATCTTTCCTCTTCTCATGTCTTTTCTGCGAAGAAGAGAAGATCATGAGAACTAATATTTTTTGTTATTCTTCGCAACTTCTTCCCCTTTTATACTTTCTCCTCGACAAGATCCCGTTAATCCAGCCTTTCTTACACGTGTTGTGAATCCCTTCATTTACTGACACGTTGTTACTCCATAGGTCCACTCCCCTTTGCCTATAAAAGGTTGAACTAATCTCAAAATTAATTTTACTTTTCTATTTCTTCATCTTCTTCATCTTCCGTCTGCAACTTTGCCTCTTCTTCATATTCTTCTTCTACTGTTCTAATGGAGTCCTCAAGGTTTGTTTCTTGATTTATGTTGTTTATTTTAAGCCATCTTTTACTTGCATTCTTCAATTTTTCTTATTTCCTTGTTATGTCTCCTTTTTAGCGGAAAGATTTCTAACACACAATCTACTACTCACAACCCTAATCCTCGAAAGAAACTAGTAGAAAAAAAGAAGAGAAATTCTGCGAATGATAAGGTAGTAAGAAACACCCTTTATTTTTTAATAACAATATTGTTGCCTCTGTTTCTTATCTGGGTTATTATTCGCAGAATGACGTTAATCCTGATAAACCTCCCAAAAGGTCTCGCCATTTTAAGACACTCGGGGAAAATCTCATTATGCCCTCGTTAACATCTGTGAAGATTACTCCCACACCATCGCAACCAAATCTTTCTTCTCCTATCCGCGAGAATATCGTTGTTCATACCTCTACCCCTTCTGACATTTTGACAAACCAAGATTCTAAAGCTGCTGCGACTGAGGTTCCTTATAGTCCTCTACGGCCTTCAACTGTTTTGTTCCAACATACTCCTCCTGATAACTCAACCATCACAAACGATCGCCAACTTACTGTCACTACTATTTTACCTTCTAAATCCTTTCCTTCATCAAGCGAAACTTTCGCAGGTGTTGATTTTGCTTTTAAAGTCTTGTCTAATATTTTAGACAATGCTAGAAAGTCTTCCACTGACCCTATCCAACAGGAAGCTTGCGAGACTCTGTTTAAGTATTTTGGCTCTGATTGTAATGATTCAAGAGCGGCTTTAGAGAATGAGATTGAAGTTCTGAGGAAATCTCTTCAAGCTAAAACTGTTGAGTGTGACACCTTGAATCACAAGCTCCGTAACTCTTCTCTAGCTTGTGAGAATCTTCGCAGAAAAAATGACGAGCTGAAAGGTATGTTTTTCATGCCTCTGCTCTTTTTGCTTTTCTGTTTCATATACATACTTTCTATACTTAGACTTCCTTCTTAAATTCTTGATTCATATATTAGTTTCAAATAAGGCTCGTTTCATAGAAAGACTCAAATATGAATCTATTGCTGAAGAAGTTCGCGTTGAAAGAGATTCTTAGATAGATCAACATACTAGACTAGACAATCTGTACACTTATTCAATTGATTGCATAAATAATCTTACTAATGAGAACAATCAATTACTGCAAAGGCAGAATTTTTTGAGTGACGAGCTTGATCGCCTCTCATATTTGTTTTTTAAGGCTAATTTGGCGATGAAATCTTTATCAGATGAGAATAAAACCCTGTCTCAAGAAAAACATAGATTTTCAAGCTTGATGACGATTTCCTCGCAGCAAATAAGTAATCTTCAAAGTACATGTAATAGTCAAGAACAATCTCTTCATTCTCTTAAGAAGGAGCTCAAGGAGTTAACTAAATCATCTGCCGCCGAGAAGGATACGCTTATCAAGGGTAGATTAACTTTTAGTTTAAGAGCCAGCGAACTTCAAGACCAATACTCTCAGTTAAAGGAATCTCATTCTTTATTAGCAAAGGAAAATTCATGTCTTCGCAACAAAGAAGAAAACATGAAATCTCGTCTGAAGGGTATGGTTGGCGATAAATTCGATGATTCCATGAATCAGTGGGAGAATTATTTATTTGCTTTAATCCAAAACTTAACCTCGCAAAAAGAAGGTAGTCAGTTGACTGCCTCTCTCGTTGATCTTCTCATAAAATCTTGTGTTATGTTCCTTGTGAGATTCTTGTTTAATTTATTTTATTTTGTTTCTCGCAGAATCCGAAAGAAATCTTCATTCCACTATTACTGATCTCACCACCAAGTTGGATAGTGTTCGAAAAGAAAACAAGATTCTTCTTTCCGATTTATTTCACGACAAGGCAGAAAGAAGACTTGATTATCTTGAATATTTTAAAAATATAGAAATTAGGAATCATGAAAGAAGTCTCCTTCTCCAAGTCCATCTTAACGCTGAAGTTCTTGTGAACGAGATTCTGCTTCCCCATTCTCTTTCTCCTGTTTCTGTTCCTCCTGTAAAGGTTGATGATGATGAAATCCCTCTTCCTATGGATGAAGATTTAAAGTTTACCAATGATGAAGAGAATACCACTCAAGAAGATGGTGGAGAATAAGAAGAAAAAAGAAGTCCTCCCAAAGAATCTCGTGACGAGGAGTTAAAAGAAGGAGAAACTCGTAATGAAAGAAATGCTAATGAAGCTGATAACTCTGGCAGAAATAATAAATCTGACGAGCAAGAAGAATGAATCTGGCAACGCCACCGCTGAAATTTGAATATTATCTTTGCTTTCCTTTTCTTCCTTTTTTCTTGCGAGCGATGTAACTTTTAAGATCCTTGGAATTCTAATCCTTCAATTTTAACTTACTTTGAATATTTTCAAGGAAGATAATGAGGTTTTACTTCTCTATTCCCCTACTTGCCCTTCATTGCCTTTCTTGAAATGGTAAATCATTTTCTGTATCTTCTTTAAGTAAATTTGTTGTTGCACTATTCATGAAAGTATGAACATATCTGCGATATAAGGAATATTGTTGCACTTTTGTGAAAAATTCTGAGGAAATCCGCGATGTTAAAAATTTGCCTCCTTATATATAATTCTGCGATGAATGAATGTTTCCTGCAATCTTAAAACAGAATAGTTAATTGGCAAGATTATTCTTTTGGTCTTATTTTGCCTTCCTAGTTAAAGGTCTTATTTTGCCAAACTTTTTCTGTTTGCGACAAAATCGCAGGATTTCTTAACATTTGCATGTAAAGACCCTTTGATCTTGTCTTATCCATGTTTTTTTCAAAATCTTTGCGACAATATTATAAGCATACATTCTCTCGCAAGAATTTACCCTTATGACATTGCCGTCTTGCGATGAAATCGCAGGACGTTTTTACACTTTCATGTAAAAACCCATTGATCTCATCTTAACATTTCTTTCGTGGCTTGTTGCCTTTGCATTATTTACGTCACGCGACAATATGAAAGGCCTAAAAGTTCTTGCGATCATAGAGCCCCATGATATTGCCGTCTTTAAGACACTTATCAGCTCCCTAATGGAGGGTGCCGCCCTTATCTTCCCCCTGGTTTCCCCTTCAAGGAGGGCACATCGGCCATACAAGACTAGCTCCTCCCATCCAGATTTACCAACAACCAGCTGTTTTCGCAGCCTCTTGTCCTTTATGCCTATATGGCTTATAGTTACAAGACTGCACCCTAGGTGGGGTTTTCTTCAGGCCAAGTGCATTGTAGCCAAGACTTACCAAGGATGGCAAGAGAGTTTCATACGCTCCGGGCACCCTTGGCTCAACCGTGTACCTCGGCGCCTTGGTCATACTTTGCACTTCTTAGAAGAGACTCTCAGTCGTCCAACCAGGGTATAGCCATATATAGTTGGAAATCCAAGATCTCTCTCCCGGATAGGTTTTCTTTAACCCCAACATCTGCATGACTCAGGTTCCAGAAACGGTATAACCTTATCGCTGAGTCATGTCAAGAGATACCCCCTTTATAACGCACTATTAGGTCTTACATTTGCCTCTTACGAAATTTTATTCGCGAACTAGGGTGCACGCCATAAAGGTTCGTCCCATTCTTTTAATCTCTGCGAAATTTTATTCGCTATTCTTGCGATGATGCTCGCATAAATTGTGATAGAGAAAGAAGAATTTTTTAATTGTTTCACCTCACATTTGTATTTCTTACCTCGCAAAAATTGCTACTGATAATACCTTTTCAGAAAAAATCTATTCCATGGTCTATCAAGTCTTTGCCCAACATCTCTTCCCTCTGGATCCATTAATTTGTATGCTCCATTTCCAATTATCTCTTTAATGATCTATGGTCCATCCCATTTTATCGCTAATTTTCCACCACTTTCTTGTTGATATTTTGGTGTTTCTCGCAAAACTAAATCGCCAGGCTGGAATTGACGTTTCTTGACTCATTTGTTGTACTCGCGAGCTAATCTTCGCTGGTAATTTTCCATATGTTGTAGAGTTTTTTATCTCTTTTATTCTAGGTCATCTAACTCATGTAAAATCATACCAGCACTTAGATTTTTCTCCCATGCCTCTCTTTTTGTTCTTTGGATAGCAACCTCTGTTGGTAGGACAACTTCAACTCCATATGTTAAACAGAAAGGTGACATCCCAGTTGCCTCTCGTTTAGTTGTATTATATTCCCATATTGCATTATGCACTTGCTCACACCATGATTTGTGATATCCTTATAACTTCTTTTTCAAGATGTCTGTGATTGTATTATTAGTTGCCTCAGCCTGACCATTTGTTTGTGGATATAAAGGAGTTGACTTTCCACATTTTATCTTAAATGCATTAAGAAGCAATTCGATATTCTGTCCTTCAAATTGCTTTCCACTATCATACATCAACTGTGATGGGATCTCAAACCTGAAAATTATATTTTCAAATATGAACGTAAAAATGTCCTTATCGCGGATGTGCTGCACTGCATTTACTTCTCCCCATTTTGTGAAATAATCTGTAGCAACGATTAAATATCTTCTTTGTCCAGAACAAGGCACAAATGGTCCCACAATATCTAATCCCCATTTTCCAAATGGCCATACGCTTGAAGAAGATGATAATGGTGCTCCTGGTGCATGTATCTTCTTCCCAAATCGCTGACAATCTTCACATCGCCTTGAAAGTTGCTTTGCATCCTCATGCATATATGACAAATAATAACCTTGCATCTTTGTTTTATATGCTAAAGATCTACCCCCACTGTGATTACCAGCATCACCACTATGTAACATCTTCAATATTTTTTGTCCTTCTTCTCTCGTCAAACATATTAGCGATGGTCCATTAAAAGATCTGCGATATAATAATCCCTCTCTTAACTCATAATTGGTTGCCCTACTTTTTAATTTGTGTGATTCTAATCTATTTCTTGGAATTTCTCCTCTCGCCAGGTATGCATGAAGTTCTGCTCGCCAATCTGCGATATTTCTCGTGGGCTCTTCCTCTCCAGCTTCTACCATCATTACGTCTATCTCTTCTTCTTCTTTGTTTATCGATGGATTTTAGAGTGTTTGAATTTTTATGCATCTCGCCAATGGATTTGTCATCATGCTACATATGAAATCAAAAGCATCTGCGAGCCTATTATCTTTCCTTGATATGTGTCTCCATTTTATTTTTGGAATTTTCGCAGATAGTTCTTCAACAAGTTTTTTGTACTTCTTCAAAGATGGTTCATTTGTGGTATATTCTCCCTTTATCTGACGAATAACCAATTGTGAATCGCTGGTGATTCTAGCATTTTCCAACTTCATTTCTATCGCAAACTTCAATGCATGGATTACAGCTTCATATTCTGTCTCATTATTAGTGGATGCAAATTCCAATCTAAATGAAAAAGCTATTTTTTCTCCTTCTGGTGAAATGAAAACAACTCCAATCCCATTTCCTTCTCCATTTGACGATCCATCCACTAATATTTCCCATATGTCAGGTTCTGTTAATAGTTCTTTTGGGTCTCCATGTTCTTCTTCTATATCCATCATCTCTTCTACAACTTCGTCATCTTCTAAAGGGAATTTAGCTAAGAAATCTCCGATAACTTGTGATTTTTGCGAGGATAGAATTTCATATTGAATATTAAAATGTCCTACTTGCGCATTCCATCTCTCAACTCTTCCTGATCTTTTTGAATTCTTCATCACCGATTCGATTGGCACTCTCGTTAACACTTTGATCGTATGCGCTTGAAAGTAAATTCGAAGCTTAAAAGTTGCGTGTACCAACGCTAGAATTAGTTTCTCAATATTTGAATAATTTCTCTCTGCTGAATTAAATGTTTTGCTGATATAATAAATTGGTTTTTCTACCCCCGCATCTACTCACAATAACACAACACTTAGCGCATATGGAGTTGTTGCAAGATAAATCAATAATTCTTCTCCCGGTTCATCTTTCTGTAATATAGATATACTCGCCAAATGTTCTTTTATTCCTTGAAAAGCTTTTTCGCATTCATCTGTCCACTTGAATTTTGTTCCCTTCTTGAGTATATCGAAAAAATGTTTACACTTGTCTGAAGATTGCGAAATGAACCTTCCTAGCGAGGATAAGAGTCCATTTAGTTTTTGCACATCCTTTACCGTCGCAGGAGTTGGCATATCGTGAATTGCTTGTACCTTTTTTGGGTCAACTTGTATTCCCTCTTTTGACACAATATACCCCAAAAACTTCCCTGAAGTTACTCCAAAGGTACACTTATCATGATTCACTTTAATATTGAATTGCCGCATTTGATCGAAAATCTCTCTCAAATCTTGCACATGATTCTCATCTTCTTTGCTTTTGATCAACATATCATCTACATACACTTCTAATGTTTTGTGGATCCACTTTGCAAACACCTTTTCCACCATTCTTTGATACGTTGCACCAGCATTTCGTAAGCCAAATGGCATCTTTGTATAACAATATAATCCTCTTGGAGCAAAAAATGCAGTATGTTCTTGATCTTCTTCAGCGAGAGGGATTTGATTATATCCTTTATACCCATCCAATGATGATATTCTTGCGTTTCCTCCTGCTGATTCAACCATTTGTGGAATATCTGGCAACGGAAAACTATCTTTTGGACATGCCTTATTTAGATCCGTAAAATCTATGAAAATTCTTATCCCTTTATTCTTCTTTGGGACCACCACCATGTTTGCAATCCATTCTGGATATTTTGCTTGTCTTAAAATTCTTGCGTCGAGCATCTTTTGTAATTCTTCTTCTATTTGAGAATGATATGTTGTTGCGATCTTCCTTATTCTTTTCTTAAATGGTCTTATGTTTTTGTTGATTTCTAATTTATGACATGCTATTGACATAAATTAGAAATCTGCATCCATATTCCATATTCCACGCGAAGATATCTGCATATTCTCACAAAAGATTTATAGTTCTTTCTTCCTCATCTGCCTCCATTCTAGTCCCAATTTTCAGCATTTTAGGTTCTTCTTTACTTCCAATATTTATTTCTTTTGTTGGTTCAGCAGCAGTGTAGCTGGCTTTGGGTTCTCCCATTGGTGTTGGCGTTTTCATAACTCTCGTGAATTCATCTCCTTCTCGCGAAATTTCACTGGGCACTCCTTTTTCTTCTTTTGCTCTTATCATGTAAACTTTAAATTCTTCTTCCTTCTTCAATTCTCTTGCCAGTTTTCTGCGAGCCTTTCGCATCTTTGGACGTTCTTCACAATTTCTTACTTCAATTTGGTAGCACAATCTCGTGAAATTCACATCTCCTCTAATTTCTCCAATTCCACTAGGTATAGGAAATTTAATACATTGATGTAGTATTGACGCCACAGCCTTGATTGCATGTATCCACGGTCTTCCCAGTATCATATTGTATGGCGATTCCACATCTACCACACATAATGATATTTGTGTTTCAATTTCTCCTAGTGGAATTCGTACCATTATCTCGCCTTTAGGTTTTGTTATAGACTCTCCAAAGCCATGAACATAATACGTTGAATGAGACATTTCTTCATCCTTATATCCCATCTTCTTGAAGGTATGATAAAATATCATGTCTACAGAACTTCCTGTGTCTACTAAAGTTCTATTCATAGCCCATTCTTCTTCATATTTTATCGATTTCTCCTTTCTCATTGGTACAGTGGTTACTGTGACCACCAATGGAGATGTATGACTTGAATCTTCTTCTGGTATTTCTACTGCTGTAAACGTGATTTCTTGTTTTTCCCAATCTCTCAATGATGATATCTTCTCCACTGTCATAATCTTCCTTCCTTCAAAATCCCGTTTATGTATCCTTCCTTTGATATTTTCATGAAATTTATCAACATTTCTTTTGTTATTACATCACCTTTGAATTTTCTACAATCCTTTTTGATTCTGATCATTCTTCCTTCAATTTTCTCACCGATTTACTTTATGATTTCCCTAACCTTGAACAATTTTTATCTTCTTCTTCGCTTTTTTTTCTATTTTCGTTAATTCCTTCCCTGTTTCGGGCGCCAAAATGTAGTTGCAGGATTTCCCACACTACACCCTTATCAAGAATCTATGAAAACTAAGTCATAATTGTGGATGAACAACAACACTTTTATTAATTCACTTTCAGGAAGATTTACAAGAAATATCAAAACTCAGAAATACAACTTTCTTTCTGGAGTTTCTCTCTCCTCAAAATTCTCTCAGCTCTCAAAAGTACATCATCCTTTTCTGGATCTATCGTGCTCTTTATATAGGGATTTACATAATGGATGACAGCTAAGTTTTCCTCCTATCTCGGATTTACTTTGCGATCTTATCGCGATCATCATAATATTTCTTTATCGCAAATATAATGACCATCGCAGGATCAATCATGTTCTTCTTTTATTTCTTCCATCGTCAATTTCTTTTAGTTATTCTGTAACGCTCGTGAAATGTCGTTGAAGAATTGTCAGTGATGCTCGAAGAAATGTTGTTAATATCGCGGGAATAACGTTGTAGCGATATTCTGGTACTACATACGTCTCCTTGAAGGGGCAACCATGGGGAAGATAAGGGCGGCACCCTCCATTAGGGAGCTGATAAGTGTCTTAAGATGCAAATGTCATGAGGTTTTTTACTCATAGGAGTATTAAGGCTTTTCATATTTGTGCAACAATCCTGAAGAGGCAATAATACAAAAGAGAAGATAAGACGAGATCAATGGGTCATTGCATGCAAGTGTAAATACGTCCTGTGATTTCGTCGCACGATGACAATGTCAAGGGGCTTTAATTTCGCAAGAAAAATTTGGCATGTCATATTGTCGCAACAAAAATGAAAAGAAAATAAAAAGTTAAGCCAAGATCAATAGGTTTATGCATGAAAGTGCAGATACATCCAGCGATTTTGTCGCAATGACAAAAAGTGGCAAAATAAGACCTTTACTTAGGAAGGCAAAATAAGTCCACATCAGAATACAAGAAAGAATGCAATACTAAAATATGTGATTGCGAGAATACACAGAAATAATTGCGAGATTATCGCAATAATCTTACTGAACAAAGGTAACTTTCTCAATCTCTCATCTGCATACAAATAACAGAGGCAAGTATGGGAATGCATAGAATGAGGAAATGTTATTTGTCTCCACATGATAGATTTACGCATAAAGTGAAAAATTAATTATATATTGATTGATTATATTGCAAAAGAAAATAGTTTTTCTAACACATGCAGGATGAAACAAAAGAAATAGAACTTGTATTGAAGATTGGAGAAATTTGCAGTGATAGATTACAAATGTACAAGAATAGAAGATCAAAAGGCAAATGTGCAAGTTTTACAAAAAGATGAACAAGAAGCAAAAGCTACTTCTTGCTTGATTCTTCATTATCTTCATCAGATTCTTCACCAGAGCTTTCTCCTTCATCGTCATTAGACTTTTCTTCTTCATCTTCTTCAGACTCTTTTTCTTCATCAACATCACTATCATAGATAACCAAGTCAGGAACATTCTCTGGAACTTTGTCTGAGAGTCAAGGATATGTAGAATGAGGAATGCCATTATCATCACAAATTGTTATAATAGTTTCATTGCGGAAAAGAATAGCATCATTCTTGAAGTTCGCAATAGTGATTTTTAGTTGGTTCTTCAGCCTAGAACATTTCTCATTACGAGAAGAAAGATCCTTTGCGAGCTTCGCTTTCTCATTCTCAAGATCTTCAATTCTCTTGTGATATCTATCTTCAGCTTTTGCGAGAATATAACAATAAATCAACAATATGATGGTAGTTTATGAAAAACAAACAATTAAATATGGAAGAATAGTTAACAACCTTCTCTGTTAGAAATCATATCTCTAATCAAGGCCGTTTGCTCAGCTTGGAGACTAACATCTACACATAAATTATTTCTGGCATTATCTAGAACTTTCTCAGCCCAAGAGAATTCGTCATCACTATGTATTAGAAGACGTGAGCGGACTTGACTCTCTCTTTCGCTAAGTATAGCATTTTTGCGAATAGCTTCATCTCGTTCAATTTGAACCTCAAGAAGAGTTTCATGAAATTTTGCTAAAGTTTGAGCACCTTGGAGAGAAATACGATCTTTTTCATCTATGAGATAACTAAACTTGGCCCTTAAACTATTAATTTCCTATGTGGAATTATGAAAGAAACGTTTAAACTTATTAGCCATATTCAAGACGGATCTATGGTCAACTTCTAAGAGGCGAAGTTTGGATCTAAGTTCATTTATGGGAAGAGATTCAATCTTATCGTTTGAAAAACTATTTAGAGAAGTATTTAGGTGTTCAAGAAGGGTATCATCATCCATAATATTGGGAAATGTATGAAGAAGAATAGCTTCATCAAAAAGACCATAAACGTCTGCGAAATGGTAAATCGTATAAGAAAATAAAATAAGGGGAAAGAAGAAGAGTCCCATACCATTGAATTGCTTATTGGCATCTTGAAGACTAGATATTTTGTTCTTTTGAATGGAAGTCTAAAATTCCAATTGTTTGCTTTTCTCGCGAAGGCAAATAGCTTCAGCTTCCAATTTTTCATTCTTCTTGCGAAGATCGAGATTTTTCTTTTCAAGAGCCGCCCGCCTTTTTTCCAAATCTGAGGTAATAGCGAAAGAAGTTTTCCCAGCCTGCGAAATAATGCAGCAAATTTTCATAGTAAGTTATGAACTCAAGGAAAAAAAGAAAAATATAAGTATGAAAACTTACCAAGCTATTAAGCGAATGTAAGAAACTTGGAGATATAGATCTTGAAACCCCGTGAAGAGACTCATTATTTTCTAAGAGAGGGGCATCACAAATAGCAGTTATGGACCGGCATGTATTGGTAAGATCATCATCTCCAATTCCTTGCATGGAATCAGAGAAAATGCTAGACAGCTACGCCATAGAGGATTCAGGTGGAGAGTCTTTTTGGGAAAAACAAGCATCAATATCTTCATCATCATCAACGTCATTATCAGATCTTTCACTAGATTTAATATTTGAAGGAGAGGGAGATTGTACTTTTCGTTTCTTTGAAGGAGGGGCGACAGATTTCTCCTTGCCAATAACACCTTTATCTTTGCCTTTAGTTTTCGCAACCTTTTTGCCTTTAGTTTTCGCAGCTGGGGCAGGATCTTCAATTTCTTCTTCTACAACACCAATCTTCACACACAGATAAAGATAAGAAATAGAGGCAACAATATATTGTTAGAATCGATAAAGAGAATATTTCTTACTTCATCTGTGATAGAACGCAAAGCCGCTAAGATGCTTGGTTTCTTAGTATTGTTGTAGTTTCTCCTCAACCTCTCAATCTAACAATTTCACAAGGATATGAAAACAATGGTGTAAGAATGTTCAACGAAATCACATATAAGAATATGAAGAATCATAAGTAAAGCGAAGTTCGGGAATGTACCTCTTTCTCTTTCTCAGGCCAATTAAATGTCCAAGGTTTATAAGTAGCGAGATTCGCAGGAAGCACATTTGAACCAGAAATATAAGGACCTCTCAAGATCAACGGAAAGATAGACCATTTTTCATCCTTAGATTGACGGGGAGTGCTATTCTTGCCATAATTCCAATCAATATCATGCATAAGTTTTTTATCATCGTCAATGTTATCTTTTCTCCTCAGACGAATACCCCAGCGAGTTTTGTCATTCTTCATAGTTATTAATTCATAATTTTCAAAGAAACCTGTCACATTATACTTTTCAGCTATTATCTCTAAATTAGCGAGTTTAGGATCTATAAATTTTTTATCATAAAGAGACCCTTTACTGGCACCACGAGTGGCGAACTCAAGCATTAGACGAATGCAATATCCACTTATTTGGTAGATGGCTCGCGAAAATTTCACATGAGCAAGGATTTCACTGAATAATGGAAGTTCAGGATCATAAAGGGGAATAGGAAGGCCAGCGAGAATTTGAACTAATGAAACTATGATTTCTGTATCATTATAGTGATAATCAGAAAGTAATTTAGCTGAAAGAATAGAGGTAGCCTCTTGGTTGGGAATGGTGGACAGTGTAAAACCTTTCTCTTGGAGAACCTTTTGAACTTCTTCAAAAGAAGTTTTAGCCTTATGACCGCTTGGAGGCATCCTGAGTATGGGAATGAAGAACAAAGTAAAAATCAAAAGAAGAAGAATCAAGAAAAATTACATTAGCAGGAACGGAGTTTACGGAAGAACAGTAAAATAAAGTTGCAGAGGAAATAAGATAGAAAGTAAAAAAGAAGAGAAGAGAAGAATGAGAAAGATATATATGGAGAGAAAAATTCTCGAGAAGTTAAGTACATTTAATGTGAAGAGTAGACGTGAGTGGTTAAGAAGCATCGGTTGAAAAAGACATGTCAAAAAATGGATGGAAGAAGAGATACGTGTAACAAAATTTACGCAAAGTACAAGATCGTGTCAGTACAGAAGAATATGAAAAGATGAACAGTTGTGGAATTTTGAAGAATGGTTTCTCATGACATTCTCCCCTTCGCAGAGAAGACATGAGAAGAGGCAAGATGTACACCAGCAAAAATCCAATCAACAACGTTTTGAAGGCGTCACAGAATGGTTTCAGAAATGACATAATAGAAAACGATAGCCTAAACATGAGAAAGGTGTGAAGATCTAGCGAGATTTAGGACGTTTGAGAAATTGTACATTTGTAAGCTTGCGAAATACCGCAAGCCGGATCCTAAAATAAAGAACAGATTAGCTATCATCTACTATGTAATTACCCTATATAAATAGCTAAATAGTCTTAAGGAGGAGAGAGATCTCTTTCGAGTGTTGAGAAAGTCATTAGGAAAGATAAAGTCTAGAGCAGTTGTTAATTTCTTAGTTTTATTTCTCTCCTTTCTAAAATTGGTGAGATTAATCAATAAAAATTGTGATTGTTCATCTTAAAATGACTTGATTGTATGAATTCCTATGAGGGGTGTAGTGTGGGATTTCCTGCAACTACAACATCGAGATGAGAAAGGAGTAAATGTGGATCAAATGCTTTATCGATCCATCATTGAAAGCCTCTTATATCTTACAACCCTAATATTTCTTTTAGTGTTGGTTGTTATGCTAGATTTTAGGCTAATCCAAAGGAATCTCATCTTGCAGCTGCAAAGAGGATCATGCGATATATTCAACACACTATCGGGTATGGTCTATATTATACTTTTAATACTAACACTGATCTTACTGCCTATTCAGATGTAGATTGGGCATGATGTATGGAAGACAGAATGAGTACTTCGAGGGATTTTACTATGTTGGGTTGAATCTTGTGGCTTGGAATATCAAGAAAAAAAACTCACGATCCACGTCTACATGTGAAGCAGAATACATTACTGTAGGTTCATGTTGTACTCAACTTCTATGGATGAAATAAATGCTTGATGATTATGGAATTGATACTGGTATAATGAAGATATTTTGTGATAACTCAAGTGCGATTCGCATCATTGAGAATCCCGTTGAGCACTCAAGAACTAAGCACATTGATATAAGGTATCATTTTATTAGAGATCTATATGAAAATGGTATCATTAATATGGAATTTGTTCCTTCCGAAAAACAATTGGCTGATATTCTCACCAAACCTTTAGATACTGCTATGTTTCAATACTTATGACAGTCTATTGGTGTTGTTTTGGTTCATTAGTTCTCTAGACTTTTGCCCCTGGACTCATTCATATCTTTTGGGAAATCAAGACTTAGATCATCAGTGTAGTTTTGTTTCAATTTCACATTTGTTTCTGCATAGATAACAGTTCTGTTAGGTATCAAAGTATTCTTTTAAATCCTTATTTTCTTGTAAAAGTAAGGTCGCTCTTGTTGTTCTTTCGGGAATGACATTACATGGGAGAGAGTTATTAATTGAACTTGTTCTTAATTGCCAAATCTTTGTGGGGAGCGCGGCTGTGGAATATTGTAAGAGTTTTCTTGTAACTTTATTGACTCATTGATGAATGAATTTAGTTTAGACTATATGATTGCATCTAAACAAAGTTGATATGTTCTCTTTTAGTCATGAAGTATCTCTTTGAGAATTTCATTATGATCCCACTAATTTTCGTACCTTTGCCAATTTATATTGACAAAAAAAGAGGAAAATTAATGTGTGGTTCACACTATAAATACATATATGATTTACGAATCATTATGTAAGGGGGAGTGGTTTTCATGTGATATGAAGTATTTACTAAGGGGGAGTGATATTTATCACCATAGTATTGTTGTCAAAGTTGTGACACAATTGGACTTTGATGTTGTGTAATGATACTATGACATTGTATAATAATGATTCAGAGTTACTGTTTTCTCATTGTTATAGCTACGGAGATTCAACAACGATGATGCTGAGTTGAACATGTTAAGAATCACTGGAGTACTTGGAAGTGACGAAGATTTCGAGTAATATTGAAGAACCAAGAAAATCAAGCATTTGGATGAGAAAGTTTATTTATTTTGTAATCCATATATATTAATAGTTTTGTCACTAAAATTAACAAATGGGGAGATTGTTAGAGCACTGCTCATTCGAACTCGCAAGTGTTGCTATCTCAAGCTTGTTGTCAAGTTTAGTTGCCAAAACTATAAGTCTTGATTTCTAGTCTACTTATAGCTAAGTCTCGGATTAGGATAAAAAGTGTAGCTGAGCATTAGACTTCACGCGTTCATCGATTAAAGACGAAGAACTACTAAGGGGGGCTTATGGAACATCATAAACAAAAGGTATGTGGAGACTTGAACTCATCTATCACTCAAAAGTCTATCTACTCTATATTATATTTGAGACAAAAGTCGTATAGCTATATAGACTTCGATTATACACATTTGATATTTCGAGTTGAGTTTAACTCGCTTACATATTTTTTGAAATATGTGTTGGTAAGCTTTCACTTTAACCAAGTTCATCTTATATTCTGGACGAAATTCAAAAGATGATCATATGAAAATCGCCTGGTAACATCTTACATGATTTGTGTGAGACAGTCATTTGACGTAGACTCGAAATATTTCGTATTTATCATTCGATCACTTCAAAATTGCTTTGAAGCTAATAGTTTTTATAAGAAAGCTATTTTCGGCTTCTAAGAATGTTTCAATGATTGAGATGAGAGTTTAGAACAAATAACCATGATTGCTTGTATGCTAATTTGTGCAAGATATTCCAAGTCCGAGAACCATGGTCTGCATACCCGTATGCGTATTAGTTGGTTATTGAAAGTCCGGGAACTAAGTATGCATACCGGTATGCGTCCTGGCATGAGTTTCTAGTTCCGAAAATTCAATTGAGTTTTGGAAGGTATGCGTACGCGCTCGCATACTGGCGAACCCAAACTTGGTCCGGCCACTTAGGGTATGCGTACTCATTCGCATACTTGAGTAGGTTATGTTCTAAAATCGGTTTGTTCATGAACTAATACATTTATATAATAAGGAATGCAATATTTTTCAAACCGTGGCTATAATGTTCATAAATTGATTCGAGTGAATCAAAATCGATTTTGCTTCAATTGTGCCGTGTATACTTCTTTGAGAATATAAACAATTGAACAACTCTAGAACTAGTTTCATTTGAGTCATTTGAACTAGCTATGGTTAAGATGAATAAGGTTGATATGGATAACTTCGATTAACTATTGGTAAGCCAACAATGTAATACCCAGTATCTGTATTTACCTTTTCGGGTCGTGTTATAACCTCCTTAGTTTGTTACTTAGGTTGTTCCTTTTGCCTTAGTCTAGTTGGGGTATTTGAACTAAAAAAGCTACAAGTTAAGGTGGAAATAAAGTCACCTAATTTATTATAGTAAGTAAAATAAAATGAATAGAAAATGAAAATATAATTAAAAGAAATAAAGAAAATATAAATATTAATTATCATGATGAATATTAGTATTATTAAGGTTTTTATAACCAAAAGCTTAGGAAAAGAATTTTACAAGTTAGAAAACATAAGAGAAGAAGAAATAAATGGAGCTAGATATTTTTAGAGAAGAAACCAAGAGGAGTTTGTAGCAATTAAGAGGTAGAATGTTGAAACCCCTTTCTCCTTGTGTTTTTGTTAATACTTGATTTTAATTTCATTTAATCTGGTATTATTAAGTTTCTGAAACTTACCTGTGTATTTTTGTGCACCCGATTGATGATCAGACATTACATATTGATAGACAACATGATTAGGTATCTACGGTTATTATTTGAGGTCAATCCATCATAAATTCACCGTTGAATGTTTGTTTTAGTTTGGGTGATGTTTCTGAAATATCTGGACAGATTCGCTTTGCTGTAGTTTTGATGTTCTTATGCAGTCTTAATGATGTTGAAATAATTAGAGTTCTTAACAAAGGTTGTAGATAAACAGGTTATATTTCATTTTCCAGTTGAATTTATTGATTTAAGATTAATATGAATTTACTGTGAATATTTTTCTAATATGATGTTATCTGCCAAGTTTTTAGAATGATCGTATAAAACAAATATCTTTTGTTTGAACCGTTGGTTTGGTGTGAATTTTGAATATGTAATATATGAATGTGTCAATAATGTCCTTTTACATTTTGAAGATGATCAGATAAAGTTATTACCATGGAACATATAATGTAATATGGCAGTTAACTTGTTTGCATAAATGCTTGAAAGAAATTTATGTTGTCAAGCCATGGTTGCTTGTGTTGTTTGTAAAAATGATTTATAAAAGGAAATGAGTTCATGTTTTACCGTTATATGTAACATATTTTATGCTAACAGCGGGTAATGATCCTTGAGAGTTAAATGGGTAATGATCCCAATGGGAAGTTGTGTTTCCCGACCATCGATGGCGGCTGTCAGTGCCGGTAAACAATAGGTGGATGTACGAACCAAGGTTTTTATACTATGACTGAAATGGATAATGATACCCTAGAACATATGGTTATGATCCCCATAGGAGCTTTTGTTCCTGACCATCGATGGAGGCTGTCCGTGCCGATAAACGATAGATGGGTGTACGAACCAAGGTTTTCGTAACGTGAACTCATGGTTTATCTGTGTATATTAATACATGAATAGATGTTTTAAATCATTAATGAATGAATTGTTGAAAATTATTTTGGTATTGTAAACTCATGGTTTGTTGGTGACAATATTAATTTGTGAATCGTGTGTTGAAATCTCTATTGAATGATTTGTGGAAACCTTATTGCTTTTATGAACTCAAGCATTGAAATATAATTTGAAGTATTTGTAGGAAATATTGATGGTGTTATGAATTCGTGTGTGAAATCAAGGTTGATGAATTTCTGAAAATGGTATTTGTAGTTGCAAGATTTCCCACACTACACCCTTGTCAAGAACCTATGAAAATTAAGTCGTAATTGTGAATGAACAACAACACTTTTATTAATTCACTTTTAGGAAGATTTACAAGAAATATCAAAACTCAGAAGTACAACTTTATTTCTGGAGTTTCTCTCTCCTCAAAACTTGTCAACTCTCAAAAACACATCATCATTTTCTGGATTTAGTCGAACCCTTTATATAGGGAAATACATAGTGGAAGACAGCTAAGATTTCCCTCTAATTCGGATCTACTCTGCGATCTCATCACCATAACTTTAGTCTTCATCATCTCCAACTTTGTAACCATCGTGAAGTAGACTTATTCTTCTCATATATCTTCATTCATTAACTGTCATATTACTCTTTTGTGACACTCGCCAAATGTCGTTGAAGAATTTTACGACGTTCTCGTCAAAGTGTTGTTAATACTTGTAGAAATGTTTGGATTTCTCGCAGAAGTGTTGTTTCCATCGCGAGAATATCGTTGTGGCGATATTATGGTCCTACATCTTGCCTCTTCTCGTGTCTTTTCTGCGAAGAAGAGAAGATCATGAGAACCAATATTCTTTATTACCCTCGCAACTTTTTTCTCTCTTATACTTTCTTCTCGACAAGATTCCGTTAATCTATCTTTTCTTACACATGTTGTGAATTCCAACATTTATTGACACGTCTCTGTTTAATAGGCCCACCCCCTTTTGCCTCTAAAAGGTAGAGTTAAGTTTCAAAACTAATTTTCTTCTTTCGTCTCTGATTTCTTCTTTATTTGTCTACTTCATTTTCTGTCTACAACTTTTCTTTTTCTTCATAATATTCTTCTGCTACTATTCTAATGGAGTCATCAAGGTATGTTTCTTGACTTTTGTTATTTATTTAAGCCAATTTTTACTTTCATTCTCCAATCTTTCATATTTGACTCTTCATAACTTCCATGGTGTATCTTTTCTTCAGCGGAGCTAAACAATCCACGATTCAAAACCCTAATACTCGCAAAGACAAAAGACTAGCAGAGAAGAAGAAGAGGAATTCTGCGAATGATAAGGTAGTAAGAAACATATTTTATTTCTTAATAACAATATTGTTGCCTTTGTTTCTTATCTGAGTTATTGTTCGCAGAATGACGAGAACCCTGTTAAGCCTCTTAAGAGATCTCGCCATTTTAAGACACTTGGGGAAGATCTTATTATGCCCACATTAACATTTGTGAAGATTACTCCCATACCATCGTAACCAAATCTTTCTACTTTTGTTTCCTAGAATATCGCTACCCATACTTCGACTTCTTCTGATCCTTTGACAAATCAAGCTTCTAAAATTGCTGTGACTGAGACTCCTTATAGTCCTTTACGGCCTTGAACTGTTGTTTTTCCACATACTCCTCCTGACAACTCAACCACCACAAATAATCGCCAACTTGCTCTCATTACTACTTCATCTTATACACCTTTTCCTTCATCAAACGAAACTTTTGATGGTGTTGATGTTGCTTTTAAAATATTGTCTAACATTTTAGACAATGCTAGAAAATCTTCCACCAATCCTCTCCAGCATGAAGCTTGCGAGATTCTACTCAAATATTTTGGCTCTGATAATAATGCTTCGCGAGCGTGTTTGGAAAATGAGATTGAAGCTCTGAGTAAAAGCCTTCAAGCTAAAACTGATGAATGTGATACTTTGAATCACATGCTTCGCAACTCTTCCTTAGATTGCGAGAATCTTCGCAGAAAAAACAACGAGCTGAAAGGTACATTTTTCTTGCCTCTGCTCTCTTTTTTTTATATATATATTTTCTTTACTCAGGCTTCTTTCTTAAATTCTTGATTCATATATTAGTTTCAAATCGGACTCGTTTCATAGAAAGACTCAAATTTGAGTCTATCGCTGAAGAAGCTCGCGTTGAAAGAGATTCTTGGATGGATCAACATACTAGACTAGATAATCTTTACACTTATTCAATTGATCACATAAATAACCTTACTAATGAGAATAATCAATTATTGCAAAGGCAAAATCTATTAAGCAGCGAGGTTGATCGCCTCTCATACTTGTTTTTTAAGGCTAATTTGGCGATGAAATCTTTATCAGCTAATGTTTCCCAGGAAAAACATAGATTTTCAAGCTTGATGGCGATTTCCTCGCAGCAATTAAGTAATCTTCAAAGCATATGTAAAAATCAAGAGCAATCTGTTCGTTCTCTTAAGAATGAGCTCAAGGAATTAACTGAATCATCTGCTGCCGAGAAGGATAAACTTATCAAGGGTAGATTAACTCTTAGTTTAAGATCCAGCGAACTTCAAGACCAATACTCTCAATTAAAGGAGTTTCATTCTTTATTATCAAAGGAAAACTCATATCTTCTCAACAAAGAAGAAAGTATGAAATCTCGTCGGAAGGGTATGGTTGGCGATATATTCGATGATGCTATGAATCAATGGGAAAACTGTTTATTTGCATTAATCCAAAATTTAACCTCGCAAAAAGAAGGTTGTCAATTGACTGCCTCTTTTGTTGATCTTCTTATAAAATTTTGTGTTATATTCCTTGTGAAATATTTGTCTAACTGATCTTTTATTATTTCGCAGAATCTGAAAGAAATCTTTATTCCACCATCACTGATCTAACCACTAAATTGGATAAGGTTCGCAAAGAAAATAAGTCTCTTGTTTCCAATTATCTTGATTCCCGCGACAAAGCAGAAAGAAGACTTGACTATCTCGAATAATTTAAAAACATGGAGATTAGGAATCATGATAGAAGTTTCCTTCGCAAGGCCCATCTCAGTGCTGAAGTTCTTGTGAACCAGATTCTGCTCTCCAATTCTCTCCCTCTTGTAAATGTTCCTTCTCTAAAGGTTGATGATGATAAAATTCCTCTTCCCATGGATGAATATTTAGAGTTTACTAACGATGAAGAAAATACCACTCAAGAAGATGGTGAAGAAGAAGAAAAAGGAAGTCCTCCCAAAGAAGCAGCTGCGGGTGGCGAAGCAAATGTTGATGAAGGGTCAAAAGAAGGAGAGACTCATGATGAGAAGGACGCTGAAGAAGCTGATAACTCTGGAAGAAATAATAAATCTGACGAGTAAGAAGAATAAATCTGGCGAAGCCATCGCTAAAACTTGAATTTTATCTTTTCTTCCTTTTTCTTCTTCTTTCTTGCGAGCGGTGTAATTTTTGAGACTCTTTAGAATTTAACGTTCAATTTAGCTTAATTTGAATATTTTTCAAGAAAGATAATGAAATCTTACTTCTCTATTCCCTTACTTGCCTCTCATTATCTTTCTTTAAATGGTGAATCATTTTCTGTATCTGCAATATTCGCGAAATTATGAATATATCTGCGATATAATGAATACTGTTGCGATGTTGTGAAAAATTCTGCTGCAATGTGAAGGATTTGCCTTCTTATATATAGTTCTGCGATAAATGAATACTTCCTGCAATCTTAAAATAGAATTTTTAATTAGTAAAGATTTTTCTTTTGGTCTTGTTTTTCCTTCCTAGTTAAAGGTCTTATTTTGCCAAAAAAATTCTGTCTGCGGCAAAATCGCATGATTTCTTAACATTTGCATATAAAGACCCTTTGATCTTGTCTTATCCATGTTCTTTCAAAATCTTTGCGACAATATGACAAGTATAAACTCTCTTTCAAGAATTTAGCCTTATGACATTGTCGTCTTGCGATGAAATCGCAGGACGTCTTTACACTTTCATGCAAAAACCCATTGATCTCATCTTAACATTTTCTCTTTAGGCTTTTTGCCTTTGTATAATTTTCGTCTCACGACAATACGACATGCCTAAATGTTCTTTCGATCATAAAGCCCCATGACATTGCCGTCTTAAGACACTTATCATCTCCCTAATGGAGGGTGCCTCCCTTATCTTCCCCCTGGTTGCCCCTTCAAGGAGGGCACATCGGCCATACAAGACTAGCTCCTCCAATACAGATTTACCAACAACCAGCTGTTTTCGCAGCCTCTTGTCCTTTACACCTATATGGCTTATAGTTACAAGACTGCACCCTAAGTGGGGTTTTCTTCAGGCCAAGTGCATCATAGCCAAGACTTACCAAGAATGGCAAGGGAGTTTCGTACGCCCTTGGCACCCTTGGATCAACCGTGTACCTCGGCGCCTTGGTCATACTTTGCACTTCTTGGAAGAGATTCTCAGTCGTCCAACCAGGGTATAACCATATATAGTTGGAAATCCAAGATCTCTCTCCCGGATAGATTTTCTTTAACCCCAACATCTGCATGACTCAGGATCCAGCAGCGGTATAACCTTACCCCTGAATCATGTCAAGAAATACCCCCTCATATGACGCGCTATTAGGTCTTACATTTTCCTCTTGCGAAATTTTATTCGCGAACTAGGGTGCACGCCATAAAGGTTCGTCCCATTCTTATATATCTACGAAATTTCTATTTGCTTTTCTTGCGATTACAATCGCTAAAATTGTAATTAAGAAAGAATAATTCATTATTTGTTTCATCATACAATATAAAAGTACCTCTTACCTCGCAAAAATTGTCATTGATAATACCTTTTCAGATATAATCTATTCCATGGTCTCTCAAGTCTTTGGCCAACATCTTTTCCTTCAGGATCCATTAATTTGTATGCCCCAGTTCCAATTATCTCTTTCATAATATATGCTCCATCCCATTTTCTCGCCAACTTTCCACCACTCTCTCGCTGATAACTTGGTGTTTCTCGCAACACTAGATCGCCAGGTTGAAATTCACGCTTCTTAACACGTTTGTTGTACTCGCGAGCTAATCTGCGTTGATAATTCTCCATATGTTGTAGAGTTTGTTTTCTTTTTTCTTCTAATTCATCCAACTTATTCAGTATCATACCGGCACTTAAATTTCTTTCCCATGCTTCTCTTTTTGTTGTAGGAATAACAACTTCTGTTGGTAATACAGCTTCTACCCCATATGTCAAACAAAATGGTGACATTCTAGTTATTTCTCGTCTAGTTGTGTTATAAGCCCATATTGCATTATGTACTTGCTCGCACCATGCTCTGTGGTATCCTTCTAACTTCTTTTTCAAGATATCTGCGATTGTTTTATTAGTTGCCTCATCTTGACCATTTTCTTGCGGATATAAAGGAGTAGACTTTCCACATTTTATCTTAAATGCATTGAGTAAAATTCTATATTATGTCCCTCAAACTGCTTTCCATTATCAGAGACTAATTGTGCTGGAATCCCAAATCTACAGATTATATTTTCAAAGATGAATGTAAAAATATCTTTATAGCGAATATGTTGTACTGCCTTTACTTCTCCCCATTTTGTGAAATAATCTGTTGCGACAATCAGATATCTTCTTTGTCCAGAACCAGGTACAAATGGTCCCACAATATCTAATCCCCATTTCCCAAAGGGCCATACACTTGTTGAAGATGATAATGGTGCTCCTGGTGCATGTATCTTTTTTTCGTATCGCTGGAAATCTTCGCAACTCCTTGCGAGTTGCTTTGCATCCTCATACATATATGGCCAGTAATAACCCTGAATTTTTGTTCTATATGCTAAAGATCTTCCTCTACTGTGATTACCAGCGTCACCACTATGTAACATATTTAATACTTTTTGTCCTTCTTCTCTCGTCAAACATCTTAGTGATGGTCCATTAAAAGATCTGCGATATAACACTCCATTTCTTAGCTCATAATTTGTTGCCCTACTTTTCAACTTATGTGCTTCTAATCGATTTCTTGGAATTCCTTCTCTCGCCAAGTATGCATGAAGATCTGCTCGCCAATCTATGATATTTCTCACGGGTTCTCCCTCGTCAGCTTCTACCATCATTACATCTGTTTCTTCCTCTTCTTTGTTTATCGATGGAAATGAAAGTGTTTGAATTTTTATGCACCTCGCCAATGGATTTGTCATCATACTCGATATGAAAGCGAAAGCATCCGTGAGTCTATTGTGTTTTCTTGAGATATGTCTCCATTTTATTTTTGGAATTCTCGCAGATAATTCTTCAACGAGTCTTTTGTATTTTCTTAGGGATGGTTCATTTGTTGTGTATTCTCCTTTTATCTGACGAATAACCAATTGTGAATCGCTTGTAATTCTGGAATTTTCCAAATTCATTTCTATCGCGAATTTTAAAGCATGGATCACAGCCTCGTATTCTGTCTCATTGTTTGTAGATGCAAATTCTAATCTAAATGAAAAAGTTGTTTTTTCTCCTTCTGTCGATATGAAAACAACTCCAATTCCATTTCCTTCTCCGTTTGATGATCCATTCACTAATATTTCCCATCTATTGGGTTCTGTTAATAGCTCTTTTGGATCTCCGCGGTCCTCTTCTACATCCATCATCTCTTCCACAGCTTCATCATCCTCCAAAAGAAATTCATCCAAGAACTCTGCGATGACTTGGGATTTTGGCGAAGATAGAATTTCATATTGGATATCAAAGTGTCCTACTTGTGCGTTCCATCGCTCAACCCTACTTGATATTTTTGAATTTTTCATTACTGATTCAATGGGTATCTTTGTTAATAATTTGATTTTATGTGCTTGAAAATAAATTCGAAGTTTGAAAGTCGCATGTACCAATGCTAGAATTAACTTCTCAATCTTGGAATAATTTCTCTCTGCAGAATTGAATGTTTTGCTGATATAGTAGATTTGTTTTTCTACTCCTTCATCTATTCGCAACAATACTGCACTCAGCGCGTATGTGGTTGTCGCGAGATAGATCAATAATTCTTCTCCTAGTTCAGCCTTTTGTAAAATAGATACATTCACTAAATGTTATTTGATTCCTTGAAAATCTCTTTCACATTCATCTGTCCACTTGAATTTTGTTCCCTTCTTCAATATGTCGAAAACATATTTGCACTTATCTGAAGATCGCGAAATGAATCTCCCTAGAGAGGCTAAGAGTTCATTCAATTTTTGTACATATTTTATTGTTGCTGGTGTTGGAATATCGCGAATTGCTTGTACTTTTTCTGGATCAACTTTTATTCCTTCTTTTGATACAATATACCCCAAAAAATTTCCTGAAGTTACTCCAAAGGTACACTTATCATGATTCACTTTAATATTGAATTGCCGCATTTGATCGAAAATCTCTTTTAAATCTTGTACATGATTCTCTGATTCTTTGCTTTTGATCATCATATCATCTACATACACTTCTAATGTCTTATGGATCCATTTTGCAAACACCTTCTCTACCATTCTTTGATACGTTGCTCCAGCATTTCGCAAACCAAATGGAATCTTTGTGTAACAATACAACCCTCTTGGAGCAAAAAATGATGTATGTTCTTGATCTTCTTCAGCAAGAGGAATTTGGTTATATCCTTTATATCCATCCAGTGATGATATTCTTGCATTTCCTGTTGCTGATTCAACCATTTGTGGGATATCTGGCAATGGAAAACTATCTTTTGGACAAGCCTTGTTTAAATCAGTAAAATCTATACAAATTCTTATACCTTTGTTCTTTTTTGGGACCACCACCATATTTGCAATCCATTCTGGATATTTTGCTTGCCTTATAATTCCTGCATCGATTATTTTATGTAGTTCTTCCTCTATTTGAGAATGGTATGTTTTTGCGATTTTTCTTATTCTTTGTTTGAATGGTCTTACACTTTTGTTGATTTCTAATTTATGACACGCTATTGATTGATCTATCCCCGGCATTTCATCCATATTCCACGCGAAGATATATTTATATTCTCGCAAGAAATTTATAGTTTTTTCTTCCTCATCTGCCTCCATTCTAGTCCCAATTTTTAGTATTTTAGGCTCTTCTTTACTCCCAATATTTACTTCTTTTGTTGGTTCTGCTGCGGTGTAACTAGCTTCTGGTTCTCCCATAGGTGTTGGAGTTTTCATTTCTCTCGTGAGCTCATCTCCTTCTCGCAAGACTTCACTAGGTATCCCTTTTCCTTCTTTTGCCCTTATCATGTAAATTTTAAATTCCTCTTCTTTCTTTATTTCTCTGTTCAATTTTCTGCGAGCTTTTCGCAGCTTTGGACGTTCTTCACAATTTTTCACTTCAATTTGGTAACATAATTTTGCAAAATCCGTATCTCCTCTAATTTTTCCGATTCCGCTGGGCATAGGAAATTTAATGCACTGGTTCAACGTTGATGCTACGGCTTTGATTTCATGTATCCACGATCTTCCCAATATCATATTGTACGGTGATTCCACATCTACCACACATAATGATATTTGTGTTTCAATTTCTCCTAGTGGAATTTGTACCACTATCTCGCCTTTAGGTTTTGTTATAGACTTTCCAAAGCTATGAACATAATATGTTGAATGAGACATTTCTTCATCCTTATATCCCATCTTCCTGAAGGTATGATAAAATATCATGTCTACAGAACTTCCTGTGTCTACCAAAGTTCTATTCATAGCCCATTCTTCTACAAATTTTATTGATTTCTCCTTCTCATTGGTATAGTGGTTACTGTGACCACCAATGGAGATGTATGACTTAAATCTTCTTCTGGTATTTCTGCTGCTGTAAACGTGATTTCTTGTTTTTCCCAATCTTTCAATGATGATACCTTCTCCACTGTCATAATCTTCCTTCCTTCAAAATCCCGTTTATGTATCTTCCCCTTAATGTTTTCATGAAATCTATCAACCATTGCTTTTGTTATCATATCATCTTCCAACTTTCTACAATCATTTTTGATTCTGATCATCCTTCCTTCTATTATCTCACCGATTTACTTTCCTTAATTTTAAACAATTCTTAGCTTTTTCTTCACCTTTTCTTCAATTTTCGTTAATTCAATCCCTGTTTCGGGCGCCAAAATGTAGTTGCAGGATTTCCCACACTACACCCTTGTCAAGAATCTATGAAAATTAAGTCGTAATTGTGAATGAACAACAACACTTTTATTAATTCACTTTTAGGAAGATTTACAAGAAATATCAAAACTCAGAAGTACAACTTTCTTTCTGGAGTTTCTCTCTCCTCAAAACTTTCTCAACTCTTAAAAATACATCATCATTTTCTGGATTTAGTCGAACCCTTTATATAGGGAAATACATAGTGGAAGACAGCTAAGATTTCCCCCTAATTCGGATCTACTCTGCGATCTCATCGCCATAACTTTAGTCTTCATCATCGCCAACTTTGTAACCATCGTGAAGTAGACTTATTCTTCTCATATATCTTCAGTCATTAACTGTCATATTACTCTTTTGTGACACTCGCCAAATGTCGTTGAAGAATTTTGCGACGTTCTCGTCAAAGTGTTGTTAATACTTGTAGAAATGTTTGGATTTCTCGCAGAAGTGTTGTTTCCATCGCGAGAATATCGTTGTGGCGATATTATGGTCCTACAGTATTGGTGCTATGAACTCATATGTTGAAATCTAATTGGATAATTTGTTGAAATATTATTAATATTGTGAAGTCTTGTTTTGAAATCTTAATTTGGTGATTTGTTAGAAACAATATTGGTATTGTGAAATCATGATTAACCAAATAAATTAGATGATTCATTGAAAATAATACTTGCGTGGTAATCTTGTTAGTTCAATATATATATCATTGATTGTTCGAAATCATGTCGTATACCCATGTTGTATGTTACTTGTCTCATTGATATTGTTATGCATGTTTTGAGATTGGGAATATATTCTACTGAGCTATCATCTCTCCCCAATTGGAATTCCTTGCAGATTTATTAGAGTTGCGCAACGGAAGCTAGAAATGAGTAGCTTAGTGATTGAATTGTTTACTTGTATTTTTTTTGAAGTTTAAATCCATATCAAATGTTTCATTTATAATATTGTTAAGGATAAATTTAACCTCAAGAAATGATATTTTTTCCTAATTGATTAACTTTGATATATTAATTTGATTTAAATAAAAATAAAAATAAAAATAAATTTTTATATCTCTTTCCGACCCGTAACGCTTCGAGTTCGGATCTCCATATGGGTTTCACCTTGGTCCGGAACTCAGGGTATTGCAGACAAGGTGTACACGTTTATTTATGGTTACTCATATCTAAATGAAGTCACTTTTGATTTGTGTGTAACAAGCAAAGTTCGACCTAACGGTTGAAAGATATTAGCTTGAGTTTAATGAGGTTTTGATCCAACGGTGAATATTGAATGCTTTATTACCAAGGTAACATTGATTGAAAACCATGATTTGAAGACCATATGTGAGGGTAAATTACCCAATGGAAACATGTAAACATCCCAAAGGTTGATCTCATGATAAGATGATGAGGTGGAAATATCGAATCATACTCTATAAAAATAATCTCGTCTGAAACGAGACACCTGCTAAGAACGTTACATGAATGACGCGTGTGAGGAGTGGTTTAATCAATTTAGTCGGTAAAGTATAAAAAGAAGGACTGTATTTAGTAATGGATCAGAAGAGGCGTGGGAAAATCTACATCGTATCATAAGACTAGTAGACGATCTATAAATCCTAGAACACGCATAGAAAATAAAAAGAAAGGGAAGCTTGTACTTTATTAAAATAATGAGGTTTCCTATAATTTAAGGAAGAGCATCCTTATCGCGATGGCTTAACAAAAAAATAAATAATGGCGAGATAACTAGGAGAGGGAACCAAGAAGACCACTACGAGGGATAGTATAAAGTTCATCCGAAGTATCGAGGAGGTATACAAAGTAGATTGGAAAGAAATTGAGGTGAAGAACAAATTTAAAAAATTTAAAGACAGTTAATAATCATATTTGTTTGAGACTCCACCACCAGGCTACAAGGTTGTACATGCTTAAGTTTTAGTACATAGAAAAAGGCCTTCATGAGTCTACTTTCACTATAAATACCAGTCAATGTAGTAGGAGATGGATAACTTAACTTGTGTATTATTAGAAGGTCTTTCTACAGATTTGTAGCTCTTTCAAGGGTAAGACCTTAAAATCAATAAAGAAAACATCTTCTTTCCCGTGGACGTAGGTCTTCATGTCCGAACCACGTTATATGCTTGTGTCAATATTTACTTTCATGTTTTTTAAATCTTGTTTATCTTTGAATCTTGAATATTTAGACCTTAAAATCAATAAAGTTTATAACTTCACTTGTCTCTTAAATTCAAAGCAACACCTATAAAACCTTTAGATTCATTTGGGTGTTTATAATGCTTGTGTCAATATTTTAGATTCTTGAATATTTAGGTAGTTTATAACCTTTAGATTCATTTGGGTGTAGTCATCAGAAAAGATGCAACTACATTTTGCCGCTAGAAACGGGGGGGGGGTATGAAGATCTATTCTACCTCCCTAGTAACAACTATATATTGTTTTCATAATCTCATTGAGAGAAGTGGATTTCATACCACTATGTAGAGTTCTGTTAGTATATATGAGTAGAGCTCGGACTCAACACAGTCTACACGATCGGTGGAGTTTTGGATACCGTCAAAGTCAACAAATCTACATCCTCTTTACTAATTTTTCTATAAAAAAATCGTTCTCTTAAGATTTTCTACATCTTCCTCAAGACGCTTAGGAGAGTTAAAGATTGGACTGAAAATGAAGTTTTAAACACTTCGGATCTCAAAAGACCTCCTCTATGAAATGGATGGAAAGAAATTTTGTTCAGTAAACTTCATAGAGGAAAATATGATCCTATGAAAGTTGAAAAGATAAATTGTTCATGATGTTCTTCATCTTTTAAGAAACTCAAGATAATCCACTATCTTCTTCTTAAAAATCTAACTTTAAGTCAAGGGGAAGGGTTAATGAGTACATAATCTTCCATCAAACTCAAAGTTTGTTCAAAATCAAAAGTTTAAAGATGATGAGAAATATTTCCTAAAATGGGAAGATATGCTCAATCGTCGTGACTTGGTTTTTTCCCAGCAAAGGTATGACGTGTAGAATGAGGTATTTTCTCGAAAAAAGAGAGATAAACAAAACACCTTTATTCCATCACTAAAACTTTATGCAAGTAGGGAATGTTTTGACATTTTCACATGTCCCCAAAATTTACAGCAAAGTATTCCTTTACTTATATGTCCAGTCTGAACTATGACTTAGTAATAGCACATGACCTGCAAATCTAGGGTCCCACTTCTCTGAAGGAAAAGAAAAATTAAGTATTATTGCATATATCACAGGTAAGGCGATGGTAACGAGACGATCCACTGGTGCGAGGGAAGGTGAAACTGGCAGAGCCCTATCTGGAGGACTATACGAGATGGAACTCGGTGAAACTATGCACAACGGTGCACTCCCAGAAGAGGGACAGCCTGATAACCAATATCTCCGACAATGAGGGAAACCGCTTCAAAGTTCAAGATGATATCCATCTAACTCAACCGGGAGGGTTGAATCGTTTGCCAAGGAAAAATAGCAAACAATGAGGCCAAGAAGAATGACAATTATGACTTCGGAGATACCACTGCAACAATCGCAGCCATCCTGAAAGCTCAAGAAGCGCAGGGTGAGAGAATGAAAAAACTAGAATGACATAACATGAGGCTAGAACGGAGAAACCGTAGGCTGAAACACAAAGCGAGGAAGTAGGTGCCACTGACCATCATAAATGAGATCCCCGAGGAGGAGAATCCTTTCGATAACTTGCAGGACAACGAGAGAGTCAATATCCTTGACACCTCGAACGAGGAAGCAACGGATCGCTTTCCCAAGGGAAGCCGAGGTGTTCCAAACCAGGAGGAAATCCCATCTGAAGGATCTTTCAATGTCGATCCTAAGCATAGACGAGAGAAGAATAGAGAAGATGAAGTTAAGACGAACTTCCCATATACCATATCCTGGTTTTAGCAACGCTTCATTTACGGAGGTGCGCAATGGATATAGACGTTGCGCACTTTGAAACGTTAATATCCATTGCGCACCAATAAATACGTTGCATAAAATATGTAGTTTTGGTTTATTAATTGTTTTATGAGAGCAACGTTTTTGAAATGCCTAAAAATGTTGTACATCATGCGTAATTTCATGGGTTTTTAGTAATTTTTATTTTTCTGATTTTGGTTTTACTTATTTATTTAAAAAAAAATTAAAATTAGTTTTTAGAGTTCTCAATAACAGATCGAAGATATTTTTCTCTTTTCCAGAAACTCCTCTTCTCTCTTCCAAACCAAGAACTCTGAGATTTACTAAGATTTCCGCTGAAAAACTATAAATCAAAGCCTTACTTCTTAACCCTATTTCAAAAGTACACTACTGAATCTATATGCTACGACCATAAAACTCATCAGTGAACACTAGAAAGGTCAAAGTACGAAGAAACTACAGGCTGAAGAATATTTTTGAAAGTGAGAAGAGAGAGAAAGGGAAAGACGCCGGTGATGGATAAACTGAAAGTACACTCATCACTACATATTTCATTGAAAAATCACCAATTGACGTCCTGAAAGTTAGGGGTTCTTGTATTTAATGTTAGATTTAAATTTCTTACTTGATCGGATGGATTCAAATCTGTCATTTTCTCCTCAAATATGTTTTGGGTTTAGTTGGAAAACTCCATTTTTAGGGTTCCAATATTGAACACAAGCATTATCCCTAACAACTGATTCTGGTAATTTTGAAACCAACCCTAACTCTATTAGTGTTTTTTTTCCTTCATAAGAAAATTGATATACTCTTATTTAATTAGTATCAGATTGGGAGGTTATGATGTGTTTTGAAAACCCTAGGATGGTTTTTGAGATATGTTGCTGGTGATATTGTAATTAAAGATAGATCTAGATTTTTATTTATTTTTTTCATGATGATGGTGAAGATGGATTACTCTGGTTTAGTTTTTTATTTTAAGTTACTTGGTTTTGAATCTAGGGAATTTTATTGAGCATATAGATCAGTAAGTATAGTGTAGTATACATGTTTGACCAAATGCCTCAGAAAAACACTTAGTTTTAAGGTTTTGGTTGGTTCTCTGTCTTTGTTATTTATCTTCAGGTGTTGGTGATTGGTGATATTTTGCTTCTCGTGATTGTTGTTGGTAGTTTAATGGTAAATCTGGTGGTTCTGCATCTATTCAAGTTATGGGTGTATTTTTGTGCTTCTCATGGTAACTTAAGTGATAGTATCTGGACCTGCTCTTGTTGGTGGTGGATCTATTGCTACTAGAAGTGATAGTGGTATGTCTACTTCGGCTTGCTTTGAAGCTGATGTAGTTCGTTGATTGTTTATATGTATTCATTGTTTTTTTTTTAATATATAAAATTTTAATAACCTGAAACTTTTGGTAATTTACACTTTCAGGTGCTGAGCTATCAAAGTGCCAAGCAATCTCATGAAGCTCCCGTTTATGGTGCTTTGGATACCATGTATCCAAGTTACTCAGATAAAAAAGATCTTGGGTTTCTTAATGTAATGTATGGAATATATACTCTTGATTCGTTTCACAACTATTTATGCCTATTTTGCAAGCCATCTGCATATCTCCTTTTTTTTTATATGATCACTGATGTATTATGATGAAACCTACTTGGTCATACTTATTTTGACGGTTTCACCTGTCATTTCTCTCCAAGTCTTTAGGCAAAATATAAGTTGTTGTTTCATTTTTTTTTGCGAATTTATCTCAAAGTCCTTCTCACTGTCAAAGATGTATACTTCTTCTGCATCCTTGTGGGTGGTTTCTTATCCTATTTTTTCTCTTGGTGCGCCAATAACCTGGATTCTCCACCTTTTTACATGACGTCGAATCTGTTGCCTGAATACTATAACCAAGAGGACTCTCAAGGCCGTAAAGATGATATATTTCTGATTAAGGGACTTGGATAAAAACAAGTGATAACATCAATCTTGGTTGCATTCAAGCAAAGGATCTCACGACTGGAAGAGCTGAAATTTGAGCTTGGGTAAGTGTTGCTGAGGTATATATGTATTTGTCCGTTATTCACGACATTGCAATAGTCTAATGTATGCAACAAGGTTCAGTTTTCTCCTGTGTAATTTTTTATTTGGAGCATGGTCTGCATGCCAGCCTCTTGATGTACTTGGAACTGGTTGTGTGGTTATCTAACATGTTTGCCATTCTCTTAATTTTCTGAACACTTGTGTATGCTTTCCTTATTTAATGATCGGGTAGCTCAAGTTAGAGTAACATCTGAAGATTTTACTTTCTATGTGGCTGACCTAGCTTTTGGTGCTGATCTTGATTTTCTTATACATTATCGTGATGTTCTAGGTAGTTATTCATTCAGAAACATACCAATTGATGGTATCCATTTCACACTCTAAGCTTTGAGATACATTATTGACATCTCGTAATAATTTTTTGGACTAGGAAACCTATTTCATGAAGCTTATGATGCGGTTCAAATTGATGTTGATACTAATTATCCTGGAGAAAAATCTAAGGAAAAACTCATTAAGATATGTGATGTATTTGGGGCAAACCGTCCCCTTGAACATTGGACCTCCAGAACCTCGGCAGAAAAATCTAAGGATAGTAACAATATTCCTCTGCACGAGAACAGTAAGTATTTCTTTCACACATGCTTCCTAACTAGTTCAGTGGCTGTACTTATACCGTCATACTAGTTTATAAATTTTGATCGTGATATCATTAACTGTCTTCCTAGTTCCAAGGTATCATCGGTCTAAAGTGTTTTTCTATCAAGTATAGGCCTCACAGTATCCATAATTTTAGCGTTGTTCCTTGATGCAGTTTCATGGGATTATTGGTGTTCTAGAATTAATGACGTTCTTTGATACTTTATCTTCAGCTTATATACTGATACATTATTTCCTTTATGTTTAGGTAAACTCTTTGAAAAAGATTTAGGTTCAAGTTTTAATGGCTCTATCAATCAGGAAAAACATAGTAAGGCTTCGTCTTTGTTTTTGTCCATTGCAAATCGATTTTCTTGTTTCACTTAGGAATCTGTAAATTGAGGTTAAGAGCCTTGAGGGTTTGAAAAAAGCATTTCAGATGCTACCATTGCTAATCTGTATATTGAGAAAGAGCATTTGTTTTCTTTTCTCTATTAATTAATTTTCCAACTAAAATTTGTTTTGGCTTTCTTTTTTCCTTTTGAACAATTTCAAATATATTTGCATGTTCTTTCTGTTTCATCCTAGAGAGTAATCCATCATTAGCGGAAAACGGCCACGACCAGGAATGGACTCAACCTGCTAAATCCAGCCAAAAGGAAAATAGGGTTTTTCACGAGGATCATTCCAAGAACACCCAACTTGGGACTCATACATCACACTGAATGGTCACAGAGCTGGTGAGGAATCCATTTTATATGAGCACAAGGAAGATATTGAGGCACTGATTCCAAAACTATACCACTCTGACTACTATACACGAAGTCTCGAAATCAAAAACTAGCTGCCAAGGAGAGGGCAGAGCCAGGGTTCTGCCGCAGGGTGGAGGACTTTGTATACAGGTGCAGAGATTTAAGATCTCAAAGCAGGGTATGTTAAAATTTTCCCATGATCTCTTCTAAAGAGTATCTTTTAGCATTAAATCAAAGAAATGAATGACTTTTGAAGTTGATTAACTGCCTCAAACTAAGCTTGTTCAATTTTGTTTAGTATTACATGCTGAAATATATGAATTGTTCTTAAAAAATTGTGATAATGTATAATTTTTCTTGATCGATTGTAATGAGAATCCTTCGGAATGATAAATTGGGTCTTCTAGTTCATCTAGGATGGTATGTGTATGTGCAGAATTAATTTATATACAAGTGCATAAATCTGTCGGAACTAAGCCGGCGACAACTTTTTTTTGACCTGAAAATAATTTAGCAACAGATATAAACGTGGGAAAATTATCTATTGCACAAAATCACCTGAAATGAGCAACGGATGTAACTACCACCACATAAATAAAACGTTGACAGAAAATGACAATGGGACCCATAAAAGTGTTAACTATAAATAATAATTATTGCACAAATAAAACTATACGTAGCACAAATAAGAAAAATATACCGTTGCACCATCGGTTGTGCAACATTTATAAACGTTGTACAAATTAATTTGTGCAACGGATATCATGCGTTGCACACCAATGCGCAACGCCGTTTTACTAACTGTTATTTCCGTTGCACAAATTATGCGCAACGTTTATAAATGCCACAAAATGGTTATTCTGGTGTAGTGTGCGAGGCCGAGCACCTCGCAACCACTAACCCCAAACGAGGAGAGACTTTAAGGTCCACTCGTACTATGATAGTATCCTACATCGAACAATTGGATGAGGACTCATGACGATCAAGATGTTGTCGACCGGAAAATTCTTTCTCTCCCGAGAGGGCGCAAAGAAGAAATAAGAAGGCCGAAAGGAGGCATATTGACGATCAGTTACAAGTCCGACTTTGCCAACTCAAAGCAATGTGCAGAGACACCACAGGAAGGCAAGAAGGAAAAAAGTTAGCGGAAGTTATGCAAGAGGAAGGGCAGTCTCCCTTGACAAAAAAAGGGGGAGAATTAATGTGTAGTTCACACTACAAATACATATATGGTTTACAGATCATTATTAAGGGGAGTGGTTTTGATGTGAGATGAAGTATTGACTAAGAGGGAGTGATATGTATCACCATAGTATTGTTGTCAAAGTTGTGACACAATTGGACTTTGATGTTGTGTAATGATACTATGACATTGTATAATAACGATTGAGAGTTACTGTTTTCTCATTGTTATAGCTACAGATCTTCAACAACTATGATGCTGAGTTAAACATGTTCAGAATCACTGGAGTACTTGGAAGTGACGAAGATTTCGAGTAATGTTGAAGAACCAAGGAAATCAATCATTTGGATGAGAAAGTTTATTTATTTTGTAATCCATATGTATTAATAGTTTTGTCACTAAAATTAACAAAGGTGGAGATTGTTAGAGCACTGCTCGGTCGAAATCGCAAGCGTTGGTATCTCAAGCGTGTTGTCAAGTTTAGTTGCCAAAACTATAAGTCTTGATTTCTAGTCTACTTATAGCTAAGTCTCGGATTAGGATAAAAAGTGTAATTGAGCATTAGACTTCACGCGTTCATCGATTAAAGACGAAGAACTACCAAGGGGAGCTTGTGGAACTTTATCAACAAAAGGTATGTGGAGACTTGAACTCATTTATCACTCAAAAGTCTATTTACTCTATCTTATATTTGAGATAAAAGTCGTATAGATATATAGACTTCGATTATACACATTTGATATTTCGAGCTGAGTTTAACTCGCTTGCATATTTTTCAAAATATGTGTTGGTAAGCTTTCACTTTAAACAAGTTCATCTTATATTCTAGACGAAATTCAGAAGATGATCATATGAAAATTGCCTGGTAACATCTTGCATGATTTGTGTGAGACAGACATTTGATGTAGACTCGGAATATTTCGCATTGATCATTCGATCACTTCAAAATTGCTTTGAAGCTAATAGTTTGTGTGAGACAGCTATTGCCGTCTTCCGAGAATGTTTCAATGATTGAAATGAGAGTGTAGAACAAATAACCATGATTGGTTGTATGCTAATTTGTGCAAGATATTCCAAGTACGAGAACCATGGTATGCATACCCGTATGCGTATTAGTTGGTTATTGAAAGTCCGGGAACTAAGTATGCATACCGGTATGCGTACTGGCGTTAGTTTCTAGTTCCGGAAATTCAACTGAGTTTTGGAAGGTATGCGTACGCGCTTGCATACTGGCGAACCCAAACTTGGTATGGCCACTTAGGTATGTGTACTCGTTTTCATACTTGAGTAGGTTATGTTCTAAAATCGGCTTGTTCATGAACTAATACAATTTTATATAATAAAGAATGCAATCTTTTGCAAACTGTAGCTATAAGGTTCATGAATTGATTCGAGTGAATCAAAATCTATTTTGCTTCAATTGTGTCTTGTATACTTCTATGAAAATATAAACAATTTAACAACTCTGGAACTAGTTTCATTTGAGTCATTTGAACTAGTTATGGTTAAGATGAATAAGGTTGATATGAAAGTTTTCATATGGCTAACTTCGGTTAACTATTTTTGATCCACTAATGTAATACCCAGTATTTTTATTTACCTTTTCGAGTCGGGTTATAACCTCCTTAGTTTGTTACCTAGGTTGTTCCTTTTGCCTTAGTCTAGTTGGGGTGTTTGAACTAAAAAACATAGCGTTTTTAGGGGCCACTCAAAAGGATTTAAGGGCCAATAATAAAACAAAATAGGGTCACCCAAACATAAAGTGAGTTACCCCTTATCTCGCATATTTCTTAATGGCAAAATTGTCCTTACATAATCGGTAGGTAATATATTATTTTTATCCTCCGAATGCATTCGGTAGACAAAATAAGAAGTATGCGTCCGAATGTAGTGGGTGTAGTATTTGAATGAATTTTTTTTTTCATTTTTTTTCTTCAGAGTTTTTCTGTTTTTTCCCAGATTCGGGAGATATTCATGATTTTTATCTCCCGAATGTAGTCGTGTTCTTCATTTCTCAAGAACATTGACAGTATTCGGGAGATAGAATTATAGGTTAACTTCCGAATATTGTAGGTCATATCTTCATGTGAACAAAGCCTTATGTGGTTCTCATTTTGGAGCTAGCAAATATTCAGAGGTAAAATGAATTACTTGTCTTCCGATTATGACCAGTACAAAACTCGAAAATTTGAGTTTTTTTTCCAAAATCTGATTTTTGGGCCACTCTATATTCAGAAGTCTAGTTAACTACTCAAACTTCCGATTATTCCAAGTCCTCCGATTGTAAGTTTATCTCCCAAATGCTACTCAAATGTTCTTGAGAAATGAAGAACACGACTACATTCGGGAGATAAAAATCATGAATATCTCCCGAATCTGGGAAAAAACAGAAAAATTCTTGAAGAAAAAAATGAAAAAAAATTCATTCAAATACTGCACCCACTACATTCGGACGCATACTTCTTATTTTGTCTACTGAATGCATTCGGAGGATAAAAATAATATATTACCTACCGATTATGTAAGGGAAAATTTTCCATTAAGAAATATGCGAGATAAGGGGTAACTCACTTTACGTTTGGGTGACCCTATTTTGTTTTATTATTGGCCCCTAAATCCTTTTTGTTGGCCCCTAAAAACGCCAGGCTAAAAAAGCTACAAGTTAAGGTGGAAATAAAATCACCTAATTTATTTTAATAAGTAAAATAAAATGAATAGAAAATGAAAAGATAATTAAAAGAAATAAAGAAAATATAAATATTAGTTATCATGATAAATATTAGTATTATTAAGGTTTTTATAACTAAAAGCTTAGGAAAAGAATTTCACAAGTTAGAAAACATAAGGTTAAGGAGAAGAAGAAAGAGATGGAGCTAGATATTTTTAAAGAAGAGACCAAGAGGAGTTTGTAGCAATTAAGAGGTAGACTGTTGAAACCCCTTTCTCCTTGTGTTTTTGTTAATACTTGAGTTTAATTTCGTTTAATCTTGTATCATTAAGTTTCTGAAATTTACCTGTGTAATTTTCTGCACCCGATTAATGATCAACATTTGAATATTGATATAAAACATGATCTATGGTTAAAATTTGAGGTTAATCTACCGTAAATTCACCATTAATGTTTGTTTTAGTTTGGGTGATGTTTTTGAAATTTTTGGACAGATTCGCTTTGCTGTATTTTTGATGTTCTTAGGCAGTCTTAATGATGTTTAAATAATTCGAGGTAACAAAGGTTGTAGATAAAAATCTTATCTTTCATTTTGCTATGGAATTTATTGATTAAAGATTAGTATGAATTTACTGTGAATATGTTTCTAATATGATGTTATCTGCATAGTTTTTAGAATGATTATATAAAGCAAATATCTTTTGTTTGAACCATTGGTTTGGTGTGAATTTTGGATATGTAATATATGAATGTGTCAATAATGTCCTTGTACATTTTGAAGATGATCAGATAAAGTTATTACCATGGAACATATAATGTAATATGGAAGTTAACTTGTTTGCATAAATGCTTGAAAGAAATTCATGTTGTCAAGCCATGGTTTCTTGTGTTGTTTGTAAAAATGATTTATAAAAGGAAATGAGTTCATGTTTTATCGTTATATGGAACATGTTTCATGCTAACGGCGGGTAATGATCCCCGAGAGTTAAATCGATGATCCCCATGGGAACTTGTGTTTCCCGACCATCGATATCGGATGTCCGTGCCGGTAAACGATAGGTGGATGTACGAACCAAGGTTTTCGTACTATGACTGAAATGGGCAATGATCCCCGAGAGAAGATGGGTATGATCCCCATAGGAACTTTTGTTCCTGACCATCGATGGAGGTTGTCCGTGCCGATAAACGATAGGTGGGTGTACGAACCAAGGTTTTCGTACCGTGAACTCATGGTTTCTCTGTGTATATTAATACTTGAATAGATGTGTTAAACCATTGATGAATGAATTTTTGACAATTATTTTGGTATTGTAAACTCATGGTTTGTTGGTGACAATATTAATTTGTGAATCGTGTGTTGAAATCTCTATTGAATGATTTATGGAAACCTTATTGCTTTTATGAACTCAAGCATTGAAATATAATTTGAAGTATTTGTAGGAAATATTGATAGTGGTATGAATTCTTGTGTGAAATCAAGTTAGATGAATTGCTGAAAATGATATTGGTGCTATGAACTCATATGTTGAAATCTAATTGGATAATTTGTTGAAATATTATTACTCCCCCTGTTCCATTTTAGATGATGTTTTAGGGTTATTTTTTTGTTCCACAATACTTAAAAGTTTTCATATTTTTTCACAAAACTACCAATAATGCCCTTATATTTTATCTTGGAACTATAAGTTTATTTTTAAATGCACTAATAACAATTAATGTTTGAAGAGTTTTCTCAAGGGTATTGGTGGAAAATCTTCATATCTCTTTTCATTTCGTAATCTGCGTGAAAACTTCAAAATCATCATCTGAAGTGGAACAGAGGGAATAATATTGTGAAGTCTTGTTTTGAAATCTTAATTTGGTGATTTGTTAGAAACAATAATGGTATTGTGAAATCATTATTAACCAAATGAATTAGATGATTTGTTGAAAATAATACTTGCGTGGTAATCTTGTTAGTTCAATATATGTATCATTGATTTTTCGAAATCATGTCGTATACCCATGTTGCATGTTACTTGTCTCATTGATATTGTTATGCATGTTTTGAGATTGGGAATATATTCTACTGAGCTATCATCTCACCCCAATTGACATTCCTTGCATATTTATTAGAGTTGAGCAACAAAAGCTACGAATGAGTAGCTTAGTGATTGAATTGTTTACTTATATTTTTTTGAAGTTTAAATCCATATCAAATGTTCCATTTATAATATTGTTAAGGATAAATTTAGCCACAAGAAATGATATTTTTTCCTATTGATTAACTTTGATATATTAATTTGATATAAATAAAAATAAAAATAAAAATTTAAATCTCTTTCCGACCCGTAACGCTTCGAGTTCGGATATCCATATGGGTTTGACCCTGGTCCGGAACTCGGGGTGTTTCATACAAGGTGTACACGTTTAGGTATGGTTACTCAGATCTAAATGAAGTCACTTTTCATTTGTGTGTGACAATCTAAGTTCGACCTAATGGTTGAAAGATATTAGCTTGAGTTTAAAGAGGTTTTCATCTAACGGTGAATATTGAATGCTTTGTTACCAAGGTAACATTGATTGCAAACCCTAATTTGAAGACTATATGTTAGGGTAAATTACTCGATGGCCACATGTCAACATCCCAAAGGATAATCTCATGAAAAGATGATGAGGTGGAAACGACAAATCATACTTTATAAAGATGATCTCGTCTGAATCGAGACGCCTGCTACGAACGTTACATGAATGACGCGGGTGAGGAGTGGTCTAATCAATTCAGTCGGTCAAGTCTAAAAAAAGGAATGCATTTAATGAAGGATCACAAGAGGCGTGGGAAAATCTACATCGTATCAGCAGACTCAGACGATCAATACTATAACCCAAAGTTGAAGCAGCATGAGGTTCCCCAAGGAAGAGCAGCGCGATGACGTATATGGCGAGATAACTTGGGGAGGGAACCAAGCATACCACCACGAGGGATAGTATAAAGTTCATCTAAAGTATCGAGGAGGTGTACGACAGCTCCACCATCTCGGCGACACCAGGCCTTCACTAATCTACTTTGCCTATAAATATCAGTCCATGTAGCAGGAGGTGGACAACTTAACTTATGTCTTATTAGATGGTATTTCTATAGAGAATTCCTGAGAGAGATCTAGATAGAGAGAGAGTAAAATATCTAAGTGATATTTGTAGCTCTTTCAAGGGTAAGACCTTATATAATCAATAAAGAAAACATCTTTTTTCCCGTGGACGTTGGTATGCATGACCGAACCACGTTATATGCTTTTGACAATATTTACTTTCATGTTATTTACATTTTGTTTATCTTTGAATCTTGAATGTTTAGGTAGTTTATAGCCTTTAGATTCATTTGGGTGTAGTCATCAGAAAAGATGCAACTACACTATATAACGGAGAACTCTAGCAACTGAGAAACCTAAACCACACACCTCCTGTGTGATACTAGTTGCGATTAGAGTCGATTCTCCTTTAACCTTAAGTTTTTCACGAAACCCTATAGGTTAATGACATGAAGACTTCATTGGGATTGTGAATCCAGACCCACCTATTTTCTTTATAGTTGCGTGTTCTGATCTTGCTATTTTCTATTGTATTGAGTACTATCTTCTCTAAGATTTTCTTGAGATTTAATCTCCGATAGGCAAGATAATAAGTAGTCACAAACATCTTCACCTCATCGTTTGTGATTCCAATATATATTGTTTTGCTACCATACGATTAACATTATTGTGAGGTGATTGATATTTCTAGGTTGTTCTTCGGGAACATAAGTCTGATATATCAGTTGGTTCCTGTTCTCCTTGATTTATGAAAAGACCGAAAAAAATTCATAGGTTTATCTATGGGATACATATTTATCTATTCAATATACTTTTCTGTGTGAGACAGATTGGTTTATCAAGTCTTCGAATTTGGGTCGTATCAACTCTTAGTTGTGGGTAAGATTAGCTAAGGGAATCAAGTGTGCAGAATTCGGCGTGGTTCTACAGACGTAAGGAACGTGACTGTACCTTGATTAGTATGAGATTAGTTAGGCCTCAACTGCATTCCAGTCTGAAGTTAACTTGGAGTAGGCTAGTGTCTTTAGCGGCTTAATACAGTGTGGTGTTCAAATCTGGACTACGTCCCGGGGGTTTTCTGTATTTGCAGTACCCTCGTTAACAAAATTTCTGTTGTTTGTGTTATTTCTTTTCCACATTATATTTTTTATATAATTGAAATATCATATGTTATACGTAAGTTCAATCAATTGTGAATCCAACCTTTGGGTTGTTGATTAAATTGATTGACACTTGGATATTGGTTTTTGATACAGTCCAATTTATTTCTTGCATTCAATCAGGCTCGCAAATTCTTATTTTTTTGATTGCAGATTGAATTGAGAAATTGAGATATAACTCTTGGATATACTTTTCTTAAGATTGAGTCTGACTGTCTAGTTGATTCTCTTGAAAGTATATTGGAGTGAGTCCATACAAATTGCTAAGCGAAATATTGGGTGTGGTTGTTAGACCCCCCGCTTTTTCAGGTACTTTAATGTGAATATTGATTGAAATGTGGTTGTTAGACCCCCCCAATATCCAAGTGTCAATCAATTTAATCAACAACCAAAGGTCGGATTCACAATTGATTGAACATACACACAACCTGTGATATTTCAATTATATAGAAAATATACCGCAGAAAAGAAATAACACATACACCAAAATTATGTTAACGAGGAAACCGCAAATGCATAAAAAACCCGGGACCTAGTCCAGATTTGAACGCCATACTGTATTAAGATGCTAAAAACACTAGCCTACTCCAAGTTATCTTCGGACTAGAATGTAGATGAGCCCTAACCAATCTCACATTGATCAAGGTATATTCATGTTCTTTACGCCTCTATAGAACCACACCGGATTCTGCGCACTTGATTCCCTTAGTTGATCTCACCCACAAATAAGAGTTGATACGATCCAAAGTCGAAGACTTGATAAACCAATCTGTCTCACATAGAAAAGTCTATTGAATAGATAAATCTGTCTCCCACGGATAAACCTATGGTTTTTGTTCCGTCTTTTGATAAATCAAGGTGAACAAGAACCAATTGATATATCAGACTTATATTCCCGAAGAATAGCCTAGAAATATCAATCACCTCACAATAATCTTAATCGTATGGTAGCGGAACAAGATATTGTGGAATCACAAACGATGAGAAGATGTTTCTGACTAGTTTTTATCTTGCCTATCGAAGATTAAATCTCGAGCGAATCTTAGAGAAGATAGTACTCAATATGATATAAAACAGTAAGATCAGAACACACAACTGATGGTATTTTCAATGATGTTGTAGTAAGAAGATTCGTTCAAGACTTGTGAAAGTAGATTTTTAGACTTAATAAACTAAAATAAGATAAAAATATATACAAATATTGTCACAGGATGAAGAGACACTAGGACGCAGGGTTTCACTACTTTTCATATTATTGTGGTTCAGTCACTAACTCTATCCAATATAGCTCAAACAAAAGAAGTTGTGACTCTAATTCTTTGCCAAAAATAGATTTCATAAAACATTATCTGTAAGTCGTAAGCATGACGCATCAAAAGTAATTAAAACCAAGCATGCGACATCAGACAAAATAACAAATAATTAATAGAAATCATGAAACAATTAAATCTATGCAAAAAGTCATATAAAGAATTAACTCATTTACCACAATCATGAAAAGTTGCTTCCTCCGTTGTCCCAGTGATGGGTTTTAGCTCTGCATGGTGAAAACACACTCAAAGGAATTTTTCATTGCTCAAAAAGGTGTTCTCAAAAATGAAATGGGAGGAAAACAATATAAAACCGGGTTTGTAACACTTATTTCTGTTACAAATTCGGTTGTTACAAAGAACGATAGATATAAACTGTTGCTTCCGCTATAGCGATACGACCCACTATTCGTTGTCGTTGTTACCGTATCATGAACGACGGTTTTCTGTAGTGTAAAGTTCTTCGTGTTCTTGAGGTGCAGTAGCAGAAACAATTATGCAACCTCTGATTTCCCACCCTATTTGGTCCCCTAACTCTCCATACACTCTCAATGATATCCCAGCACCTATTTATAAGCCATAGAAACTCCAAATATCTCGAGTAATTGCAACATATTTTTGATTATTCTCCATGCAAGATACGGGATATTTTTTACCTCAGATTTTGATTCTCACACGCTATGAAGCTGTAAAATATCCTTATTTGTCATCTGCACGCTCCAAATGGTGACTTAAATCTTCCAAGCACGTGTAAAACTCCCTGTAATTCACACAATCCCGTGAATATCTGCTTTTCTGTTTTGCTCCAACACGAGTTATCTAGCCAAATTTGGACGACGAATCAACACATAACAACCCTGTTAGGCCCAAAGGTAGCTACCCAAACAATCTCATCCGTTTAGTCTCACTGAAATATGCTTAAATTCTAAACCTTAAATCTGTCAGGCGAGAACTTGTTTTTCCCGCCACTTCTCACAATTTGAAATGAAGAAGAAGGTCAGCCCTTATCCAACAGCTGGGGGTGCGAATATCAGCTGGGTGCCCCTTACTAATTGGGTTACCCCTTATCCAAAGTGGGAGTCCAAATAGCAAATGTCCTCCGGGGGTGTTCCGAGCAACTTTTCGAACCGAATTTTCCACCAATATTTATTTCCAAAAAATACCTACAAACACATAAAACACCATAATAAGGACAAAAAACGAGTACTAATAATATACAGTATTGAGATCAAATTAGACACAAAAATGTGTCTATCAAATACCCTTAAACTTATTATTTGCTAGTCCCGAGCAAATCTAATCTAGAAAATAAAATGACTACACTTAGCACGTGCAGCAAGCCGTTAAACCGATAGGTGGCCCTAGCAGCGGAGTGTTGTCTCCGGAGGGTTTACCAGAGGTGTACCCACAAAACCTGTACTTCTAATTGGTTACAAGTATCCAAAGAGCTATGAGGATATACAAATTCTCAACCTATCTCCAAGTGACTAGAATGCCTGAGAAATTAAAGGTCCCAGCTCTAAAGTTGACCTAAGAAAAGGGGACACATCCGCAACACTGATAGATAAAGTGATATCCGCTACATAGCTAGATAAACATTGTAAGATGCGTCCGCTGATTACAGCTGGATAAGATTAGGAGAGAGATAAAAATGAGAGGGACATCTACTACACAGCTGGACTAATTACGTGTGATGAGTTGAACCAGTGTTAGAAAGATCTTGTGCCATATTGAAAGCGGACTAACAAATCAACCAAATGCATCTCTCTTCAACTCTCTCATAGTGCTCAGTAGAAACAACGTCTTCTTCGGTCTTCAACTGTTGATGATAAATTCTTGAACCTCGTAGAACCTTGACAATTAACTCTTCTCTTCGATTCTTATTTGACATAAAAATTTCTACTTCCCTATGGCCTTATTGAATAAAAGAACGTAATGATGATTTTTTTTTCTTCTATTTTTCTATTTTTTTTTTTCATTTTCATTTTTTTTTAAATAGAGTAATAACAAGACAAAAATTTACATGGCCATCACAGAAGGACTTTAACACTTGGATCTTCGCAACTTGTAATGTCTTAGTATCATGAACTTCAACAACTTATATAATTTGCTCTTATAACTTCTTGTAACTAAGTCTTCAACTTTGATTTTTTGAATTATTCTTTTCTATTGTTGCTTCTAAACCTTAAACGTCTTCAACTTCCTTCATAGATTTTGATGCCGCTCCGCTTGTTGATAAGTTTCTATTGAGATAGAGTTGTAATCCAGAAACTAAGACTACATTGTGAGGTTGCTTTGTCTTTCTGGCATTTCCTGACCTACTTTCCTTTCCATCATGGATGGTTAGGTCCATCACGGTTACCCTCTAAAAGGAAAAAGTTCTCTCCTGAATTTCAAGGATCTCAATGTCTTTTTCTCTAATGTCTTAATAGGTTGTTATCCCTAGCATTCCAATTTATATCTTTTCGGTGAGTAAAAGTATGTAAACTTAGTTAACCGGATACCGTGTGACGCTAGAAATTTCAAAAATGCAACTAAAAAGTTTCTCCCATACCCCCAAACTTAAATCTAACATTGTCCTCAATGTTCTAAATATGAAATGAAAAGCATGAACAAGGAGAAATTGTTACCACTTGAAGAAAAGAGTTAGGAAAGATATTACCATGTTGCAATAATATTGGGTTACCTCCCAAGAAGTGCTAAGTTTAAAGTCTTCAGCCAGACAATGGAAGAGATTAGTCACCTCGAAGAATCATATAGCAGTAGACGGAATAACTGTGGGTCATCTGGATCAAAAAGTGTTTCCCACAAGATGAGGAAACTGCAACAGACGAGGAATATATCCAACACACCCTTATCTATTTTTTTGCTTAAGACAACTACATCTAGTTGTGGTTCGGGTTCAGGATCTATAAAAGGGTCTAGATAAAAAGCTTTCATCGGATGGATTTCCTCAAAGGCAGGATCCTGAAGATCAGGTTCTAGAGTATAGAAATACTCAATTAAGAACTTAGAAGCACATAACATTAACCTGAATAACTGGGGATCCTCTAAGTCAATCAGATTTGACTCACACATCTGACCACAATGGTGGTCATTCTTAAGAAAATGTGTCAACCCTAATTTTCTAAAGTAATTAGGTTTAGTCTCAAAACTTAATAACTGACATATCTGAAATTCATAAGTTCCCACAATTGGAAGGAAGGTTTTTGGTGGGAAAACAAAGTCAATCGTGGTATCATAGCCTGGGTTAACCACATCAAGCAGAGGATGGGTTCTTAACAACTGAACTTCTTTATGGACATAACTAGGTTCGGGAAAAAGTGTATGAAGATAATCTTTTAAAATGGTTGAGGCACATATGTCAAGTCCCAAGTTAGGGACCTTTCTAAGAGTTAAGGAACATGGAGAATGATAGTCACCCCCAAACTTAGAGTTTTCAGTATCTCTAGAAAGACTAGTCACAACTTCCCTAATTTCAAGCTATCTGATTCCTGAAAATGGTCAATTGATTTTTCTAAGTCAGGTACATCCTTACTCATCTCTACGAGTCCATTTTCTTTATCTAAGTCTATTGTTTCTAAATCGCTAGACTCAAAATATACTCGTTCCTCTAAACCATCATTGGCTTCGCAATAAAAAAGAAATACTACATCGTCTAAAACGGTGGTATCTCTAATCAAATCCTAATCCTTTTGAATAGGTGAATAATTATTAAAATTATTTGGATTTGAACTAGAAACATTATCATTATTAAGCTCAATTGGAGTAACATATTCCTGATCACTATGCCTACTTATTTCAAATTCTTCATCAACATTATCCTCATCATAATCAGCATCATTATAATAACATGACAATGGTTGAACCTCATCTACACAAGTAGTGTTACCAATTCTATCCTCGTTATCTTGATAAAAGTTATCCTCATTTTCTAGGGTATTATTGGAAACACTGTATTGGAAATTAAGATTATTTCGAGCAATTCTTTCGTTCGTCTCAGCTATCATCTTGAGGGATTCCTCTATATAAAGTTTTCTTTCGTCATAAACTAAGTTATTCATTTCTGCTAACTTATGTGTCGACTCCTTTAACTTCCTGAGGGACTCTTCTAAAGAAGGGGTAGGAACAAAAGGATCATAAAAATGACTACTTTTCAATAGTTTCATTGTATCCTCTAGAGACGAAGAACTAGTATCAAAATCTTCTTGCTCGTAAGACTGATGCACATGTGGATAGTAATTGGGCTCACCATGGTATGACCCATAACCTTCAAAAGGTTGGTGTTCCCAACCACTATTCATACTCTGGTCATAAAAAGAGTGATGTCCATATTGTTCAGTTGGATAATCATAATCATTGTAATGGCTATTATAATACCAGTTTGACATCCTAACTGCAAGGGAATTCTACACAAACACAAACAAGGCTGACTCGACCACAACAAACCTACTGATTTCTAGCAAACAAAAAGCATGATGGCTCCACTTAGATTTTTTCTAGACCAGCTTCTAATCCTTCGAAAGGGAATTCTTTAGAATTTAAGAAAACCCCTCTAGAATCAATCCGAGTCAAAGTAAGTTAAATAAAGGCGAGGGAAGCTACGTGGAGCTTTGATACCCAAGGCATCACCGCATTACAAGGCGGCGCAGTTACGCATTCAAATCACAGAAACCATCATGAACTTTGAAGTATGCTTAAAAGAGTAACCAATATTTTTCGAATGACTTTCCTATTAAGCTCGTTACCCTATCGGTCTCCTTCTAGTCAAAATTTTAAGCTTAGGTTCGCGTTTGGTATCGTTTTCCTAAGGCGGGCAAGAAGAGAACGGTGATGAAATCCAAACCCTTATCTTGTATGGCCAGTCCTTGCCCTTTACTAGGAAATTAAAGCGACCGTTTTCAAAACCTCAACATATATGCATACAAAATCATCCAGTAAACCCGCTGACAGGGGATTCGCGGGTGTTTAGAATTCTTACCTCCCGTTCCAGACGGGGGATGAACCATTGAAGTCGACTCGGGACATGACTCCTATGTCATGTACGAACCCGAGGGGGCGAGGTGATATCGTAATCACCGTCCTTCCCTGTACAGTTTATAATTGAAACTACCCTTCCGTAGGGTTTAAAAATTAAAGAATGTCCAAATGTCCAAGTTCAAAGTCCAAAAAGTAAAGTGCAAAAATAAAAATAAAAAATTACAAAAATAGAGAAATCCTAATACAATCTAAAAAATAAAAATAAACTCTTTTTTTTTCTCGCTTTTTTTCTTTTATAAAAAAAAAAAAAATCTTCTTCTTTCGCTCTTTTCGCTTTGCCTTTTACTCCAAGTCTTTAAGTATTCACCAAAAGCTTTGGCACAATTTTCTTTCGCTCCAAATTCCAAATTCTGTAAGGAAAAGACAAACCCAAAAACGTAAAGAAGAACAAAAATAAATTAAAACAACTAAAAACCTAAAAAATCTAAAAATTCTAGCCTAAAGACAAGCCCGTGTCGACGGCGCCAAAAATTGATGGTATTTTCAATGATGTTGTAGTAAGAAGATTCGTTCAAGACTTGTGAAAGTAGATTTTTAGACTTAATAAACTAAAATAAGATAAAAATATATACAAATATTGTCATAGGATGAAGAGACACTAGGACCTTGGGGTTTCACTACTTTTCATATTATTGTGGTTCAGTCATTAACTCTATCCAATATAGCTCAAACAAAAGAAGTTGTGACTCTAATTCTTTGCCAAAAATAGATTTCATAAAACATTATCTGTAAGTCGTAAGCATGACGCATCAAAAGTAATTAAAACCAAGCATGCGACATCAGACAAAATAACAAATAATTAATAGAAATCATGAAACAATTAAATTTATGCAAAAAGTCATATAAAGAATTAACTCATTTACCACAATCATGAAAAGTTGCTTCCTCCGTTGTCCCAGTGATGGGTTCTAGCTCTGCATGGTGAAAATACACTCAAAGGAATTTTTCATTGCTCAAAAAGGTGTTCTCAAAAATGAAATGGGAGGAAAACAATATAAAACCGGGTTTGTAACACTTATTTCTGTTACAAATTCGGCTGTTACAAAGAACGATAGATATAAATTGTTGCCTCCGCTACAGCGATACGACCCACTATCCGTTGTCGTTGTTACCGTATCATGAACGACGGTTTTCTGTAGTCTAAAGTTCTTCGTGTTCTTGAGGTGCAGCAGCAGAAACAATTATGCAACCTATGATTTCTCACCCTATTTGGTTCCCTAACTCTCCATACCCTCTCAATGATATCCCAGCACCTATTTATAAGCCATAGAAACTCCAAATATCTCGAGTAATTGCAACATATTTTTGATTATTCTCCATGCAATATACAGGATATTTTTTACCTCAGATTTTGATTCTCACACGCTATGAAGCTGTAAAATATCCTTATTTGTCTTATGCACGCTCCAAATGGTGACTCAAATCTTCCAAGCACGTGTAAAACTCCCTGTAATTCACACAATCCCGTGAATATATTATTTTCTATTTTGCTCCAACACGAGTTATCTAGCCAAATTTGGACGACGAATCGACACATAACAACCCTGTTAGGCACAAAGGTTGCTACCCAAACAATCTCAGCCGTTTAGTCTCACTAAAACATGCTTAAATTCTAAACCTTAAATCTGTCAGGTGAGAACTTGTTTTTCCCGCCACTTCTCACAATTTGAAATGAAGAAGAAGGTCAGCCCTTATCCAACAGCTGGGGGTGCGAATATCAGCTGGGTGCCCCTTACTAATTGGGTTACCCCTTATCCAAAGTGGGAGTCCAAATAGCAAATGTCCTCCGGGGGTGTTCCGAGCAACTTTTCGAGCCGAATTTTCCACCAATCTTTATTTCCAAAAAATACCTACAAACACATAAAACACCATAATAAGGACAAAAAACGAGTACTAACAATATACAGTATTGAGATCAAATTAGACACAAAAATGTGTCTATCAACAACTACAGAGAATATATTTGGGTCTGGCTTCACAATCCCAATGAAATCTTCAAGTCGTTAACCTACAGGGTTTTGGGAAAAACCTAAGGTTAATGTTTGTACCATAAGTAAAAATTCCACATAATGGGCCCAATTGGTACTTGAATCATCTTTTGGCCCTCATCCAATCCAGCTAACCAGTCTACCTAATCATCCCACCAGCCTACCCAGTATTACATAAATTCAATGACCGGTCAATGGTCAAAGTCAACGCCCGGTCAATGGTCAAAGTCAACCGTCGGTCAACTACCGAAGTCAGGTTGCAAGTCGCACCTCTAGAAAATTTTCATCTTGTAGCCAGGAGTGCTGCTAACCAATTCCCATCCAAGTACTCAGCCGCACTGCCATCCAGTTTCTAGCCATGCTGCCAGGTGTGCTGCCAGCCAGTCTCTACCCATGCTACCAGCCAGCATCCATCCATACTTTCAGCCATTAAGCATGTCAGCCAGTCCGTCCATCATGCAGAATTAAACAGGGAGGCATGAATGAGTAGTTTCATGCAGAATTTAATATGGAGGCATGAATGAGCAGTTTCATACAAAATTTAACATGGAGGCATGAATGAGCAGTTTCATGCGAATTAATGCTAGGAGGCATGCAAAATCCAACAAGTGCAGAATTAAAACAACATGCAGAATTAATACAGTTTATGACCATGCATAATTAATACAGTTTATGGCCATGCATAATGAATACAGTTTATGGATAGGAGGCATGCTAGGCATGGCCAGCAGGCATGCAGGCAAATTTAACTCAATTTATGTTTATTTCGCAATTAAGAGAGGAGAGAACTCACAACTGGATAAATAGGGACACCCTGATAGAGAATGGGGGAGGCGAAGAAAGAAAAAATGATACAATGTAATTTTATTATCAATAAAAAATCACTCCCCAAGGGGATTCGCCCGTGGATGTAGGCAAACCATGCCGAACCACGTAAAACCTGTGTCTATTTTATTTGTTCTTTAATTCGTCTCCTAGCCCTAAATACACACCAAATCATCTATTCATCATGCCTAGAATTTATTTTGGGTACAAACATTGGCGCCGACTAAGGGGAATACGAGAAAAGGAATCGTGTTTTCCCATTGAGAAAAGTTATACAAAATGCTTCAAAATAGTGTCTGTTAAAAAGCAGTTTGAATGTCTTGAAAAATCACTGCTGCAGTCGAGTTGATCGTAACTGCTGCAGTCCAGTTTTGATTACAATTGCATAAATCCAGATAATCGCAGTTACTGCAGTCCATATTCGCAGTTCGAGCTTTTCTGAAACTATTACCTTTGGAAAGCCCCTAATCTATACCACTACAAGGGTTGTTGAAACTATTGCCAGGACGTTTGGTCCACGGTAAAAGATGGCGTAAAAATATCATCAAAATTGTTGCTGGATATTCGATCTGCAATATGGATGGGTCCAGTTTTGATTTCAATCACTGCAGTCTAGCTGATCGCGATTCTTTGCGATCGATTAATCGAGTTACTACAGTCGATTGATCCCAAGCTGCTGCAGATCGGTGATCCCAAGCGATCTGATCCAGCTACATAGTCATAGGCCAACAAGACTGACTCATTGAAAAGATCGTTAAGATTGTTACCAGGATGTTCGGTCCGCAGCATATTCAAGTCCAAAGTTGGAAAAATTTGCTTCCCAAATAACGTAGTGTCTACATGTTCGAGTTTTTGGTACGTCAAAATCACTACTATCATGATCGCAAGGTTGTCAAGTTGCCTACATCTCTAGGTGCTTGAATACCCAAAAAAAAAAAACTCCAGAAAGGGCCACAAAAGTGTAGCAAAACCACGTTGAAAGGTCCATGAGAAACAACGACAGTCCCTAGAACTGTTGCTAAAAGTCCGAGGAAAAAGAAGAAAAATTGAAAACTATTGCAAAAGGCAGACAACAAAGACAACACTTCCACTAGCCGTTACAGAAACTACAAAAACAAAGACAACAGTTCTACGAAACTGTCACCAAATATTTTGGAGGAAAGATCACAGTTCGTGTAAACCGTGGCGAAAATTTTCAAATGCAAAAGAAAAAAAGGCCGGCGACAAAAGCCGACGGCCAATCCGTTCACCCACTTCAGAGTTTCATTCACCCTCCTTAATAAACTGTCACCTACGTTATGGTCTCCATCACCCACTTCAGTGTCAGTGGACTATGATGTCACCATGACATCGACTTCCACAACGTCAGCGTGACGTGATCCCGTCATCTTTATCATCCCCAGAACCGTCAACAGCAGGTTACCAGTGGTATCCGTCGACGATTATCTTCTTCGCACAGTGTCACCTCTGGCAACGTCACTTTACCGGCAACAACATCAGGTATCCGGCGGACAAAGCCGGCGCCCTCTTCCGGCATCCACTGATCCCATGCAGCAACAAGCCGTACAACCGCATCCGTCTGGTAGCATATTTGATGTGTGCAGCGCGGTGTAACTTAACTAGATAGCCCCGGATATTTACACCTTACATAGATTGAGCTGCAGGATTATTCCACCCACCGAGCCTAGCCAACAGAGTCATTAGCCGAGCCAAGCTGTTAGCTTGTTTTAAGGATATTCTCATCCCACTTCGTGGGCTTAGCCAATTACATTATCTTTATGGGCTTGGCATTCAAATTTGTTTCTTTGATATCTCATTCATATGAGGTCCGAACGGGATGATTCTTGGCTCGTTGCGATCGTATCTCGATATCCTACATCATGGGGGGTAAAATTTATACATTTGGAGAAGAATATTTTTGGAACAATCACATCATCAACATTTTTGGAGCAAGACACTCACCGAGCAAAATCGATCACGTCATCAACATATTAATACCGCATCGTCAACCGGGTGCCAAATAACTTCTTGCAATACAAGTTTTCACATTAGAAACTTTCCATTATATCAGTAGAATTTTTGCCACATCTGCTGCTCCTGCTCCAACAACAAATCTATTTCTCGACTTACTCCACATGAAAATTTGTTTGTTCGATAATTTCTTCATCGTACGTCCAAATTGGGAAATTTTTGGCTCGTTGCGATCGCATATAAATTACCAACAACATGAGAGAACAATTTCAACGTTTAAAGAAAAATTATTTTTTGAGATTAGAGTGGCGACATCGAAGAGTGTTGCATTTTAAACCACCATATGAAGCCATAACGAAATCCTCAAAGATTGATGTTGTGTCGATTTAAGTCCACAACATGAAAAGTTCGTGATTGTTATGTATATTTTCAAATCTCAAAACACTTATGTTCGATGATGATCGTAATTACTACAGTCCAGTTGATCGAGCTGTTGTAGTCCAGTTCCGCATCAAATACTGCAGTCTAGTTGATCGAACTGCTGCAGTCCCTTTTCGCATAATTACTACAGTACAATATGATCGAACTTCTGTAGTTCAGTTTCTCATCAACTGCTTCAGTCTAGTTTTACATATACCTGTTACAGTTCAGCTGATTGCAGCTACTGAAATACAGTTCCATGGCAACTGTCTTCAATCCAGTTTTGATTCAACTGATGCATTCCAGTACCCGCAGAAAAAATCTAGTAGCTGAGTCAAGACGATACACTAAGGAAACTACACTAGTCATTGTCGCTAGAATACATCAACATAGTCAGCATACATCCTAATCACCTCATAAACGAAGTCGCAATAACACTTTTAATATGGTACGTATACAATTTACATATTCTCGCGTCTTTTCATATAATCATGCATACTTTTGTTCAATAAGACACCTATAATGTGGCGAGCATCTTCTCACGAGGAGATGCACACATTTCAATTCTGCACGCATCTGGAATAGTGGAATTGGCCCCCCGCGCGAATTTCAGATAACAGACATCTTTAAAATATCATGCGCGAGCAAAATGCAGCAAGGCAGTGCACCCTTGTGCGAGCATTGAGCAGCATGAAAATCACTATCTTCTGGGGGCGAGTTGCATATCACTTCAATGTGATTGCGCATTACTTAAGGGGCGAGATATGTAACACCTTACGAGCTAAAATATCTCTTATGGGGCGAGCTGCGTAACATTTCATGTGCTTGGGGGCCAGTTACATAGCACCTAAATGTAATGCGGAATTTAGTTTTTGAAAATCAAAACTTCAGGTAAAACAAACTTCTTAATCCTCCAACGAGTTACAGGATTAAGAGGGGGAGAGCATACATCCTAATATTTTGATGCAATTATTGCAATCAGTAATGTTAAACTGCCACAGTTAAGTTGATCGAATTATTGTAGTCCAGTTCAAAAGCAAATGCTGCACTTAGTTGGACGCAAATTATGCAGTCCAGTTTTTCTCATCAATTTTGTACTCAGTTGGACGCAACTGATGCAGTCTGGTTTTATTTGTAATTGTTACACCTAGGTTTATCGAACTATATTAATCCAGTTCCTCAGTAACTGTTGCAGTCTAGCGAATCGAAGATACTGCAGTTCAGTTATGTTCACAGCTCCTATAGTCCAACAGATCACAGCTGCTGCAGTGCAACTTTGCTCGTCGCTGCTGCATTCCAGCTGATCGCAGCTGCTGCAGTCCAACTATGTTCGCAGCTCCTGTAGTCCGAATAATTACATCTGCTGCAGTGCAGCCTTGCTTGTTGCTGTTATAGTTCATATGATCGCAGCTACTGCAGTCCATCTATGTTCGCAGCTCCTGTAGTTCAGCTGATCACAGCTGTTGCAGTGCAACTTTGCTCGTTGCTACTACATTCAGACTGATCGCACTCTTTGCTGCGGTTGACTATGTTCGTAACTCTATTTGATCCATTGTCATCTATCTGCGGTCAGCTTTTTCGTCGCTGATCTGATCCAGTGATCGAAGTTGTTGTATCCATGTTCGCAAATCCTGCAGTCTAGTTGATCGCAGCTGCTGCAGTCCAGCTGATCGTAGCTGTTGTAGTCCAGCTATGTTTGCAATTCCTGCAGTCTAGTTGATCGCAGCTGCTGCAGTGCAGTTTTGCTCATTTATGCTACAGTCTAGCTGATCGAAGCTCCTACAGTCCAGCTATGTTCGCATCTCTTGCAGTCCATCTAATCGCAGATGCTACAGTGCATCATTGCTCATCGATGCTGCAGTGGATCTGATCAAAGCTACTGCAGTCCATTTATGTTCGCGACTCTGCGATCGGTGACCACAGTACATTGCGTATAGCTTTACTCGTTGATGCTGCATTCCAGCTGATCGAAGATGCTGCAGTCCAGCTATGTTCGCATCTCCTGCAGTCTAGATGGACGCAGCTGCTGCAGTGCATATTTGTTCGTCGCTGTTGCAGTGCATCTGATCGAACCTTCTGCAGTCCAACTCTGTTCATATCTCTTGCGGTCCAGCTAATCACAGCTGCTGCAGTGCAGCTATGTTCTTAGCTCCTACAGTCCATCTGATCGCAGCAGCTGCAGACCACCTTTGTTCGAAGCTATTGTAACCCAGTTTTGCTCATTACCACGGAGGACAGTTTTTGTGGCCGTCGCGGTCCAGTTTACGACAATCATTGCAATCCAGTTCTGCAGAAACTATTGTGATCTAGTCGACATCGCTACTTCTATCCTGATTCATATAACTACTGAATACATATAAAGATCGATGTCACATCCAGTAGCACAATCAAGACCATTGGAGTTCCAACAACACACAAAGTCTTTTACCATATCAACTACTAAAAGGTCACACCCTTTCGCTCGCAACTACCGCGACTCAGTCCGTAATCGACAACAACTTAATACCAACAGGTCACACAGATTCCAGCCGAGTGACGTCAAATATATCTCATGTTTTCCAAACAACAATTACTAGTTTAGTTCTGCGCAACTAACACTGTCCAGTTTTATATTAACAGTCACCGTTCACTTTCAACATCACTCCGCTCCAGTATCACGCTTTTGTTGCAGTCTAGTTCAGCCTTCAGTCCAGTTTTTGCATACAATAATTGTGCATTCCCAACTGTTTCCCGTCGATCTCCCAGTCATAATAGTCTCACTTGAGGGCGTCTTGATTGTGATTTCCGCAAACAACAAGGGAAGTTTTCCAATCACCTCAATATCAATAATCCACACTTGGGGGCGAGTTTTATCATTGACTAAGGAAAACAAAATTTTCTTAACCCCCAACAAGTTGGAGGTTAAGAGGGGGCGATGTTTGTACATAAGTAAAAATGCCCAGTATTACATAAATTCAATAACCGGCCAATGGTCAAAGTCAACACCCGATCAATGGTCAAAGTCAACCGTCGGTCAACTGCCGAAGTCAAGTTGCAAGTCGCACCTCTCGCCAATTTTCATTCTTGTAGCCAGCAGTGCTGCTAACCAATTCCCAGCCAAGTACTCTTCCGCACTTCCATCCAGTTTCTAGCCATGCTGCCAGATGTGCTGCCAGCCAGTCTCTACCCACGCATGCTGCCAGCCAGCATCCCTCCATACTTCCATCCATTATGCATGTCATCTGGTCAGTCCATCATGCAGAATTAAACAGGGAGGCATGAATGAGCAATTTCATGCATAATTTAACATGAAGGCATGAATGAGCAGTTTCATGCAGAATTTAACATGGAGGCATGGATGAGCAGTTTCATGCGAATTAACGCCAGGAGGCATGCAAAAGCCAAGAAGTGCGGAATTAAAACAATATGCAGAATTAATACAGTTTATGACCATGCAGAATTAATACAGTTTATGGCCAAGCATAATTAATACAGTTTATGGCTAGGAGGCATGCAGGGAAATTTAACTCAATTTATATTATTTCGCAATTAAGAGAGGCGAGAATTCACAACTGTATAAATAGGGACACCTTGATAGAGAATAGGGGGGCGAAGAGAGAAAAAAAGATACAATGTAATTCTATTATCAATAAAAAATCACTCCCCAAGGGGATTCGCCCGTGGATGTAGGAAAACCATGCCGAACCACGTAAAACATGTGTCTATTTCATTTGTTCTTCAATTCATTTCCTAGCCCTAAATATACACCAAATCATCTATTCATCGTGTTGCGTGCCTAAAATTTATTTTGGGTACAAATAATTAATGGATAATCGACTCTAGTCGCAACTAGTATCACACATGAGGTGTGGGGATTAGGTTTCCTAGTTTCTAGAGTTCTCCTTTATATAGTCTTCAAATCAGGGTTTGCAATCAATGTTACCTTGGTAACCAAGCATTCAATATTTACCGTTAGATGAAAACCTGATTAGACTCTAGCTAAAAATGATCGAATTTATCTTGTTACAAACAAATAAAAAGTGCTTCATTTAGATATGAGTAACCATACCTAAACGTGTACACCTTGTTGGCTCAACAATAGTTAACCAAAGTTAACCATATGAACAATTTCATATCAACCATATTCATCTTAACTAGAGTTGTTCAATTGTTTATATTCTCATAGAAGTATACATGACACAATTAAAGCAAAATCGATTTTGATTCACTCGAATCAATTCATGAATATTATAGTCACAATTTGTAAAAGATTGTATTCCTTATTATATAAATGTATTTGTTCATGAAAAAACCGATTTTAGAACATAACTTACTTAAGTATGTGAACGGATACGCATACCTAAGTGGCCGGACTAAGTTTGGGTTCGCCAGTACTCGAACGTGTACGTATACCTTCCAAAACTCAGTTGAACTTCCGGAACTTAAAACTCACGCCAATACTCATACCGGTATGCATACTAAATTCCCGGACTTTTATTAACCAACCCGTATGCATACCATGGTTCCCGGACTAGGAATAACTTGCAACAGTTAGCATACAAGTATTCATACGGTGTTATAACCAATCATGGTTAATTGTTCTAAACTCCCATTTCAATCATTGAAACATTCTTGGAAGACGATAATAGCTGTCTCACCAAAACTATTAGCTGCAAAGCAATTTTCAAGTGATCAAATGATCAGTACGAAACATTCCAAGTCTACATCAAATGACTATCTCACACAAATCATGTAAGATGTTACAAGGAGATTTTCAGATGATCATCTTTTGACTTTCGTCAAGAATATAAGATGAACTTGGTTACAGAGAAAGCTTACCAACACATATTTCGAAAAATATATAAGCGAGTTAAACTCAGCTCGAAATATCAAATGTGTATAATCGAAGCCTATATATAGCTATACGAATTTTGTCTTAAATAGGAGATAAAGGAGATAGACTTTTGAATGATAGATGAGTTCAAGTCTCCACATACCTTTTGATTATGAAGTTCCACAAGCTCCCTTAGTAGTTCTTCGTCTTCAATCGATAAATTCCTTGAAGTCTAATGTTCAACTACACTTTTTATCCTAATCCAAGACTTAGCTATAAGTATACTAGAAATCAAGACTTATAGTTTTGGAAACTAAACTTAACAACAAGCTAAAGATAGCAATGCTTGCGAGTTCGACCGAGAAGTGCTCTAACAGTCTCCCCCTTTGTCAATTTTAGTGACAAAACTATCAATACATATGGATTACAAAATAAATAAACTTTGTAGCTTCTCATCCAAATGCTTGATTTCCTTGGTTATTCAACATTACTCAACATATTCGTCACTCCAAGTACTCCAGTGATTCTAAATATGTTCAACTCAACATAATAGTTGTTGAATATCCGTAGCTATAACAATGAGAAAACAGTAGCTCTCAATTATTGTTATACAGTGTCATAGTATTATTACACAGCATCAAAGTCCAATTATATCACAGCTTTGACAACAATACTATGGTGATATATATCACTCCCCCTTAGTCAATACTTCATCTCACATGAAAACCACTCCCCTTTACATAATGATACGTAAACCATGCATATGTATTTGTAGTGTGAACTACACATTAATTTTCCCACTTTTGTCATACAAATTGGCAAAGGTACAAAAACTAGTGGGATCAAGAAATTCTCATAGAGATACTTTATGACTAAAAGAGAACATATCATCTTTGTTTCGACAATTTCACATAGTCGAAAATTAGTGTATTCATCAAGGAGTTTATAAAGATACAAGAAAACTCCTATAATATTCCACAGCCGCACTCCCAACAAAGATTTGGAAATTAAGCATAAGTTCAATTAAGAACTCTCCCCCATAATATGTCATTCCCGAAAGAACAACAAGGACGACCTTACTTTAACAAGAAAATAAGGATTTCTTTGGACGTTATAAAAAATTACATGTGACATGAATTTGTATCCAGAAAACTCAATTAACTTAAGCACAAGAGAACCCATGATTAATTTAATCGGAAATGCTCAACATAAGCGGAGTCGCACGGTACTTTCACAAATAAGTGGATCAGGGAAAGATCAACGTCAGGGAAGAAGAAAGGTACAAAAACTAGTGGGATCAAGAAATTCTCATAGAGATACTTTATGACTAAAAGAGAACATATCATCTTTGTTTCGACAATTTCACATAGTCGAAAATTAGTGTATTCATCAAGGAGTTTAATATAGAAAATAAGGATTTCTTTGGACGTTATAAAAAATTACATGTGACAAATATTCATTCATGATTAATTTTTTCATCAGTGGATCGGGGAAAGATTTGAATATACAAATATTCATTCTATTTTTCATCAATATTTGCATAAAGACATATAATAGACTTAATCTTTTCAACCAAAAGTCCATCCTATCTTCCATCAATATTTTCATACTGACATAATAAGCTTAACTTTTGACATATATGGGACAATCATAGTTCACGGACGCAAACACACATATCCCATAAATGTTTTTTGCAATATATAAAACCAATAAAGATTGATACTGCAAAAAAATCTTCCAAATAAACTTTAGAATTTAAATAAATAATCTAAAGACCATTGCAAGATGAAAACCGTTGGTAATATATACAGTACACTATTTTAAGAATTTAGCAACCCAGAGAAGCAGCAGCACTAGTGTCGTTGAAAAATTTCCATTGCTAATTTATCGCAACGGTAGATTGTTGTTGCTAATTTTGCAACCGCAAAATTTATGTTGTGAATTGCAACCGCTAAGTGTGTATGCATGCGAAGCGCGCGTGTGGTCGGGAACACTTTGACTTGTTTTTATGCCCAAGTCAAAGTTTGGTCCAGTCTTCTTCTTTTTTATTCCACCCTTCATCCTTGTCTATCTTATCTTTCCTTCCTTTGAGTTTTCTCAACCACATTTTGGTTTTTCACTCTCTTTCGTATCCCTCACTTTCTTCTTCGATATGCATCTCTGAAGAATCCCAGCTCCACTGAAATCTGATTCTAGATCGATCTGATGATAATAATCGTTTCATTCTGTGTGTTCTTTGTTCTATATATATGTTAGTTTTAGGTTTATGTTTATGTTTGCTAATGGATTTCAGTTGGAATTTTTATTGCAGTTGGAAGCATCAATATGATATTTTAGGTCATTTTTGAGATTTGGAAGAATTGATCTGATAATTAGGTAATAAGTTCATCCTTTTGTTCCAGTTTTATGATTTAGGTTTAATTTTAGGTTTGGTTGTCTGTGATATTTGGGTTTTTGTTCTATTCTATTAAATTTTTTTGGTTTTGAGTTTAAATGTTATACCCAATTTCAAACTCTCTGCAATTAGGGTTTTTTCAGTTTACTGTTTAAAATAATTTTTCCATTTTAGGGTTTTTCAAGGTTGAAGAATGAAGTACTTTTGAAGAAAGAACCCCGAAGAACTGAAGATCGTAGAAGGTATAAGTTTGATCTATTGTTTTATGTTAAGATGTTTTAGGGATTTTGATCTAATTTCAGTTTGATAACCTTCCTGATGTTTTCTAATTGAATAAGGGGATTTCTTTTTGTTACTTCTTGTTGGTGGGTGTAAGTTTTGAATTGATTTTGTTTGATTAAATTACTAACAGGGACAAAAGATGGCAATGGTAATTTGTTGTCTTCTAGGGAATGTGTGTCTTCTTGCTTGGAACAGTATGTTAACAATGCGGGATTACTATGAGTACTTGTTCCTGATATTATTTTTTTAGTTTGTTTACTTTTTGGCTTACTTTGAGCATTATGCATTTTCAAATTTGTCTCATTATTATTTTAATTTTTACTCGCTGCAACCAACATGTTTCCTATAACATGACAATTTTGACTAACATAAATATCAATTTCTAACCATGTTGACGATGACACACCAGAGATGAATAAATTTTAATCGCGTACTAATAACATATGAGAATGCAGTTCCCAACTATTTTGTTGTGTCAAAGAATCTATGTGGTTGTTTTAAGTTTTGACTTGTAATTCCCCAAAAGAATTGGAAGTGAAAAGGCTGAAATTGTTGAAGAATCCAGGAACATACTTGACTGGTAGGTCCGAAAGGAAATTGTGGAGTAAGATCAAAGCCACAAACAACTTTAAACAAATAATTTAGAATACTATACTAGAACATTTTAATATAAGGTCAGCGTGTTAATGCTTTAAAATACAGCAAAATTGTAATAATAAAATGAAAATGATCATGATTGCCGATGATGCAAAGACTTTAGTTGGTAGAGTAGTTTGACAATGGCAGAAGATGGCAATGGTAATTTGTTGTCTTCTAGGGAATGTGTGTCTTCTTGCTTGGAACAGTATGTTAACAATGCATGATTATACTATGAATACTTGTTCCTGGTATGTTTTTTTAGTTTTTTTTACCTTTTGCCTTACTTTTACGCCATATATATGCTTTAAATTGAGAGTTTAAGTGAAATCAGTTAGCATGAATTTTCAACCTCTGTCCGAGGATGCATTGTGTTTAATAGCTTCAAGTTGCTCTGTTTAATAGCGTGTTTAATACTCGAGATGGTTTTATTAGTGACTTATTGTAGTAATAAGGTGGTGGTACTAGAGATGGTGGTTGGGGATGACTTGTAATGGTGTCGGGATGGTAATGGTGATGTTGGTGGTGGTGACTTGTAATAGTAGCTAGTAAGGGGCTAGATGTAATATAGATAATTAAGGTTTAGTCAACTTAATTATGTTTCCACCCTAGGATGGAAACTATGATCCACTGAAGTCAAGACTCTGACCTTTAAGATAATTAAAGTATGAGAAAATATATGGTAATCTCATTTTTACACCTTGTTTATATTATTCTTTCTCAGTTATGAGAGAATGATAGTTTGTTTGGGTTAGTCCAAATATAGACCATCCAAAAAAAAAAATCCAAAGTCATTTACCTCAAAAGGGGAATGATGAACCATGTTGGGGGAATCGTGGGTCCCAACTGAGTACCATGGTACCCAAGAAAAAAAAATAGTGCGTGAGATCGATAAAGATAGTCTTTAAGCGGTTCTAAGCTATATATTAAAATTTTGTGTAATCGGTTTCCTTTAGAAGTTGATAATGAAGTAATCAAATTAAGAAAATTAAATTTAGAGAGATGAGATACCAAGAAGTTAAAAGAATCTTGAAAAAATATAAAAGTTTCACGTCGAAATTTTTTTGCAATCAATTTCGATACATCTTTTATAAGTCTAATAAACTAAAATTAATGGTCTCAATGTATAGCTTCACATTTTGGTCTAAAATTACGTGATAAAAGTTTGTATTAATTGCTCAAAAAATACGTTAAAATATTACAATCATCAAGTTTATACATATAAATACGAATAATTCCTTTATAAACTTCTTTTTTCCAAGTGAAAATGGCTTACTGAATATACGATCGTGGAACAACTCGTCTCTCTGATGAATATCATACAACAAGAACATCTGATAATATCAATTTGTGACTCCTTGCACGTGAACTGAAGAAATTATGTTATGAAGTATGGTATCAACTTCATCCATTGTGTCCTCATCCAGATGAGATGGAAGGATGCGCCATCAAAATCCATCAGGATGCATATATTAAAAGGGCTAGAGTATGGAACACCAAACGAATGAGGAATTTTATAAAACTAAAATGGGATCAGACCGGTGACCTCAAGGTTAGATTTTGATTATTTCTAGCCAACTTGATCTTTGTTGTCTCTTTGATTGTGATGATAAATCGATGAACACTTATCTTTTGCTTGAACTTGAAACTTCTATACACATATACACGGTATATAACTGTGAATATACTCATAGTTGTTAGTAGCAAACAAGGAAAGACATAAAAATGATGATGATACTACAAAAAAACAATGAACAATTTTCTCGTGCTTGAAACTTACGTGAAAGATTAGATGCTTAATTTATAAATGTGAAGCGTTACAAACTATGATATTGTTACGTACATTACCGAAATAAGAAGACACATTGCAACAATATACAAAGTGTTTAATATTCATTAAATAAGAAATATTTAATGGTCACTATAATTAGAAAAAATAGTTAATGCTCAGAGTAAATACAGAACATACGACTAAAAGTACTGATGGTATGGAAACACGTAACTAGGTAAGATCAGTATTCTGAAAGGAGATAAAGACTTTAAAAAAATTCATTAAGGCTAGTTAATATTGTTCAGTAAAAAATCTATGAGCCCTATTTTTAGAAATTTACAATTACTCCGAACAAAAAAAACTGGAATATGATCATCTTGCAGAAAAAAGGTTAGCTTGCTCTCAAAGGTGAATTAACCTGCTAGATAGTTGTCGAATTTTAAAGTCGGACCTATCAACCAATTTGTTAGAGCACGACTCGGTTTTATGAAACGAGTTAAATACTTTAAAAAGTTTCCTTAAGGCTAGTTAATAATGTTCCAGTAAAATATTTATGAGCCCTAGCTATTTTTTGAAATTTTCAATTACTCTGAACAAGAAAAAACCATAATATGATTAGCTTAATTATAGAGAAAAATTGTTAGCTTGATCTCATGGTGAATTAACATGATCGCTAGTTCTCGAATGTCAAAATCGAGACTAATGAATCAACCAATTTGTTAGAGCATGGCTAGGTAGAACCATATAGATGTTGACATGTTAAATATGGAAGATTATCAAGTTAGAATTTTAAAATATATTACGAGACTAAGAAAAGTATACTTCCTTTGTAATATAATACAGTTTTGTAGTAGATATCAAATTTGAAAAGGAAATGGTACCTAGTACACCATCAAATTTGTAGTTCGTGAATCTATATTGATAATTTCTAGTACAATCAATAAGTATAGATTAAAAATATCCTTGTACTTGATTGTATATTATGGTCAACCTATTATAAAATAGTGTGTGAGATCGATAAAGATAGTCTTTAAGCGGTTCTGAGCGGTATATTAAAACTTTGTGTAATCGGTTTCCTTTAGAAGTTGATAATGAAGTAATCGAATTAAGAAAATTAAATTTAGAGAGATGATATACCAAGAAGTTAAAATAATCTTGAAAAAATATAAAAGTTTCACGTCGAAATTTTTTGCAATCAATTTCGATACATCTTTTATAAGTCTAATAAACTAAAATTAATGGTCTCAATGTATAGCTTCACATTTTGGTCTAAAATTACGGGATAAAAGTTTGTATTAATTGCTCGAAAAATACGTTGAAATCTTACAATCATCAAGTTTATACATATAAATACGGATCATTCCTTTATAAACTTCTTTTTTCTAAGTGAAAATGGCTTACTGAATATACGATCGTGGAACAACTCGTCTCTCTGATGAATATCATACAACAAGAACATCTAATAATATCATTTTGTGACTCCTTGCACGTGAACTGAAGAAATTATGTTATGAAGTATGGTATCAGTTTCATCCATTGTGTCCTCATCCAGATGAGATAGAAGGATGCGCCATCAAAATCCATTAGGATGCATATATAAAAAGGGCTAGAGTATGGAACACCAAACGAATGAGGAATTTTATAAGACTAAAATGGGATCAGACCGGTGACCTCAAGGTTAGATTTTGATTATTTCTAGCCAACTTGATCTTTGTTGTCTCTTTGATTGTGATGATAAATTGATGAACACTTATCTTTTGCTTGAACTTGAAACTTCTATACACATATACACGGTATATAACTGTGCATATACTCATAGTTGTTAGTAGCAAACAAGGAAAAACATAAAAATGATGATGATACTACAAAAAAACAATGAACAATTTTCTCGTGCTTGAAACTTACGTGAAAGATTAGATGCTTAATTTATAAATGTGAAGCGTTACAAACTATGATATTGTTACGTACATTACCGAAATAAGAAGACACATTGCAACAATATACAAAGTGTTTAATATTCATTAAATAAGAAATATTTAATGGTCACTATAATTAGAAAAAATAGTTAATGCTCAGAGTAAATACAGAACATACGACTAAAAGTAATGATGGTATGGAAACACGTAACTAGGTAAGATCAGTATTCTGAAAGGAGATAAAGAATTTAAAAAATTTCATTAAGGCTAGTTAATATTGTTCAGTAAAAGATTTATGAGCCCTATTTTTAGAAATTTACAATTACTCCGAACAAAAAAAACTGGAATATGATCATCTTGCAGAGAAAAAGTTAGCTTGCTCTCAAAGGTGAATTAACCTGCTAGATAGTTATCGAATTTTAAAGTCGGGCCTATCAACCAATGTTTTAGAGAACGACTCGGTTTTATGAAACGAGTTAAATACTTTAAAAAGTTTCCTTAAGTCTAGTTAATAATGTTCCAGTAAAATATTTATGAGCCCTAGCTATTTGTTGAAATTTGCAATTACTCTGAACAAGAAAAAAACGTAATATGATTAGCTTTAATTATAGAGAAAAATTGTTAGCTTGATCTCATGGTGAATTAACCTGCTCGCTAGTTGTCGAATGTCAAAATCGAGCCTAATGAATCAACCAATTTGTTAGAGCATGGATCGGTAGAACCATATAGACGTTGACATGTTAAATATGGAAGATTATCAAGTTAGAATTCTAAAACATATTTTGAAACTAATAAAAGTATACTTCCTTTGTAATATAATACAGTTTTGTAGTAGATATCAAATTTGAAAAGGAAATGGTACCTAGTGCACCATCAAATTTGTAGTTCGTGAATCTATATTGGTAATTTATAGTACAATCAATAAGTATAGATTAAAAATATCCTTGTACTTGATTGTATATTAAGGTCAGCCTATTATGTACTTTAACTGTACAAGAATTGAAGTTCAACAAGAACAAGTTATATAATTTATTTTTCAAGATACGGAGTCACAAGAACAAGTCGCGTAGGTTCTTTATAATTGAGCGAAGACTATCTAGGTTGATTAACGTACTACTTGTGATATTTTAATTACAAATATAAATGATATTATACGAAGAAAAAAATAACACAAGACATTAGAATTTTTTTAACGAGGACAGCAATATGCATACTAATCCAACTTGAAAATCATACTATATTAAACCGCTACAAACATTAGCTTACTATCATACTTCAAATTAAAATGTAGTTGAGACCAAATCGCCCCTCCGAGCAATTTAGCTTCAGTTGTGCTCTTTATATATGTCTCTTGTATCTCGCAGGACCCCACACACTTGATCCTCTAGATGACATCTTTTATAGACCTAGGAATTTCTTTAGCCTAATTGAAGATTTTGACAAATTTTCCTCTAACAGATTACCTATTGATCATCCTTCGGAAATATATTCAACCATGATAATGAAAATTTGTTTGATTATGAGAGATCTTCAGGCGTAATTAAGATATCAAACCAACCTCAAAAAATCAGGATAAGTTACTCTCTTCAAAAGGTTATGGAGATGCATAATCGGTTCTATGTCACAAGACCAATCTAAGACAGATATGAATCTTTGGGAACTACAAAGTCTTATACGAAGAGAACTTTTTAATTTCTATCAATCTTATTCGTAAATAAACAGTTCTTGAATGGTTGTATAGAAGGATATGCTAACCTTAGAATAGACAAGATTTACTATGATTAAGATAAGATTTCACATATCAAGAACTATCATGTGGGAGATAGTTTGATCGTGCTTCACGAATCCCTTAGTGAAGACTTCAAAAGTAATAACCTAATTATGATTCTCTCGGAAATTTAGGTATATTTAGGACGACTCTATCTACAAATAGGACATGATGTTCTATGATTGAGATTTTTGGTTGCAGTGAGTCCTCTATTTAAATGATCAAAAGCCTAGGTAGCTTACAATCAAAGCTAAGTTCGTGAACTATTTTTTGTGTTTATGAATTACTTTGGCACAAATTAAACTAAACTACTCAATACAAATTGATCATTTAAGCATGTGAGAAGTTTCCTTTAAAGTTACAAAGAAGAATGTGCACCCACATATTTATCGATATAAGCCCCGTGCATAAAGAGTTAACTTAGGAACAACGGTTAAGTTTTCCGTGAACCATGATGCAATATAGATATCTTAGTTACACCCGAAAATAAATAAGTTTGTGAATGAAATAGATATTCAGTGTGCATGAACATTAAAAAGTAGCACAGTTCTCGAACTAGCCAAAACTTTTGTGTACAATACGAAACAGAATTTTATGGGAACCTCTAAAAATTAATTAATTCACGGACTGGTCAAATTATTCCTTATATGTGAGTAATTAAATATGTCCAGGAACATCTCAATATATGCTAGTTTTTGAACTGGTTGAATCAGTTCGTGTACGCGACTAGATAAGAGATTTAACATTAAAATAAATTCAAAGTACGTGAACTGGTAAAATCAGTTTGTGAACTTGAATATAATTTAATATCTTTCATAGTTCTCCGCAACTATAGCTTGTTAAACAAAGAAGTGTCCTCAACCTTATATACAACAAGCCTTGTAAGATTCAAGTACTAGCTTAAACTTGAAATTTACCAAGTACTAGCTTAAACTTGAAATTTCTTCTTTGAAATTCATCATAATACTAAAATCATACCTTTGTTGGTACAATCGTAGAAATACCTTTGCAGTTCATCATAATACCTTTTTGTCTTAGTAGATAGAATGATGTAAATAATGAGTAAATAGGATAGTTATTCTTCACATACCTTTGTTGATGAAGTCCCCATAAGTGTCTTCGTTGTTCTTCAATCTTTCATGGTCATTCGTCTAATTATGATGCTCAACTACCAATCTCTATTCCTAGTCCGAGATTGACTTCGATAGATAATAAATCAAGATATATATTTACGCAACTAACACTGACAACTATCAAAATTGGGAGTTTTACTGAGCGATGCTCTAACAAATTTAATGTTGTTACTTTCTTTTATATAATTATTTTGTAATTATTTCATAAGGCCTATTACGTATGTGCGCTCCCATATTATACGTATGACACTCAAACCCTGAATTTATTATACATATGATACTCACACTTCATCAAGAGTTCACTTGGGAAAAGTAGATCTCAAGCGTCTCTCATGTTACATGGTATGAAACCATCTTTAAACCCAACAAACACCATCCGGTCAACAACATTCGGCTCAGTAGGTTGGGTCTTCCCTAATCTAAAATGGATTAATATCAACACAGATGAGGCGGCTAGAGGACGCCATGGAGTTGGAGGTGCAGGTTTCATATGTAGGGCACAACCTTTAGGCATCACTACTACACTAATAGCTGAGACATGTGCCATACCAGTAGCGTCAAGAACTGTGACAAAGAAGCAATAGGCAAAAGTACAGTTCGAAACAGTCTCGAAAAAGTTGTTTCGATTCATAGAACTCTGATACTGAACCACCATGGTATATAGCTAAAAAGATTATCGGAATCAAATAGAAAATACTTCAAATTCTGCAGTGTACTATCTATCACAAATGCAAAAAGCGAAACCAAGCAGCCGATGGTCTCAGGACATCTCTCTACTACAATTTGGGACCACACGATCTCGTCTTTTCAAATTCAAATTGTATTAAATGACTCAATGACGGCCGGTATAACATACCCTCATGTGATCCCTTTTTAGTCTAATTAATACGTTTCATGCTTCAAAGAAAAAAATATGTATCGATATTTTTTTCTTGTCTGAGGGTAAAAAAAAATAGTAATATATGGTGTGTTTTTTTTTTTTTTTTTTTTTGGGAGCATAGGTTTTGCTCTATGGTTTTCATCTCATATAGATTTCTATACTTCTTTAATTTCTGTGCACATTTTTTTACGAAATTTTTGGTTAGATATAGCTATTGCTTTTGTATCTGCCAGATACTATGTGGGATAGATTTAAGAAATTCAAGAGCCTTAGAAGTGTGCAGAAAATCACATGATTTCACTATTAAAATGACTGATGCCTCGTCCGTTAAGTTCAGCGTGCTTTCTATCATTTTTTAAGTTTCCCCGCTGTCGTTTTTGTATAGTTTTTTTTTTCTTCTTTTTTTTTTTTTTTCTTGTTTGGGTGCAAAAACAATAAGAAAAACATTTGTGGCTGCTATAAGCATTCCCGTTGTCATTTTTGTATGATTTTTACTCTTGTTTGGATGCAAAAAAAACTAAGAAAAATATTTGTGGCTGCTGGGATTCGAGCCCAGGTCTCCACGGCCACAACGTGGAATTCTTACCACTAAACTACAGCCACATCGTTGTTATCCGACCAAATCTAATCAAATCTAAATGTCAGTAACGGGAAACTTCACATTATATGTTCATCAACTCAAAGCCAGGGTTTGAGTCTTGTTCATTACCAAAAGAACAAGGGAATCGTGGGGTTTCCAGAAGGAACTTTTTTTTTTTTTTCAAATTGAGTAATCTTCCCAAATTCATAACCCAAGTGTTTGGTAAATGCCCTTGTGCATGCCAATATTTGTTGCATTGTGTGTTTATTATCATGTGCATAAGAACTGTACAACAACAAAAAAATGCATGCATGAACTGAATGCTAGTATGCGTCCTAGTATTCACAACTCTAGTAAAAGGCCGGATAGTATCATCACCAGACTGCAGGGATAAACCCTATTTAAAGTCTATGCGGTGTAGGATTTGGAAACCGCCTCATCGTCAAGGCTATATAATCTATTTCCAAATTTTGGAGACCTTCTATAAATCGGTCCAAGTTATTGAAGCCTATATAAGAAGGCCTAGCCAGTTACTTTCATAGTTATTATTCTCTGGTTTGCTTCTGTGAACCTATCGGTTTCACACAAGTTATTGTTGTTCATAGATCTTTGATCGTTACGCTATTAATCCGATCAAGCTATGGCGGTCGCGTTAGAGCTGTACCCGAGCCAAGATGATCTCCTCTACGAAGAAGAAATTCTCATAAATCCCTTCAGTCTAAAGCTCTGGCAGAGATATCTAACCGCTCGCAAGGAATCTCCCTTCAAAAAGAGGTCAGTCATATACGAACGAGCTCTAAAAGCTTTACCTGGCAGTTACAAGCTCTGGCATGCATATCTTAGCGAACGAACAGAGATGGTGCGAAACCTTCCTGTAACGCATTCTTCGTACGAGAATTTGAACAACACGTTCGAAAGAGCTCTAGTTACCATGCATAAGATGCCAAAGATTTGGGCAATGTATTTGCAAACCCTGACTGAACAGAAACTTGTAACGCGTACGCGTAGAACGTTCGACAGAGCGTTATGTGCATTACCAGTGAGCCAGCATGATAGAATTTGGGAACTTTACGTGTATTTTGTGCGTCAAGAAGGGATTCCAGTTGAGACTTCACTTAAGGTTTGCAGGAGGTATTTGAAGTTGGCTCCAACTTATATTGAAGATTATATCCACTTCTTGGTGAGTTCCGAGTTATGGCAAGAAGCTGCGGAGAGATTCGTTGAAGTTCTGAGTGATGATAAGTTTTGTAGTATTAAAGGGAAGACGAAACATCAGTTGTGGCTTGAATTGTGCGAATTGCTTACGCGCCATGCGACGGAGGTGGCGGGTCTGAACGTTGAAGCGATTATCAGAGACGGGATTGGGAAGTTTACAGATGAGGTTGGGAGGTTATGGACATCTTTGGCAGATTATTATATCCGTAGAGGGGTGTTTGAGAAGGCGAGAGATGTGTTTGAGGAGGGAATCGCTAGTGTGGTAACAGTTAGAGATTTTAGTTTGATTTTCGATGGGTATACTCGGTTTGAAGAGAGCGTAATCGCTGCGCATATGGAGGCGTCAGATATCAGCGATGAAGCAGATAATAATAATCAGGATAACGAAGCAGATAATAATAATCAGGATAATAAAGAAGTGGATGAACGTTTTAATGCTGGACTTTCACTATCTAAGTTTGCAATGAAGACTCTTCATGGTTTCTGGCTTAATGATGACAATGATATTAAATTGAGGATGGCTAGGTTAAAGCAACTTATGGATAGAAGTCGGCCTGAGCTTGTTAACAGTGTTATTCTGCGTCAAAATGCTCACGACGTTAAAGAATGGCATGCAAGGGTTCAGATTTTCAAGGGTAATCCAGCAAAGCAAATACAAACCTTGACTGAAGCTGTAAGAACTGTAGATCCCATGAAAGCAGTGGGTAGCCCACACACTTTATGGATTTCTTTGGCCAAGCTGCATGCAGAGCACGACGATATTTCAAATGCAAGAGTGGTCTTTGATAAGGCAGTGCAAGTTAATTACAAAACAGTAGATAATCTCGCCAGTGTTTGGTGTGAATGGGCCGAAATGGAACTGAAGCACGAAAACATTGAAGAAGCACGGGAGCTAATGAGGCGTGCAACAGCAGAGCCTTCTGTGGAGGTTAAACGGAGAGTTTCGGCTGATGGTAACGAACCAGTTCAGATGAAGTTGCATAAATCTGTAACTTTGTGGAGCATGTATGCAGATATAGAGGAGCATTTCGGAGACCTGGAGTCCGCTCGTGCAGTGTATGATCGGATACTCGATTTGAAAATAGTCACACCCCAAATTATACTCGATTATGCAAAATTACTGGAGGGACGTAAATACTTCGAGGATGCGTTCAAGGTTTACGAAAGAGGTGTCAGGTTATTCAGATATCCACACGTGAAGGATATTTGGGTCGCATTTCTCTCCAAATTCGTCGCAAGATATAAAGAAAAGCAGTTGGAAAGGTCGAGAGAGTTGTTTAGGCGCGCAATTGAAATGGCCCCTCTTGACAATGTGAAGCCACTATATTTGCAATATGCAAAACTGGAAGAGGATTACGGTTTTGCTAGCCGTGCAAGTGAAATCTATGACCAAGCTGTAAAAGCTGTACCTGACAAGGAGAAGCTGCAAATGTACGAGATTTACATATCCCGTGCACCAAAGTTGTACGGTGCTCGTGGTGTTCGGAAAATAAGGGAGATATTTGAGCAAGCCATAAAATCTGAGATGCCGACCGAAGATATCAAGACTATGTGCATGAAATATGCAGACTTTGAAAAGAGTTTGGGAGAAACTGATCGTGCTCGTACTCTTTACATTTTCTCATCACAGTTTGCGGATCCACCATCAGACGATAAAGAATTTGAACTTGCACAAAGGAATGTACCTGCTGCGGCATTTGGTGATTTGGCACAACAGGAGAAGGGCAAATACGAAAATGACAGAAAGAGGGACAGTGACGGCAAGCTTGGCGCCCGTGAGAGATTCAAGAGACGAAGACAGTAATGGCTACAATGCCAAGTTTCTCGTCCACCGGAAAGTTTAACTTTAGTGTTGACTGTTGTACAGTAGGTGTAAATTGAATTCACAATTTAATGGAATATCTTTATTAAATTTCAGCTCCAGAAAACATATTTGAGATTATTTTTTTTATTTTTCGATAAAGAAATTTGTACAAGCAAAGACGAAAAATGTGCACCAACCGTTTTTGCAACTCAGAAAAATTTGTAACTCAGAAGGTAAGAATTTTTGAGTGCTTTGGTAATTTTGGGGTGAATTCTTAGAATCTCGGTATCTACAGAACTATCAGTAGATATAACTAAGCAGTTTAGACTGCAAATATCTACAGGGATATCAGAAGAATTCAGAAGCTTACATAGCTTCAAAACCTACATAAATATGGATTACCAAGAACAAGAAGTGAGGAAATATCTTTGTTGCAGATAAAATTCAAGGGGATGATCTTTTGAAGGGCATGTAAACCATATGGAAGCGGAGAGGTTACGAAATTGCCACAGAAATCTAAACTATACTATAGAAACAAAGAAGCAACAAAATACAACCCCTAAAATCAAATTACAAAAAAAGAGAGAATACACTGCAAAACTTTCTTGAACACATTCAAAATCCACTGACCCACTACAAAACACGAGTAGATCTAAAAGTAACTAAAAAACATTGGTTCCTTCATTTCATTTTGACAGTGAAATTGTCATCATAATCCAAACCTAAATAACGCGCGAAACAACGAAAAACAAGATATCGATTCTTGATGGCATTTTCTCTGCTGCTTCTGCGTCAACTAAAAAGATGAAAAATAAATAAATATTAGATTCACTTAACAGGTACACAAGTCTTGGGGCAATAACAATAAACTCTGGAAAAAATTACCTCGTCTGTAACTGATGGTGAGACGGTCTCCATTGCTTGATCAAAGTGTGTTTCATTGATCGTCCATTTTTTCATTTCAAAACCGACTTCACCTGATTTTTTCGACATTCGCTTCTCCATCAGCGCAATCATGCCAGCTTTGTCAACCTGCAGAAACAAGCCGTATCTTTGAAGATCATAACAAGAAGACAGACGGCAGCGTGTTGCCCTGGATCTCAAAATCATAATACTAAAGATTAATGTGTGCTTACCACTCTAGCAAGATCAGCTCCACTTAGATTCTCATAAGCTTTTTTCAGACCGATAGCATCGAAATCTACCTCCTCAGATATTGGTTTACCCTTGGTAAGGGCTTTTAAAATCAACCCGCGTTATTCTGGACTCGGCAAAGGAACATATATGTGTTTCCCTAAACGACCAGGTCTTTTGATAGCTTCATCCATCACCTCCGGCCTACAAATACATACAACAACAGGTTGTTTTGTTAGATCCTAATGAACAGGAGAGAGTTTTTTTTTCCTTCTTACTTTTACAATATGTTAATGTAATAAGAATGGGGACAAGTGCTTACCTATTTGTAGCACCAATCACAAAAACACCATTCCGTTTGTTACCCCCATCTAGCTCTATGAGTAACTGAAATTGCAACAGAAACATCGATTTTAAATAACTTGTGAAATGTCTGAACCCTCCCCAATATTTGCAGATATTATAGAATACACAAAGGCAACAACAGACTGGCTTCAGAATATACTTCACCTGGGTCAAAACGCTCTCAACCATTCGTCGTCCTCCTTCCATTGGACCACTTCCCCGCTTTGGTGCTATTGCATCCACCTAAGAAGTGAAGCAATGCGTTTTGAAAATTGCCAAGTCGAGAATATGCAAAAAAATCGAGCCAGAATGGAATAATGTGGATTCAACAAAGTCCAAAGCAACAACCAGCATCAAAGTGATAATATAACCTTGAGTGGCTCATAAAACATGCAAAGTTGTCGTGTAAGCTGCCGCTTGTCGGTCAGGATTATTTCAATTTGAGATTCTATGATACCAGCTACTCTAAATGAATGATGTATGATTACCATCTTACGACATAAAAATAGAAACCTACTAGGTGGAAGAAAACTCTGCGTACCTCATCAAAGAAAAGGATGCAGGGAGAACATGTCCTAGCACGACTGAATATTGTTCGAACTGCCAACTCACTGTCTCCCACCGACTTAGCCAGAAGTTCAGGGCCCTAAATATATTTACATTTCAAGAGTCAGATATATATTGAATAGTATATATCTTAACGTGGAAAACACTAGGAAAACCAGAGAGTATGAGAAAAGATACCTTAACGTGGATGAAATTTACCCCTGCCTCATTTGCTACAGCCTTGGCAATTGAAGTTTTACCACAACCTGGAGGCCCATAAAGCAAAAATCCTTGCTCAAAACCTACACCAAATTCCTGAAGAATCCAAGCATATGGCAAATAGAAATTATTTACCAACATTGTGTGTAAAGCGTAAATAAGTGCTAGGAACAACTGTTAGAAAGCGATATCCTCGCACAAAACCAACGGCTACCTATTTTAGATAGGCAACCGACTAAAATGTAAAATTTCAATATTGAATTATTAAAGATACTTGATAAGCTAATGCGAACATGGATGAGATTAAGTATATTTGTTTACCTCATATTCCTCGGGGTATTTTATACGACTGACAATATAATCGTCGAATTCCTTCCTCACGAAATCAAGCCCACCGATATCCTCCCACTTGACATTAGGAATAGCTGAAAATCCTTCTCTTTTTAAAGATGGTTGAACCATTTCCTGCATATTTGCACGAAAACTATTTATAACATATATGAGAGAAATAATCATTCTGACTTTTTTATGGAAGTTTTTCCACTGGAAATATAATACGGGTAACATGATCCCAGACAAACAAGAAAAATACAATACCCTACTCTTGTAAGAGACTTACTAGCAGAACTTGCAAATCAAGACATTTTGGCAGAGATATGAAAAATAATGAAAAGAAACTACAACATCATGAAAAGGGCAGACAAGCATTCAAGGAAGTAACATTGCATTAGACATATTAGAGTCGCTTAACCGGCACGCAAGTCCTAGGGCATAACAATAAACTCTGGAAAAAATCACCTCGTCTGTAACTGATGGTGAGACCGTCTCCACTGCTTGATCAAAGTGAGTTTCATTGATCGTCCATTTCTTCATTTCAAAACCAACTTCACCCGACTTCTGCAACTTTCGCTTCTCCATCAATGCAATCATGCCAGCTTTGTCAACCTGTAAAGACAAACAGTATCTTTGAAGATCATAACAAGAAGATAGACGGCGGCGTGTTGCCCTGGTCTCAAAATCATATTACTAGAGAGCAATGTCTGCTTACCACTCTAGCAAGATCAGCTCCACTTAGATTCTCATAAGCTTTCTTCAAACCGATAGCACCGAAATCTACCTCCTCAGATATTGGTTTACCCTTGGTAAGGGCTTTTAAAATCAACCCACGTTCTTCTGGACTCGGCAAAGGAACAAATATGTGTTTCCCTAAACGACCAGGTCTTTTGATAGCTTCATCCATCACCTCCGGCCTACAAATACGTACAACAACAGGTTGTTAGATCCTAATGAACTTATTTTTATATAATATATATGCCATGTAATAAGAATGGGGACAATCACAAAAACACCTATTTGTAGCACCAATCACAAAAACACCTATTTGTAGCACCAATCACAAAAACACCTTTCCGTTTGTCACCCCCATCTAGCTCTATGAGTAACTGAAATTGCAACAGAAACATCAATTTTAGATAACTTGTGAAATACCTAATTACACAAAGGCAATAACAGACTGGCTCCAGAATATACTTAACCTGGGTCAAAACGCTCTCAACCATTCGCCGTCCTCCTTCCGCTGGACCACTTCCCCGCTTTGGTGCTATTGCATCCACCTAAGAAGTGAATCAATGCATTTTAAAAGTTGCAAAGTCAAGAATATGCAAAATATGCGAGGCAGAATGGAGTAATGTGGATTCAACAAAGTCCAATGCAACAACAGCATAAAAGTAATAATAGAACCTCGAGTGGCTCATAAAATATGCAAAGTTCTCGTGTAAGCTGACACTCTGAAGGTACATCACCCTCTGCCGCTTGTCGGTCAGGATTATTTCACTTTGAGATTATACGATAAAAGTGACTCTAAATGAATGATGTGCTGGATATACATGTCAGGTGTGATGACGAACTTAAGAAATAAAAACAGTAACCCACAAGGTGGAAGAAAACTCTGCATACCTCATCCAAGAAAAGAATGCAGGGAGAACATGTCCTAGCACGGGTGAATATTGTTCGAACTGCCAACTCACTGTCTCCCACCCACTTAGCCAGAAGTTCAGGGCCCTAAATGATCACCATAAATATTATGTACTTTTTAAGAGTCAGGTAAGCAATAACACTAGGAAAGAAAACCAGAAAGTATGAGAAAAGACAGATACCTTTACGTGGATGAAATTTGCCCCTGCTTCATTTGCCACAGCCTTGGCAATTGAAGTTTTACCACAACCTGGAGGCCCATAAAGCAAAAATCCTTGCTCAAAACCTACACCAAATTCCTGAAGAATACAAGCATATGCCAAATATAAATTATTTAGCAACATTGTGTGTAACGCGTAAATAACTGTAAGACAGTGATAGCATCGTACAAAACTGACGACATAACCTATGTTTAGATAGGCTATCTACTAAAATGTAAAATTTTGATATTGACTTATTAAAGATATACTTGATAAGTTAATGCTGAATCGAACAAGGATGAAATTGAGTATATTCATTTACCTCATATTGATCGGGGTATTTTATACGCCTGACAATATAATCGTCGAATTCCTTCCTCAAGAAATCAAGCCCTCCGATATCCTCCCACTTGACATTAGGAATAGCTGAAAATCCTTCTCTTCTTAAAGATGGTTGAACCATTTTCACTGCTTCCTGCATATTGGCACGAAAATTATTTATAACACATATGCGAGAAATAATCATTTTGACTTTTAATAGAGGTTATTCCACTGGAAATATAATATGGGTAACAAGAAAGATACATTACCCACTTCTTGTACAAGAGATACTAGGAAAACTTGCCAATCAAGACATTTTGGCAGACATATGAAAAATAAGGAAAAGAAACTAGAACATCATGAAAAAGGCAGACATGCATTCAACGGAGTAACTATACATTAGCATAGGTAGAAAAAAGAAATGACTTTTCATCGAGAACCACGTGGTTGTTCGAATTTACCTCAAAGTCGGTCATCCTTATGTCGAGATCTTTCCTCTCCTCTGGTTCCAACCGCCGACTCCACCAGTTGACTTTGGCCTCTTCACTATCGGGTTTTCCGCTATAACTAATCCTTTTCATTGCAATGTTACCAGCCTCCGTAACCAATGCTGACAAGTCAGCCCCAACAAAACCGCGTGTAGCTTTGGCAATATTTGAAAGATCAAAGTCACAATCCATCGAAAGTTTAAGATTGCGCGTCAACACAGATAAGATTTCAGCTCTTGCATTTTCATCAGGAACACCTAAACAAATCTCTCGATCAAATCTCCCAGGCCTTCTGAGAGCTGGATCCAGAACATCAGGTCTATTTGTGGCTCCAATCACAAGAACATAACCGGCTTTTTTTCTAGATCGTGCTGAACCTATTGACATGGGCTCCTCCATGCAAGTCAATAACTGTGTCACAATTCGTTGTTCAAAATCCCTTTTTAGATTATTTCCCCTTTTTGAAGCAATAGCATCAATCTCGTCGATGAATACAACTGAAGGAGCTGTCTTGTATGCTTCTGAGAACAGATTGCGTATGTTCTTTTCGGATTCACCTGAAGCATTACATAAATTATTATTATTTTATTTATTTTTTCACATTTACAACCCTGTGAATTCAATGCAAACATATGAAACTGAATGCTACAAAAGGGGAGTGAATCAAATCTAAACATTCCTCTTGCCCTAGATAATTGACCATTTTGATTAACACAAGTTTTTAATATAATCTTCCGGTTCAGCTAAAAAGTAAAACCTATGAATGAAACTGGAAAAGAGGAAATAGTAATAGACTAGCAATGAAGTTCATACCTGTAGACCCAGAAACAAATTCAGCAGCAGATCTCTTGTACAAAAAAACTCCAGCTTCATTTGCAATGGCTTGGGCAAGTTTAGTTTTTCCACATCCAGGTGGTCCATGCAGCAAGATCCCAGCTGTGGGTTTAAAACCCAACCCCTGAGGCACCTCCGGATTGCAAAGTGGAAACATTACTCCCCACTTCAACTCTTCCAAAACCTCTTTTAATCCTCCGATATCCTTAAATCTCAGGCCTCCAGCTTCCTTGATCACTTCCTTATGATCGTCACTACTTTTCATCAATTTCGCATCTGTGACGCTCTCTGAAAGAGATAATCTTCTTTGTCGTAAAGCTTTTTTGACACGTTTGCCAAACATTTCTTCAGATACTTGTTCATAATCTGGATATTGAGAACGAAGAAGCTTAACAATTTCACGACATCCGAGTTCACAATCAATGTTGCATGATTTGATTCGATCAATTATTTCTTCTGGACTAAATATTGAAGGAGAGGAATCATTGCCTCCAGACATATTTACAAAGCAGAAACCCTAAATACAAGAAGAAATTCTAGGCAGTTCTTTTCTAGGGTGAACCAACAATTGTGCAATAGAATCGTTTTATATAGCTTTGTTTGAAAGAGTATTACAAGGTTTTCCCTCAAGTTATTTTCTGTCCTGGAAGTTGTAACCTTCTTCTTCTCTTCTCCTTCTAGTATTTCTCTGGCCCCTTCAAGGTACTAACTTGCACCCTATTTATAGGGAGGCACTACTTCTATATACTAGTCAATCTAGGAATGGATTTATAGGGTGGCACTACTTCTATATACTAGTCAATCTAGGAATGGAAACTCCCTTATGTTTGTAATCTTCTAAAATTAGGACTCCTAGTTTTCCTTCTAGGATTAGGAAACTACTTCTAAACTTACTAGGAGGGGAATTCTTTTGTTTGCAAACCTGGATATAGGATAATGAATTCTGGAAAGGCAGTTACCCATTGCCTGCTACATCAATGACTGGGCTAGCGGTGGCTAATTATGCAACTGAGCTACTGGTGGCTAATGAATCAGGAACACCAGATAAAAAAAAAAAAAATTAAGACTATAAATTTGAATTCCTAAACTTATCTATCAAATAGTACTAGGAGGTAAGATGTAAATATATTCCCTCGTACTATTGGAAAAGCTCTGCCTTTCCAGAATTTTGCCTAAATAAATCACCACGGTGGGGGAATTTACCCTGCAACTGCTCCCTTGAGTACCACTTTGCATGCTCAAAATGTTATCCCTTAAGACAGACAGGGAACAACTCTCATTCTCCAACTCTACACATCCATATCTTCTGCGGCTATTTCCCTAGGAATTAAATCTTGCACAACTGTAACAATGGCGACTCATGTACTACAAACATTTTGAAACTTGTTTTCAACATGAAAGAAGAAAGTAAGCTCATCGACACATTGAAGACATAGGTTTCGCAATCAGGAAGGACACATATAGACCATGGGGGAGATGGCAATGCATATCCCCAATGCCCACACTAAAAAGGTTTGGTTGGTAGCAGTGAATCTAATAGAGTGGAGGAGTAAACAGTTCCTCTTGTTCACAATTGTGCCTGCATCTACTTATCTGATTTCTATGCATCAACAAAAGTAAGTCAACGAAGATTACTTGGCCAGCTTATAAGCATGTATTGTATGCCAGTAGCTGCTTCAAATATGCCTATTCGGAGAGGCGAAATTAAATCTTCTAGTTCTCTGAATGGGTGTTGTTGACCAATCATGATTCAAAGTAGGAAAACCTAACTTTTCGAAACCATCAGCAAAAGGGTGATTAAGATGATGTGAAAAGTGCATTCATGAATGATAAGAAACAAGATCATTCCAATTTATGTCTAATGTGATCTCTTCAGGTAGTAAATTGAAGTAATCCATCAAAACCACTCCCTTATAGTTGAAGAAAAAAAGATGATTACAAATTGACATTGGAAATAATGATAATCTATCAAAACAATGGATGGTCTAGAAATCTAGGTCTTAAGAAATAGAGTATTGAATTGAAGACTTTTGGGTTTTTTTTTTTTTTTTTTTTTTTTTTTAGACAAAGGTAATGATATTAAACATCAAAGAAAACTTGCATTACTAGCCAAGTTTACATTTAGAACCTAGTTAGCAATTCGGAGAATTTTTGGGGATTGCACTGAAGAACAAACCATAACTGTTAATACTTTCATCACTTGTTGTTCTTGATAACCCGTATATATGTAGGTTTTGAAGCTATGTAATTCTCTTCTGTAAAAGCACATCTGCTTGGTTATCTGGCATGGTGATAGTTATGTAGATACGTAGAATAAGCATCACTGCGTCATGTTCGTATAGCTGTCAGAGTAATCGCAGTCATGCCTTCGTACAATCTATATAGGAGGATCCATTATCACATTTTCAAACCAAAATTACCAAAAGCACTCAAGAATTCTTACCTTGTGAGTTTGGATGCAAAAACCGAACCACAAAAGAGGATCCTTTAAATTTGAGTCAGATTAAATCAAAACCAAATCAGACTGAGTCAGACCTAATCACCTCTTAGTCAAGCTTAAGTCAGACTTATACAAACACCTAGGCTCTAAAACCAATTCATTTCTCAACTTTGCCCTCTGCAAACCCAAAAGTCTTCAAATTGTCTAGCCAAATCTGTCTGTAAGGCTTGTAATACTGGAGAGTGGTGGCAAGTTCCACCGCTACTCTAAATGTGAACTTGGCTAGTAATCTAAATTTCTTTTGACGTTTGAAAAAAAAAACCAAAAATCTTCAATTCAATCTCTATTTCTTAAGCCATAGATTTCCAAACCATCCATTGTTTTGATGGATTATCATTGTTTTCGATTCAATTAATAATTATTGTTTCTTCTTCAACTACAAGGAAGTGGTTTTGATGGATTACTTCAATTTATTACCCGAAGAGATCACATTAGACATAAATTGGGATAATCTTGTTTCTTACCCTCCATGGATGCACTTTCGCATCATCTTAATCACCCTTTTGCTGATGAATTCGTTAAGTTCTGTGTTACAAGAAAACGGCAAAAATAAAAATTTGGCCGTGTCGACACGGCTCAGTTACCTAGGTGCTAAGTCCTAAAGAAATCTTGACTTTAATGCAAATGTGAAAAGATAAGAGAAAAAGCAGTAGTCAAAAAGATAAAGAGAAAATGTTGACCCAAAAGATATTATTTTCCTCCTTAAAAGAAGGTTTCTTTTATTAAAGGGAATTATGTCCTGCCTTTTATTTGAGATACCAAAATGCCAATAACATTATTAAAGGGAATTATGTCCTGTCTTTTCTCTTATTTTTTTGATTTTAAAAAAATTTGACCCTAATTATCTTTTTTCTTTCTCTCTTCTATGTTCTTCTTCTTCCTTCAACAATTATCTGATCATCATCTATTTTGTATATGCCGTGTCCCCGTTTTCTAGTTTTTTACCTTGCCGTTTTAAGGTGACGTTTTGGACACAAAACCCGGACACCGTGTCCGTGTCCTTGTAACACAGGTTAAGTTAGGTTTTCTTGCTTTAAAAAATGATCGGTCAACAACACCCATTCAGAGAACTAGAAGATTTAATTTCGCTCTGTATAGGCATATTTGAAGCAACTACCGGAGGGATTAGATCGCCGCATACAATACATGCTTACCGGAAGAATTAGATCGCCGCATATAATACATGCTTATAAACTGGCCAGGTAATCTTCGTTGACTTATTTTTGTTGATGCATAGAAATCATAATACTTAAGAGCAATATGTGCTTACTGTTAGACTTTATGTTGGTTTAGCAACAAATCAAGCTTATATTAAGCTAATTTGATGTGTTACAACGATACGCCTAAAAACAAAAATCAGCCGTATCGATACGTATTTACACGGATACGCGTACTAATACTCCCAATACTTCAAGATACAACCCAGTTAGAAAACTTTGACTAAATATTAGAAAATTTAGATATTTTACTAGATTCTATGAGAAGTTCTAACTATAGTGACAAAATATTAGTTCCGAATCTGTCCACTGATCTTGCTCTAGACTTTCTTCTCTCTTCAGTGAGGTTAATCATACAAATTATATTTTAATCATGCAAACACATGTATGTATTTTGTTAAGTTTCTATCTTATATATGATATATTTATGTTAAACTACTGATCAATATTGAGTATGCCGTATCGCCGTATTTTAGTTTTTCAAGTTGGTGTATCATAGTAGCGTATTGGTATCTTGTATCCAATACCGTATGCGTATCGTTGCAACACAGCTAATTTGTGTTTAGTTCTAAACTGAGCTGGATTAAGTATATACGAGACTAAGAATTGATTAGAGTTAAATATAGGAATTAGATTAGCTTAATGTTAGCTGAGGTGTCATGTTGACTAAGCATACCCAGTAAGGTGTCATCCAACTAAGATGGACAGGTTGGATGACACACAGCTACTTAAGGAACGACAAACCCCTCTTCTAGCCTCTTTCATATATAACCAGAATTTCTGATTTACCATTGATTGAGAAAGAGGAAATAGAAATCAGTGAACCCTTAATTACTTGATGATTTATGTTTTTTCTTCTTATACTTATAGAATCATGTATCATGCTTTTATTCTGATCTTACTGATGTTGATCAGTTCAGAAATACTAAGTGTTGTTTGTGTTGTTATTAGGGATTAGGTTCAGCTAATGAGTAATGACAAGAAATAATGATTGATTGCATACCTAATTCAGATGTTATAGAGCAAGTAGATACAAGGGTTAATACTTGATTTCAGCATATTAGTTCTTTATAATCATGTTTAAGAATGAAATATTTTGATTACGAAGCTGAAATTCCAACACTTACCACTCTAGCGAGATCAGATCCACTTAGATTACCCTAAGCTTTCTTCAGACTGATGGTACCGAAATCTACTTCCTCAGATATTGGTTTACCCTTGGTAAGGGCTTTTAGAACCAACCCGCTTTCTTCTGGACTCGGCAAGGGAACATAGATGTGTTTCCCTAGATGACCAGGTCTCTTTTGATAGCTTCATCCATCACTTGGCCTACGAATACGTACAACAGGTTGTTTTGTTAGATCCTAATGAACAGAAGAGAGTTTCTTTCTTCCTCTCCTTCTCATATTTCTATAATATGTAATGTAATAAGAGTGGGGACAAGTGCATACCTATTTGTAGCACCAATCACAAAAACACCTTTCCGTTTGTCGCCCCCATCTAGCTCTATGAGTAACTGAAATTGCAACAAAAAAAAAACGATTTTAAACAACTTGTAGAATGTCTGAACCTTCCTCGGTATTTGCAGATATTATAGAATACACAAAGGCAATAACAGACTAGCTCCAAAATATACTTAACCTGGGTCAAAATGCTCTCAACCATTCGTCATCCTCCTTCCATTGGTCCGTTTCCCCGCTTTGGTGCTATTGCATCTACCTAAGAAGTGAAGCAACACCTTTAAAAAGTTGCAAAATCAAGAATATGTAAAATAAACTTCCTTGGCAACACACGAGGCGGATCAGAATAATGTAGATTTAACAAAGTCCAATTCAAGGACCAGCATCAAGTATGTAACCTCGAGTGATTCAAATAAAACATGCAAAGTTAAGTTAACACTATGAAGGTATCATTGTATATGCAGGTCAGAATTATTTTAATTTGAGATTCTACGATACAAGTTACTCTAAATGAATGATGTGCTAAATATATATGTCAGGTGTGATTACCAACTAAAGACATGAAACCTACAAGGTGGAAGAAAACTATGTGTACCTCATCAAAGAAAAGAATGCAGGGAGAACAAGTCCTAGCACAACTGAATATTGTTCGAACTGCCAACTCACTCTCTCCCATCCACTGAACCAGAAGTTTAGGGCCCTAAATGATCACCATAAATAACATGTAATTAGTAAGAGTTATATATTGAATAGTGAATACATAAGGAATAACACTAGGAAAACCAGAGTATGAGAAAAGACAGATACCTTAACATGATGAAATTTGCCCCTGCTTCATTCGCTACAGCCTTCGCAATTGAAGTTTTACCACAACCTGGAAGCCCGTAAAGCAAAAATCCTTGCCCAAAACCTACACCAAATTCCTGAAGAATACAAGCATATGGCAAAAAGAAATTAGTTACCAACAGTGTGTGAAACGGCTAATAAGTGCAAGGAAAAACTGTTAGACAGCGATAGCATCGTACAAAACCGACGACATAAACTATGTTTAGATAGGCTATCAACTAAACTGTAAAATTTCAACATTGAATTATCTTTTAAAATGTAAAATTTCAATATTGAATTATTAAAGATACTTGATAAGTTAATGCTGAAGCGAACAAGGATGAAATTAAGTATATTCATTTACCTCATATTCCTCGGGGTATTTTATACAACTGATGATATAATCGTTGAATTCCTTCCTCAAGAAATCAAGCCCTCCGATATCCTCCCACTTGACAATAGGAATAGCTGAAAACCCTTTTCTTCTTAAAGATGGTTGAACCATTTTCACTACTTCCTGCATATTTGCACGAAAACTATTTATAACATATATGAGAGAAATGATCATTGTAACTAGCAAAATTTGATACGGGTAACATGATCCTAGACAAACAAGAAAGATACAATACCCACTTCTTGTATGAGATACTGGCAAAACTTGCATATTAAAAAATTTTGGCAGAGAGATGAAAAATAATGAAAAGAAACTAGAACATCATGAAAAAGGAAGACATGCATTGAAGTTACTATACGTTAGCATACCCTTCATAACAAATGACACACATATGTAGAGGTCTTTCCTCACCTCTGGTTCCAACGGCCGACTCCACCAGTTGACTTTAGCCTCAGCAGTATCGGGTTTTCTGCTATAACTAATTCATTGCAAGATTACCAGCCTCCGTAACCAATGCTGACATGTCAGCTCCAACAAAACCGGGTGTAACTTCGCAATTTTTGCAAGATCAAAGTTACAATCCTTGGAAAGTTTAAGATTGCAGTCAATGCAGATAAGATTTCATCTCGTGCATTTTCATCAGGAACACCTAAACAAATCTCTCGATCAAATCACCCAGGCCTTCTGAGAGCCGGATCCAGAACATCAGGTCTATTTGTCGCCCCAATCACAAGAACATAACCGGCTTTTTTTACATATCTTGCTGAACCTGATATTTTTACTGACGTGGGCTTATCCATGCAAGTCAATAACTGTGTCACAATTCGTTGCTAAAAATCCCTTTGTAGATTATTTCCCCTTTTTGAAGCAATAGCATCAATCCCGTCAATGAATACAATTGAAGAGGCTGTCATGTACACTTCTGAGAACAGATCGCGTATGTTCTCTTCGGATGCACCTGAAGCATTACATACATTAAATATTTCTTTTTTCACATTTAAGAGACGGTCCGAAGAGTCCAAGACCCTGTGAAATCAATCCAAACATATGCAACTGAAAGCTACAAAAGTCCAAGACCCTCTGAAGTCAATCCAAACATATGCAACTGAAAGCTACAAAAGGGGCGTGAATCAAATTCAAACATTCATCACGCACAGATAAACATAGCTAAATAGTAAACCTATGTTTGAAACTGGAACGGAGAATAGCAGTAGACTAAGACGTAGAAATTGTAAAAAATTGTAGCAATGAAGTTCATGTCATACCTGCGACTCCAGAAACAAATTCAGCAGCAGAACTCCTGTAAAAAGGAACTCCAGCTTCATCTGCAATGGCTTGAGCAAGTTAATTTTTTCCACATCCAGGTGGTCCATGCAGCAACATCCCAGCTGAGGGTTTAAAAATCAACCCCTGAGGCACCTTCGGATTGCAAAGTGGAAACATTACTCCCCACTTCAACTCTTCCAAAACATCTTTTAATTCTCCAATATCCTTATTTTGTTGCTTCTTTGTTTCTACAGCATCTATGGTGTTCCCATTTTCTCGAAACCTCTCTGCTTCCATTTGCAGAATTTGGTTTATAATGCCCTTTAAAAGATCATCCTCACTTCTTGTTCTTGATAAACCATATAAACGTAGGGTTTTGAAGCTCTTTGATTGGTAACAAGCACAAAAATCAATTACAAGAGACCATACCACAGCAAGATAAAATCTTTCAAAATTGACTGATGCACTACAAATCTAAATACAAGTAAACCTAAGACAAAAGCTCTGCTTACAATTTGGACGCAAATCTCAAGTCTGATCTATAATTTTGTATAAAGAAAGAATAAAGAATAGTGGTTCCTTCCTTTCATAATGGCACCAACACTTTCGGCAGTGGAATTGCTGTCAAAATCTTAAAGTCTTAATCAGAATAACTTGTGAAAATAAGAAAAACAAGATATCGATTCTTGATGGCATCTCTTGAGCTGCTTCTGCGAAAGATAAATAGAAGATATGAAACAACTAAATATTAGATTCACTCAACTGGCACACAAGTCCTGGGGCAACAACAATAAACTTCGAGAAATTACCTCGTCTGTAACAGATGGTGAGAGGGTCTCCACAGCTTGATCAAAGTGTGTCTGGTTGATTGTCCATTTCCTCATTTCAGAACCGACTTCAACTGACATTTGCGAAATTCGCTTTTCCAACAGCGCAATCATGGCAGCTTTATCAACCTGTAAAGACAAGCCGTAATTCTGGAGCTCATAACAAGAAGATAAGATGGCACGATGGCCTGAATCTCAAAATCAGCTTTATAGAGCAGTGCGTACATACCACTCTAGCAAGATCTGCTCCACTTAGATTCTCGTAAGATTCCTTCAGACCAATAGCAACTAAATCTACTTCCTCAGATACAGGTTTATCCTTGGTAAGGGCTTTTAAAATCAACCCACGTTCTTCCGGACCCGGCAAGGGGGCACACATGTGTTTCCCTAGACGACCAGGTCTTTTGATGGCCTCATCCATCACCTCCGGCCTACAAATACATACAACAACAGTTTCTTAGATCCTAATGAATTGAAGAGAGTTTCTTTTTTTTTTCTCTCAGTCTCTTGTTATTATAATATGTACCAAGAAAGGGGGGAAGTGCATTACCTGTTTGTAGCACCAATCACAAAAACACCTTTTCGCTTGTCACCCCCATCTAGCTCTATGAGCAACTGAAATTGCAACAGAAACATCGATTTTAGTTAACATGTAGAACTTCTGAACCTTCCTCGATATATGCAGAAATCATAGAATACACTAAGGCAATGACAGAATATATTTAACCTGGGTCAAAAGCCGCTCAACAACCCTCCCTCCATCGTTTCCCCGCTTTGTTGTTATTGTTTCTACCTAAGAAGTGAAGCAACACCTTTAAAAGTTGCAAAATAAAGAATATGTAAAATATGCTTCCTTGGCAAAACACGAAGCAGAAATTTAAGACATAAAAACAGCATCAAGGGAAATGATGTGCTAGATACAAAATGTCAGATGTGATTACCAGCTTAAGACATAAAAACAGAAATTTACAAGCTGTAAGAGGACTCCGCGTACCTCATCAAAGAAAAGAATGCAGGGAGAACATGTCCTAGCATGACTGAATATTGTTCGAATTGCCAACTCACTCTCTCCCACGTACTTATTCAGAAGTTCAGGAACCTAGATAATCACCATAAATCATTAGTAATATTTTAACAAACAAATATTGAATAGTGAATACGCAAGGAACAAACACTTGAAAAACCAGAGAGTCGGAGACCTTAATATGGATAAAATTTACCCCTGCCTCATTTGCTACAGCCTTCGCAATTAGTTTTACCCCAACCTGGTGGGCCATAAAGCAAAAATCCTTGCTCAAAACCTACACCAAATTCCTGAAGCATATGACAAATGGAAATTACATACTTATGCCGAGTGTAAGCGTAAAATAAGTGCTGGGTAAGACTATTAGACAGCGAGAGGATCGTACAGAACCGAATGTATCAATTATGGTCAGATAGGCTATCTACTAAAATGTAAAACTTCAAAATTGACTTATATTAGCATAGAACAAGGATGAAATTAAGTATATCACTTACCTCATATTCCTCGGGGTATTTTATACGACTGACAATATAATCGTTAAATTCCTTCCTCAGGGAATCAAGCCCTCCATATCCTCCCACTTGACATTAGGAATAGCTGAAAATCCTTCTCTTCTTAAAGATGGCTGAACCATTTTCACTGCTTCTTGCATATTTTGCCCGAAAACAATTTATGTATGACAGAAATAAACCATACAGTGGCTTTTTCAGTGGAAATATAATACAGGTAACATGATCCTAGACAAACAAGAAAGATATATTACCCACTTCTGGTATGAGTGATACTAGCAAAACTTGCAAATTAAGACATTTTGGCAGAAAGATGAAAAATAATTGAAAGAAACTAGAACATCATGAATAGGGCAGACATGCATTCAAAGAAACAACTATACATCAGCATACCCTACATAACAAATGACAATATGATATAAGTATGATGTATGGAATTGGATGACTTGCATATATGGGTCGCATGTGAATAGAGAAAATATCATTGAGAACCACATAGTTGTTTGATTCAATATTACCTCAAAATCCGACATCCTTATGTCAAGGTCTTTCCTCTCCCCTGGTTCCAGCCGCCGGCTCCACCAGTTGACATTGGCCTCTTCAGTATCAGGTTTTCTGCTATAACTTATCCTTTTCATTGCACGATTACCAGCCTCGGTAGCCAATGCTGACAAGTCAGTTCCAACAAAACCTGGTGTAGTTTTGGCAATTTTTGCAAGATCGAAGTTACAATCCTTCGAAAGCTTAAGATTGCGTGTCACCGCAGATAGGATTTCAGCTCATGCATTTTCATTGGGAACACCCCAAGCAATCTCTCGATCAAATCGTCCAGGCCTTCTGAGGGCTGGATCTAGAGCACCAGGTCTATTTCTCGCTCCAACTACAAGAACATAACCGTGTTGTTTTCCAGATCTTGCTGAACCTGAATTTTTCGCTGACGTGCCTAGGAATTGGTATGGCTCATCCATGCAGGTCAATAATTGTGTCACAATTCTCTGTTCCATATCCCTTTGTAGATTTCCTCTTTTTGAAGCAATAGCGTCAATCTCATCAATGAATATAATTGGAGCTGTCCTATATGAACAGGTTTCGTATGTTCTCTTCGGATTCACCTGAAGTATCAGATACGTTAAATTTCCTCTTTTCTGATCTAAAAAACTTACCCAAAACATATGCAACATCCAATTATCCATGAAGAATCAACAGTAGTTATTTGTCTATTTTGTAAACCTAGACTGCTTGTCATGTTTTACAACTAGCATATAACAAATGCAGTTCATGGATAAATCTTCCTATGAATCAGTAATAGTTAGGATAACCAAGAAGACGAAATGGAACATTCCCCAGCAGAAGACTAAATCGTGCTTGCCTCTCCAAATGGAGATACCATGTTTTCTTTTCCAATTTACTGGTTTCTAACCCCTTTTTGGCTTCTTCGTGAACCAATACAGTGAAATAATTCTCAATGTACGAATGTCTTCCATATAATCACTACTTACGGAGTATCCATTTCTTAGGAGTTCTACTTCTACGCAATAAAGTATCTAAAACTGGAGCAAAAGGAGTATACATAACAAATGCCTAATTTGGATACTCTACATGCATATAACAACACACCCAAACTTGCTTTTAATTTCTGCTACAATACTAACTTTCAAAACCCTAAACATTCTCTAATCGCAGTGATTTCATACCAATAATATCTTAATTGAGTTCCCTCTTAGCAATCAAAAATTAACAAATTACATTTTAATCAGATTCAAGTAACCCATTTTAAGGGAAATCAAAATTGCAAAGACGAAAGAAACAGTCATGGAAGAGAAATTGACAGAGAAGGTTTAGATCATACCTTGTTGTTGATGAGAAAGACGCCTTATTCCTCTTAAGAAAAAATCCCAGAAATTGAAATACGTTTTCTTACAGCAATAAAGATAGAGAAAGAGACGAGGGTTTTTCTGGCTAGAAAGGGGGTTTATGAGGTTTCGTTTGTCGTAGATTTTCTATTCAAGGGGTATTAATGTCTAAAGGCAGTAGAAAAGATTCCTAGTGGCATTTGTGTAATGTGTTAACACTAGTGGGGTAAATTAAGAGTGAAACTTTCCACGTGTACATATATTTTGTTACCAACCACGCCAACCCTAAACCAAAATGGTTAATTATGATGTTTTTTTTTTTTTTTTTTAATTTTGATACAATCAGCGGGAGTTAATTATGATGTTGTTAGGTTAAAAAAACTTGCTTGATTGGGGTATACCCAGATTAATTGGGGTATACCCGATAAGACAAAATCAGGTCATTATGAAGTAAAGTCAAGTCACCCCTTAACCTTGTATTTTTTAAATGGCTAATATGCCCTTGGTTAATTAACATTAAAATTCTGATTAGGTTAATTAATTGAGTTTAGATTAAAATTTTGAAATTATGAATTTAGTAGATTAAACCCTTAATCCTTCTTATGAGTTCGATTTCGATCAAAAAAAAAAATTGAAAATGCACAACGCCGGCAAGGTCTAGGTTTGATCAAAATGGGGTACTTTGAATAACCTGCCGACCTTATGATCGCCAGCATTGTCTCAGTTGAAGAACACGCCGACTATCTTGGAACAGAATTTTACGGTCAGCATGGACAATTTTCCTACAATGCCGGTGGTCATAAGGTCGGCAAGCAATTTGTTTTTAACAGTACCGGCTGACATGTAGCCGGCATGTTAAGTATTTATAACCTTGCCGACGTGTACTTATACCAAATAGAAAATATGGAAGATGTAATTCACTTTATTCATGCAATTTTGGTTACTACATTGATTGAAACATAAAAACGAATGCACTTAGCATGTGCATCAAGTCTTTAAACCCCTAGGCGACCCTAGTGGACGAGTTATAGTCTCGTGAGGGCTTACATAGAGGTATACCCACAAAACCTACACTAAAACTTCTAAACCCATCAATCTTCCTCCGACGAAGACGATACCGCATCCAAGTAGTCCGGGTTATCCAACGGGATTCTATCGGCCAACAAGTGATAGCTTGCATCGAATGCGAATGCTTCCCCCTTTACTTCCCAGTAGCGCGCTTTCACGGTTTCGTGCTACAAAAACAAGCTTATATTTGTTAGTGGTGTTTCGTTGGAAGATAAAACAACATGGGTTACGTAAAAAAAACCACAAAATTACTTACAAATTCTGCAACGGACAAGGTGAAGGGGCGAGTGTTAAAAATCCGAGGAGGGCTAAAAAAACAAGTATCGCATTTTCGATTACTAGGTGCCTAGCGTGGATTTGTTCAATACTTCTTACATTGGGATTCCCAAACTCGCCGCTAAATTTTTTGTGTACCCTAGCCCAAAATGTTTTGGAATCCTCCCTTTCGGAGGATTGACGTCCAAGTCGATCTTCCCCGTACCAAGCTTTGGTGATTGCCAAATCTTCATTTGAATCAAACGATGCCATTGTTGTTTATAGAGAGCTATTGAGTGAGTTAGATGGAGTGTATGATGATATGAGCTTTGGAGAGTATATGGAACTATTTGTATGTTGTTTTGTAGAGAGAAATAGTGTATTTATAGGATGGTGGTCAAATTTGTCCGTTATAGTGCCCAAGTACAAGTCAATCAATGAAATTGTGCTTACAAAAAATTTGAATTTTGAATACGCCGGCAAGATAGTTTTTCTCAGTATGCCGACTACTAAGAACCGGCAGGGTAAGAAGTGTATAACTATGCCGGCGTTATGATGGTTTTGGGCATCAGGAATTCATTATGTTCTGTCAATACACCGGCAATGTATTTTTAAATTTGCCTGTCGGCTATGTTATGGTCGGCAGGCTATAAATTGAAAACAATGCCGGCATTATGATGGTTTTAGGCATCAGGAGAAGGTATTTTCTGTAACAAATTGCCGGCATGTTAGAAAAAATAATACATCGCCATTTGTACCTTCACGGCTTGGTAATGATCCGACTCACTTGCCGACCCCCGGTATGCAAGCATTTTCTCGTTGTCAGGGGGCATGATCGACACTTCAAAACCTTGTCGGGCGTGAATTGGTCGGCAATGTAACTTAAAAAAAATATGCCGGCTATTTGTCTTGAAACTTTACGTAGCTAAAAAAACCTTTCATTCAACAATTAGAATTCAAACACTTGTTGTCCAAAATAAGAAAACATGTCTCATAAACCTTAAAAAACCATTTGTCCAACCATTAACCTTAACATTTGTCCAACCCAACATAAAGAAATAAACTAGGAAACGATTCATTCACCACGACCACGACCACGGCCCCGTTTAGGAACACCATCACTACTACCACCTTCACCACCACGACCACTACGAGCCCTCTTTTTGTCAGCATTCATCTTTGCTTGTGCTTCCCTCCTGGCCTTTTCTTCCCTCTTTATTTCAGCATCAGCCTGCTTGAACATTTCATAGGCATCCTCATTGTCAACATTGCTAGCAAAGTGAATGTGCTTGGTTTTCTCTTCAATCGATAAAGGTTCTCCTCTTTCTATCGCGCAACACAACATCTTCACAAAGGTCTTCAAATGACCCTTCTATTTTCAGTTAAAGAACAAACAATTAATAGAATTATTCGATAATGTAATCTTAAAACAGTAAGACCTACTCCAAAATACTTACAAGGAAGTTAGGAATTGTTGCTGAGTCATTCGATGCCATCTTCCTCTTACGATCCAATTGTTCACCAGTCATTTCCCTAATCACAGTAGGATGATCCCAACCCTAGTACCACGACATGTATCTCTCCTGAGCTTCATGACCTTCGGTCACCTCGTCCAAAAGACTCGTATCGACTTTACGGTCAAGTCTTCTGTTCCAATGTCATATAGATGGGGGTGGAGCGTAAGCGACGATAATAGTTTTTTGGGACGTGTTGCAGTCTTCCCTTAACACTTTAAAGAAAGGCTTAAGATCGAAATGGGGTTCTTCTTGGACGTAACCCAATTGTCGCATTACCCGATGTAGATCGTACATTGAAAATACATGGGAGAACAACAAGGGTATGTAGTATAATTGAACATCATCTCTCCTTTGGATTAAACCTTGATTTCTAGCATCTCGGTAAGGATCAAATATTACCTCATCCTCAGTCAATTTTTCCAAGGCGATTCGCACGTTAATAAGCAGCTGCGGCATATCCTTTTCCTGAGCACCCTTAAAACTGTATCTTTGGCTCTTGGCTTATCAATCGCAAGCTTTTCATTCACTTTGACGTGGGAGTTGGTTTTCACCAAAGTAGGGAAGTGCTCATATATCCAAACCTATGCAAACACAAAGTTTAGTAAGAATCTTATCTTACGAGCATTTTGCAAATATAAATGATTTAGACAATACAATTACCTGGAAGAGACATATGTTTCCGTTAACTTGCAAAGTTAGTGCCCTTGAAGCCTTTGTCAACTCATTGTTCAAGAAGGCAACCACCGCAGTCCCCCAAGAATACTCATGCATCTTATCTAAGGGATCCAATAGTTGCAAATACCTGGCGCCGACCAAGCTTCCGGAACTGTCGGGGAAGATACATTTGCCCAGGACATATAACAAATAACCTGACGCGGTAGCATTGATTCGCACCAAGTCCGCCCTTCCTTCCTTATCATATATTTCCTTGGTCCCAGATAATGTATCCCTCAGCTTCTTTAGATTAAACTTCTTGCATAGGTTACCATCCTTCAGCCCAAGCATAGACTCCGTCTCAACCTGATTCCAACCGAACAAAGTTTTGGTCAATTTGAAGATTTCATCCCAAGAAATGTTATTATCAAATCCCTCACTGATTGCTTTTCCCTCAACCTCGAGGCCTAGAATTTGATGAGCATCATCGGGAGTTATCGCCATCTCACCGAATGGGAATAACATTGTATCGGTCTCTCCGTAGAACCTCTCACAGACTGCAGATACGGTAACTCTATCATACTCAAAATTTGAACTCTCCACCGCATGCCACAACCCGAAGTTTTTGACAATCGCTTGCACCTCGTCACATTACTTGTCTAAGGTCCCAGTTCTTAGTCACTGAACACGAAGCTTGGCGCCTCAACAGACGGATGGCATGCTTGTGATCCTAAATACCAAAAACACAAGATGAAAAGAAATACAAACATTTGACGCAAATTTAAGATAGTTACACACTTAAATGAAAAACAAAGAAGGATTGAGATTACTTACGATAGTATTTTGGATTTCACATGCCCATGAGTCTTTATATCCAAAAAGAACATGTCCACCATCTTCTGGGTCCCCTGGAGAAGCTCGTTTGGTTTCAATTTAACCTTCAATTCAGAGGGAGGCATGTGAGAATTAGATGGTTTAGTGATAACCCTTTTCTTCTTCTCGGTTGCACTAGAACTTGCATCTTGAGTTTGTTCCCCAACTTCTTCTTCTTCCTCTTCTTGTTCCTCTTCAACAATTTCATCTTGTCTACCCTTACCTTTATCTCCATTACCATCATCATCATCATTACCTCCTCCAACATGAGGCATGTCTTGATCACCATCATCATCATCATTGTTACCTCCTCCAGCAGCCGGATTTCTTTCATCACCATCATCATCGTCACCTCTTCTACCAGATAGAATTGATTGGTCTTCATATGGAGTCTCGTCTGAATCACCGGGTTCCGATGGTGGTTGATAATCATCATTCGGTATACAGATCTTTATCGTTCCCGCCACAACGTATGCCCCTCGATGTCTTGAAGTCAAGAGTTTTTTCACCAACACGAGGAGGTCTTGATGGAGGACTGAGAGCTTTCAGAGCTTTCTTCTTTGCCTTCTGCAACCTGAACAAGAACAATTAAGAAAAAAAAACTATAAGTCGGAAGGCTCAACATATATAACCATTCCGGCGGACTAAGGTCGGAATGGTCTATATCTTAATAGCATGCCGGCTAAACAAGGGTCGGAGGGTTTTATTCCAATAACCTTCCGGGTTTTAACAACTATGACTTGGTTTTCAACTTCAAAAGACAGCAACGTCTATAATAAAAACAACACCGGCTAACATACCGCCGGCGTGGTTTTATTTACATACCAGTCTGACCTTTATAATTCAAGGCATCAGGAAACGCTAAAAAAATAAAATCCCGCCGGCAAGTTCAAAGCTTATAACCGACCCGACTTAAAAAAAATAAAACTAACGTCGGCAAGATTATACGTTGAATAACATCCCGACCATGTGAAAGCAGGTACAATAACCAAACCGCCGGCAAGATATTCAACCAGGGAGCATCCCGGCGGAACCCTAAACATGAAATGCCGGCTGGGTCGTGAAACTAAAACCTTGCCGGGAAAATAACTGCAAATTCAAACATTCAATTTTTCTGACCTATTTCGACATGCAAACATAAAATTGAAGTACTGGAGTGAGTTTAAGTAGGCCCTTACTTTCTTAATCGCACCATTTCTTCGTTTTGAGCGGGTTCAATCTCTTCTTCTTCAACAGTTTTTTTCTTCTCTTTTTGTTGAACTAATTTTTCAAATCCAGGGTTGTATTCATTGGGTTTTCTATTAGCATCTTTCATAGGAGTTCCCTTCCTCCGTGGTGGTTCCATTGATGAAGATTAATCGGAGTTTTCGAATCGACGATGTTAACGAATTAATCGACGAGTTTTGGTGGTGGTGGTGGGGGAGGAGCCGGTGTGGTTATGAAGAGAAGAAGAAGAGAAGCAGGAAGATGAAATGAAAATTAAAAAACTGATTAGGGTATTAGAATTATAAAGGGCAAGGGTAGTATTGTAACTTCAACAATATTTGACCTCCCCTTAGTAAGGGCACATGTCCACTTAAAATTGGGCATACCCCAATTAATCTGGGTATACCCCAATCAAGCCAGGTTAAAAATGTAGTGTGGAGTCATTTTTTATTCTTTATGAAGAAATTTCAATATCCATAATTTGGGTCGTAGATTCAAAATGTTAAAATGATGCGCGAGCATGAAAAATTTATTATTAATGAATAGCTTCCGATATCCATTCAAATAGTTAGAATAAGAACTCTATTATTGGGGCTAATCCCCTTTGACTTTTTGGGGGCTAAATTACTTTGGGGAGCCAAAAAATGGTTAGGGGGAGATCTCAGGTGTTAAAAAGTTAGATTTACCCTTTCCTAATAAATTAATTTTAACAAAAAATCTTATATAATTAAACCTAATCCTAATTAAAACCCCAAAAATAAAAACCATTTCAATTTCATTTTCATTTTCTCTTCTCTTCTTCTCAAAAACACTCTCCAAAACCTCTCAAAAACTCTCCAAAACCTAATAATATCTCCCTTTCTTCTCCACTGATTTCTGAAGAAGCTCTAGATGACACCAAGATCAAGAGTGACAAGATCCGATTGAACCCTGATTCTAAAATAGGGCAAGTTATTGATGTTCATTTTAATGGAAATGTGGTGAACCAATCTGTTCAAACACCTGCGAATCCTCCACAAATGAATCCTACTAGGTAAGAATGGAAATACCCACCAGTTATTTTTCCATTAGATTGAAAAACTAGGTTCGATTGATGGTTTTAGGGTTTCCAGAAAAGGTTTTCTGAAGCAATTACGGCTGGGAACTCATATCGTCCTGGCCGTAATTGTATATAACGGTTGGGATGTCAAGAACTCCCGGCCATTCTTGGTTAATGCTTGGTTCCACAGAAAATTTGGAAACCCAACCGTGAAATACATTAACGGATGGGTATTCTCAGCCGTAAATTTTCCTGTGTTTGTGAAGTAAAATTGAGTGATGAGTGTTTCGGTTGGGAGTTTGTAACCGTAAATATAATTTCCTGGCCGTTTGTTTTATTTTCCAGCCGATTTTTTGTTTACGGCGAGGTGGTCCGCATATTTGTAAGCCGAATCTAGGTTTATGGTTTGGTCTTTCACATATTTCTAAGCCGAAACTGTGTTTACGGATGGGTTATATGTTATTTCCAAACCGTAATTGTATCACTCCTAGTGAATTGGTCATATCTTCTGATATGTTTTTTTTCATAATTTTTAGGAGGAACTCTGAAAAGGAGAAAGAACCCCAGGAACTACCAATGTGTGATATTGCTACGATGATGGTACGTAGGCTAAGTATATGATCCATTTTCTTTTCTTTTTTGTATACGTTGCTCAAATTATGTACCACTATTAATTGAATGATGTGAAAATAGGTCAAGGGAGCTAAGTGGATTGCCAGGGGACTGATCCGTAACATTGAGGAGGTTCTATATTTGGATTGCGAGGAATAAAGAACACTGATTAGGAGGCTTCAGGAGTTACATAATCCAGCGAAGGATGATCTCTATACTAACGACGAGGATGATTGGATCAGTATTTCCCGAACTCCCGACAGTTCTTCATCATCTTCTGAGGAAGTTCCTTCGATTGTTGGTCGTAGTGGATGATTGTAGGTTATGTACTTGTTTAAGTCAGACTTTTAGCATGTTTTAGGTTATGGATTTGGGTGATTTACTTTTCAGACTCACTTTTCATTATTCAGACTTAACTTTGAATGAATGGATACTAGTGTTTTGCTTCTTAATGTCTCTGATTGTTGTTTAAGTATAATATGATACTAATTACGGCTGGAATTTCCATCCGTAACACTGATAATACCCATATTTACGGGTAGGATTCCCGGCCATTTTGTGTTTTACGGGTAGGATTCCTGGCCGTTTTGTGTTTCACGGTTTGGTTTCTCAGCCGTAACTAAGTATAAAATGAAACTAAGTATATGAAAACTTACGGCTAAGATTACCATCCGTGAAACTGACAGTACCCATATTTACGGATAGGATTCCTGGCCGTTTTTTGTTTCACGGTTTGGTTTCTCAGCCGTAACTATGTATAAAATGTAACTGAAATTCCAGGAAAGTTATGGCCAGGATTATCAGCCGCAGAACTGACAATACCCATAAATACGGCTAGGATTCCTGGCCATTACTAGTTTTTTCGGTTAGGTTTACCAGCTGAGTTGCAGAAGAATATCTCAGTTGGGTCATTACGGCTTGGTCATGTCGGCGTACGACCTGGTCGTAAATAGCTCTAAATAACCACATTTTTATCATATCATCATTACAAACACATAGTAAGAGTAAAACTAGATTCTTCATATATATATATATATATAATGAGTGATTCCAAATACATAGGTTCACACCACATTGTTATCATATTATCATTTTAATCACCACCCTACAAAAAACCTTGTTATCATATACCTTCACACGACATTTACTAATAGTCATCCTCATCGGAACTCATTAGTACACACAACTGGCCATCCCTCGACAACTATAATGTCTCCCACAAATGAAATCTTTCCTCGAACCTATGGCACCAACCCATTGGTACTTCGCCGTCACATCTGTCTACCCTCCTTAATGGAGGTAATGGGAATCCATCTTTCAATTGGAGGCCGATATTGTAAGGACCATCAAGCTCGTCAACGTTATTAGACCGGTCAAGTGTCGATTTAACCGATAATAACTCGATTAGTTTAACACGAACGTTAATTAATAGAAATTAATCTAACGACGGACTAAATACTAAAATAGTACCATCAATTAGATCTCGAAAAGTTATGCGAAATGGACTACAAGAACGCATAAATCGGATACCGAACGAAGAAGATATCGCACTCGGAAACTTGGATATTGAAGTTTGATAAAGTCAAACTGACGTTGACTCAATCGTTGACCGACGAACCGTGACTGGACTTTGCCGTTGACTTAGTATTTGACCGACCTTAATAGTTTCACTGGACCTATGGTTAATAAAAGGTCATACCTTAGTAATTTTAAAGGGTTAGTAATAGTAAATGAGTGTAAGAAAGGTGTAAGGCTAATTTAAACTCCAAAAATAAATAATTAAAGGGCGATAGTCATCTCTTTCACGTGTGTAAGGTGCTGGTGTGTTGTTGAGAGGAAGACAGCGAGATCGTTGTGAAATTTTTGATAAGTTTTAAATAGGAATCGGTAAGTAAAACAGGAAGAAGTATTAGATAATAGTTCTTGTAGAGAGATTAAGAAAAAGAGAGTATGAAGTGATGGAGATAGAGGAGTTTAATTATTGGAAAGGAGTTTGATGATGATAGTAGTTGTGGATGAAATAAAGAGAGTTATAGAATCAAACAAGTCAGAAAACTTAACTAGGAAGTGAGGGAATCATTCTATCCTAAGAAAGAGTTAAGAGGAAGGAGAAGAAAATGATAGAAGTTGAAATTAATGGTGTTAATTGTTGTTTATGGTGATGATGATGATTATCATGAAAGTGATGAAAGCAAGTCTAAGAAACCAAGGTAACTATTCTAATCTATTATTTTTATTTAATATTGATTTGGGTATCTCTTGGCTATGAAAATAGTTTAGAAAACAATCATGTTCTTGATTGCATGAAATTATGGATTCATAATTTTGTGTGAATTTGATGTTTCTCTGCCCTGTTTATAGAGACTGTATTTGGTACCCTAAATTGTGATTTAGTGTTTGGTTTTTTATGGGACTTGTATATGAGTCTCTCATATTTCTATAGACACTGAGTTTGCTTGATTTGGAATTATAGGGAATTAGTTATGATTTTTGAAAGATTGCCGGTTGTGACTGAAACTCTGAAATCTGCGGCGAGTATGCTAATAAATGAACCGTTTTTGATATGTTCAAATAAGATTTGGCTTATGGTCAAAACTAGAAAGTTGTAGAGGAGACTAATACCTTTCAAAAGACATATTAGGAGATCAATTTGGATACAATATGAGTGATCTATACACCCCGAAACTTGACCCTCTGTGCTGTATACAAGTATAGTCATCTGTCAACTGTTTGTGGAAATGACTGAGTCAACCCGACTGAGTCAACACGAGTCGGACCTGTTCGGTCCATGGACCGGGTTAATGGGTCGGGTCACGGGTCGACCCGATGTGTCAGGAAATGGGTTAGTGGGTCGGGTTTGGTATGCCGGGCCGGGTTAGGCCTAACGGGCTTGGGCTTTTGGACTGTTTTCTTAATTAGAAGTTTTGGACCACTTATGGTCCGAATTAGATTTCGGTTCCTTCTACAAAGTTGTAGGGAATTTCGTGGACTTTCCGATGATACCCAATTTGACCCTATTTGGATTAGTAGATAATCATTTATACCCAAATTACATATTACCAGGTTATAGAATCATTGATATACTGAGAACCATTAGTTAGTTAATTTAACTTATAACTAAAGAATTGTATGAGATTATTTTATGAGCCATGTATGGGCCTTTGACTGCCTTTGACTGATTTCTTAGAGTTCTTGTGTGATTAACAGTTACTCTTTATTAACAACGATCGATTCAAAGGATGAACCACCAGATCATGGATCTCGAGGTAGGCGTGGCCTGTCATCAAAAAAGGTGTGGGAATGCATTTGACTCTTTGTATTCATTATTGTTATTTTTATAAAATATTATGCTTTACAAACTCATGCAATGTCTGTTTCTGCATTCCATGTTTTATTTAAAATGCATTATGATAATCCTGTTATTTCTGTGAATCTTTCCACGATGTGGAAAGGACTTGTATTGTTTCGTCGTCAACATGAATTGTTATGGGAAATGAGAATTTCCACTCGTGGTATATAAGATACGCTCCTTCACATTTATATCTACATGAATTCAGCTTTTATGTTTAGAGTTGGTCACCATGGTCTTGGTGGCATCCATAGCTAAATAGGTGTGAATTGCGGGTTAGGAATTCACAACCATATTAGTACATTGTTTGACGAAGGAGTTTGTTCCATATACATGTATGATTATTTTCAGTGACTTAGTCCATTGTTTAATATTTTCGGAAAAACATTATTGTTTTCCAAATCTTGCATATGATTACTTAGAAGGTTAAATGTTAATTATTCCCACTTCAGTTTCTATGACAGATCAGAGTTGCACAGCAAAAGCCTCACGGGTTGACTTCGTTAGTTGATTAATTTCTGTTATATTTATTATGTTGTATATTTTAATTGTAAACCAAATGAATATTTTATATGTATCATTGGAGAGGATTTCTTGTATATATATTTCTGAGCGGGTTAGTTTTGGGTTAAGTTTTGTAGCAGATTTCTTAATTGAAAGTTAAGTGTTTAATTTGGATTTTTAGTGCCTCTTATTTAGTTAATCTCTTGGATTAGTCAGATGTTAGCTTAGGGGGCGCTACAACTTGGTATCAGAGCTCACTATTAGATCTTATATGATAGACAATAGGAATAGCCAGTGTCAGTTAGTGAACTAGATTAGTTTAGAACTGGGTTGGGTTTGTGAGATAAATCTTAATCACTAAAAGCTATCAATAATTAAAAGAATTATTTGATTGATTGATTTGTTGTTTGATTGTTTGTATGTAATGAAGTAAAATTTATAGGGTACACCAGTACTTTAGTTAATAGGAATTTGAGAATAATTAATTTAAAAAATATGCACAGATAAACAATCTAATGCTATAAAAATAGTGAGATTAGTATTATTGATAGAACTTGTAAATCACATGAGAATTTATTGAACACATTTTATGAAGAGTAAACAACTTATAATTGTAAGAATAATTTGAATAATAGTTCAATAATCAATGTTAATAACAAAAATATTATAATAACGATTATAGATGATAATAATAATAATAATGATTTTTAATATAACAATGTTAACATTTATCAATTAGTATCGTATTAAACTTAACTGAAATTTTAGTGGGGATATATATAACGATAAAAATAATAACTATAATTAATTAAATAGTTATGGAAAATTAGTAACACTTGTGTATAATTAAGTTTTACAAATTAGAAATATATGTTTTGTGTCTAAACTAGATAAATTAATATACTTACTAGGAGGCGAGGATATAATACATAAAATAAAAATAATTAACTTGTTAGTAATTTTGTATTGAAATTATCTTTAGGCTAACAAATGATTCAGTAAATCTTTAAAATGAAACAAATATACATGAAGTAGTCATAATAGTATTCGGATGCCTAGTGTAATATTAGAATTAAAAGAAAATAAATTCTTATATTGTTAGGATCCTTCTTCGTAAACTGATTTAATTATCTTTTGAAATGGAAAAAAAAAACTAGTATGACGAAATTAAATTGTTAGAATTTAAATTAATATTATGTTGAACATAACTTAAATTAAAATCTCATTAACAAATATATAACGATAAAATAATGATTATGATTAAATAACCATGGAAAATTATTAGTGCTCATTTATAATTAAGTTTGCGAAGTTAACTAATAACAATTTAGAATTATGAGTTTTGCGTTTTGCGTTCAAACCAGATAGTTAATATAAGACATATACGGCATAATAAAGACTAAATTTGTTAACAATCTTACACCTAGATTATCTTTAGTCCAATAAATGATTTACTAAATTACTAAATTATACACAGGAAGTGATATCTATAATACTTGAATACTTAGAACAAAATTAAACTTAAAGGAGAATAAAATTGCATGTGAAATAGATACTTATTATTAATACCCAAAATCTGAAGACTATTAAGACATATTGAAATGTTATGCAGACTCAAATTTAAATCAAATTAAATTACCAACACCGATAATTAACAAGATATAGTATACAGATTCAATCTGAATAAATAAAATCTGTTCTAACCATCTTTTGTGAAAGTAGAATTATATTTACAAAAATTCAGGCTTAATAAAATTAAACTAAGTATCAGTACTAAGTAGTTATTATGGCCGTGTTTTCGTTACGCGAGTAAAAACAACAATGAAATTGATAATATAACTAAGACAATAATTTTTGATAAGATAAGCAAATAATAATATTATATAATGTTAATTATTATATAAAATTTAGAGTTATTGTAAATATCATTTGGATAATAATTTTATGTTAGTACGGTATTAGAAAAATGTAATTTTATTAATAATACAACTTAGGAATTATTTAGCAATAAAATAAATTTAAGGAAATAAAGTTTGACCAAATCGAATCTAGTATTAACAATAAAATTTAAACTTGGCATTACGATTAATCACGATTAACTTTTATCGGTTTAAGAAATAAGACATAAAGGTTATAATAATAATAATAAAATATTAATACCAAACAACTGTGAAAAATTATTAGCAGTCAATTATTTATATCAAGTCACATAATGAAATAAACAATAGATATATTGGAAATAATATGTTGAAAATAAAATAATAACGTAACATTTGGATAATGGTTATACCATTAAGTTATTCGTAAATAGTTCATGAATCTAAAAAATAAAAATAAAAAAAATAAAAAATAAAATATATATATATGATATTACAACAAAGCTAAAAATATTGGATATCATAAATTGACGTGAGATCGAAATTGGATTAATTATTATGATAAAATAAATAAATAATAATAATGGTAAATAAAAATAAAATAAGATAATTGTGGATGATTAAATTTCTTAAAATGATGTGAACTGCTTATATATTTTACAAATTAAATTATCAGACATACATTAGTAAAGATAGAAGTTAAAGACTAAATAATTTTGATCAAAATCAAATTAACACTTGGTTAATCGTAATAAATTTGCACTTAGTTAATCCAAAGATCGGGAATAGTGAGGTTGGTAATTCTTGTGTGTTCGGGTGATACTTGTTTGGTAGTAGGCATTGTCAGGCGTCGCGAACCTAGACAGGGCAACTGCATTCTTGTATCACTAGACATTGAAGGGAGACTTGCTTCTATTAGTGAACTAATAGATCCCAAATTTTAATGAGAAACTTTGTTATTGAATATCTTCAAAGTACTTAGAACCATTAAGTTATTGACTTAGAAATTAGTGTAGAAAATTTTCATGTAAGAAACTTAGACTTCCCTATTTGATGAGAATATAAATCAGAGTAGTTGAACCTAGAGCTACAAATTTTAGATCTTAGTTGTAGAAAGCCATATAGGTTGTGATTTGTTTTATGTTGTTTGCGCTTAGACAAGAGTTGGGAGTATTCTTTAAGGTGGGGAGTATATGAAGACCAGAAGGATGGTTCGATTTTCGAGGACGAAAATCATACAAGGTGGGGAGAATGTAAGGACCCTCAAGCTCGTCAACGTTATTAGACCGGTCAAGTGTCGATTTAACCGATAATAACTCGATTAGTTTAACACGAACGTTAATTAATAGAAATTAATCTAACAACGGACTAAATACGAAAATAGGACCATCAATTAGATCTCGAAAAGTTATGCGAAATGGACTACAAGAACGCGTAAATCGGATACCGGACGAAGAAGATATCGCACTCGGAAACTTGGATATTGAAGTTTGATAAAGTCAAACTGACGTTGACTCAATCGTTGACCGACGAACCGTGACTGGACTTGGCCGTTGACTTAGTATTTGACCGACCTTTATAGTTTCACTGGACCTATGGTTAATAAAAGGTCATACCTTAGTAATTTTAAAGGGTTAGTAATAGTAAATGAGTGTAAGAAAGGTGTAAGGCTAATTTAAACTCCAAAAATAAATAATTAAAGGGCGATAGTCATCTCTTTCACGTGTGTAAGGTCTGGTGTGTTGTTGAGAGGAAGACAGCGAGATCGTTGTGAAATTTTTGATAAGTTTTAAATAGGAATCGGTAAGTAAAACAGGAAGAAGTATTAGATAATAGTTCTTGTAGAGAGATTAAGAAAAAGAGAGTATGAAGTGATGGAGATAGAGGAGTTTAATTATTGGAAAGGAGTTTGATGATGATAGTAGTTGTGGATGAAATAAAGAGAGTTATAGAATCAAACAAGTCAGAAAACTTAACTAGGAAGTGAGGGAATCATTCTATCCTAAGAAAGAGTTAAGAGGGAAGGAGAAGAAAATGATAGAGGTTGAAATTAATGGTGTTAATTGTTGTTTATGGTGATGATGATGATTATCATGAAAGTGATGAAAGCAAGTCTAAGAAACCAAGGTAACTATTCTAATCTATTATTTTTATTTAATATTGATTTGGGTATCTCTTGGCTATGAAAATAGTTTAGAAAACAATCATGTTCTTGATTGCATGAAATTATGGATTCATAATTTTGTGTGAATTTGATGTTTTCTACGCCTGTTTATAGAGACTGTATTTGGTACCCTAAATTGTGATTTAGTGTTTGGTTTTTTATGGGACTTGTATATGAGTCTCTCATATTTCTATAGACACTGAGTTTGCTTGATTTGGAATTATAGGGAATTAGTTATGATTTTTGAAAGATTGCCGGTTGTGACTGAAACTCTGAAATCTGCGGCGAGTATGCTAATAAATGAACCGTTTTTGATATGTTCAAATAAGATTTGGCTTATGGTCAAAACTAGAAAGTTGTAGAGGAGACTAATACCTTTCAAAAGACATATTAGGAGATCAATTTGGATACAATATGAGTGATCTATACACCCCGAAACTTGACCCTCTGTGCTGTATACAAGTATAGTCATCTGTCAACTGTTTGTGGAAATGACTGAGTCAACACGAGTCGGACCTGTTCGGTCCATGGACCGGGTTAATGGGTCGGGTCACGGGTCGACCCGATGTGTCAGGAAATGGGTTAGTGGGTCGGGTTTGGTATGACGGGCCGGGTTAGGCCTAACGGGCTTGGGCTTTTGGACTGTTTTCTTAATTAGAAGTTTTGGACCACTTATGGTCCGAATTAGATTTCGGTTCCTTCTACAAAGTTGTAGGGAATTCCGAGGACTTTCCGATGATACCCAATTTGACCCTATTTGGATTAGTAGATAATCACTTATGCCCAAATTACATATTACCAGGTTATAGAATCATTGTTAGACTGAGAACCATTAGTTAGTTAATTTAACTTATAACTAGAAAATTGTATGACATTATTTTATGAGCCATGTATGAGCATTTGACTGATTTCTTAGAGTGCTTTTGTGATTAACAGTTACTCTTTATTAACAACGATCGATTCAAAGGATGAACCACCAGATCATGGATCTCGAGGTAGGCGTGGCCTGTCATCAAAAAAGGTGTGGGAATGCATTTGACTCTTTGTATTCATTATTGTTATTTTTATAAAATATTATGCTTTACAAACTCATGCAATGTCTGTTTCTGCATTCCATGTTTTATTTAAAATGCATTATGATAATCCTGTTATTTCTGTGAATCTTTCCACGATGTGGAAAGGACTTGTATTGTTTCGTCGTCAACATGAATTGTTATGGGAAATGAGAATTTCCACTCGTGGTATATAAGATACGCTCCTTCACATTTATATCTACATGAATTCAGCTTTTATGTTTAGAGTTGGTCACCATGGTCTTGGTGGCATCCATAGCTAAATAGGTGTGAATTAGGTTAGGAATTCACAACCATATTAGTACATTGTTTGCGAAGGAGTTTGTTCCATATACATGTATGATTATTTTCAGTGACTTAGTCATTGTTTAATATTTTCGGAAAAACATTATTGTTTTCCAAATCTTGCATATGATTACTTAGAAGGTTAAATGTTAATTATTCCCACTTCAGTTTCTATGACAGATCAGAGTTGCACATCAAAAGCCTCACGGGTTGACTTCGTTAGTTGATTAATTTTTGTTATATTTATTATGTTGTATATTTTAATTGTAAACCAAATGAATATTTTATATGTATCATTGGAGAGGATTTCTTGTATATATATTTCTGATCGGGTTAGTTTTGGGTTAAGTTTTGTAGCAGATTTCTTAATTGAAAGTTAAGTGTTTAATTTGGATTTTTAGTGCCTCTTATTTAGTTAATCTCTTGGATTAGTCAGATGTTAGCTTAGGGGGCGCTACAACTTGGTATCAGAGCTCACTATTAGATCTTATATGATAGACAATAGGAATAGCCAGTGTCAGTTAGTGAACTAGATTAGTTTAGAACTGGGTTGGGTTTGTGAGATAAATCTTAATCACTAAAAGCTATCAATAATTAAAAGAATTATTTGATTGATTGATTTGTTGTTTGATTGTTTGTATGTAATGAAGTAAAATTTATAGGGTACACCAGTACTTTAGTTAATAGGAATTTGAGAATAATTAATTTAAAAAAAATATGCACAGATAAACAATCTAATGCTATAAAAATAGTGAGATTAGTATTATTGATAGAACTTGTAAATCACATGAGAATTTATTGAACACATTTTATGAAGAGTAAACAACTTATAATTGTAAGAATAATTTGAATAATAGTTCAATAATCAATGTTAATAACAAAAATATTATAATAACGATTATAGATGATAATAATAATAATAATGATTTTTAATATAACAATGTTAACATTTATCAATTAGTATCGTATTAAACTTAACTGAAATTTTAGTGGGGATATATATAACGATAAAAATAATAACTATAATTAATTAAATAGTTATGGAAAATTAGTAACACTTGTGTATAATTAAGTTTTACAAATTAGAAATATATGTTTTGTGTCTAAACTAGATAAATTAATATACTTACTAGGAGGCGAGGATATAATACATAAAATAAAAATAATTAACTTGTTAGTAATTTTGTATTGAAATTATCTTTAGGCTAACAAATGATTCAGTAAATCTTTAAAATGAAACAAATATACATGAAGTAGTCATAATAGTATTCGGATGCCTAGTGTAATATTAGAATTAAAAGAAAATAAATTCTTATATTGTTAGGATCCTTCTTCGTAAACTGATTTAATTATCTTTTGAAATGGAAAAAAAAACTAGTATGACGAAATTAAATTGTTAGAATTTAAATTAATATTATGTTGAACATAACTTAAATTAAAATCTCATTAACAAATATATAACGATAAAATAATGATTATGATTAAATAACCATGGAAAATTATTAGTGCTCATTTATAATTAAGTTTGCGAAGTTAACTAATAACAATTTAGAATTATGAGTTTTGCGTTTTGCGTTTTGCGTTCAAACCAGATAGTTAATATAAGACATATACGGCATAATAAAGACTAAATTTGTTAACAATCTTACACCTAGATTATCTTTAGTCCAATAAATGATTTACTAAATTACTAAATTATACACAGGAAGTGATATCTATAATACTTGAATACTTAGAACAAAATTAAACTTAAAGGAGAATAAAATTGCATGTGAAATAGATACTTATTATTAATACCCAAAATCTGAAGACTATTAAGACATATTGAAATGTTATGCAGACTCAAATTTAAATCAAATTAAATTACCAACACCGATAATTAACAAGATATAGTATACAGATTCAATCTGAATAAATAAAATCTGTTCTAACCATCTTTTGTGAAAGTAGAATTATATTTACAAAAATTCAGGCTTAATAAAATTAAACTAAGTATCAGTACTAAGTAGTTATTATGGCCGTGTTTTCGTTACGCGAGTAAAAACAACAATGAAATTGATAATATAACTAAGACAATAATTTTTGATAAGATAAGCAAATAATAATATTATATAATGTTAATTATTATATAAAATTTAGAGTTATTGTAAATATCATTTGGATAATAATTTTATGTTAGTACGGTATTAGAAAAATGTAATTTTATTAATAATACAACTTAGGAATTATTTAGCAATAAAATAAATTTAAGGAAATAAAGTTTGACCAAATCGAATCTAGTATTAACAATAAAATTTAAACTTGGCATTACGATTAATCACGATTAACTTTTATCGGTTTAAGAAATAAGACATAAAGGTTATAATAATAATAATAAAATATTAATACCAAACAACTGTGAAAAATTATTAGCAGTCAATTATTTATATCAAGTCACATAATGAAATAAACAATAGATATATTGGAAATAATATGTTGAAAATAAAATAATAACGTAACATTTGGATAATGGTTATACCATTAAGTTATTCGTAAATAGTTCATGAATCTAAAAAATAAAAATAAAAATATATATATATATATATATGATATTACAACAAAGCTAAAAATATTGGATATCATAAATTGACGTGAGATCGAAATTGGATTAATTATTATGATAAAATAAATAAATAATAATAATGGTAAATAAAAATAAAATAAGATAATTGTGGATGATTAAATTTCTTAAAATGATGTGAACTGCTTATATATTTTACAAATTAAATTATCAGACATACATTAGTAAAGATAGAAGTTAAAGACTAAATAATTTTGATCAAAATCAAATTAACACTTGGTTAATCGTAATAAATTTGCACTTAGTTAATCCAGCACTGGGAATAGTGAGGTTGGTAATTCTTGTGTGTTCGGGTGATACTTGTTTGGTAGTAGGCATTGTCAGGCGTCGCGAACCTAGACAGGGCAACTGCATTCTTGTATCACTAGACATTGAAGGGAGACTTGCTTCTATTAGTGAACTAATAGATCCCAAATTTTAATGAGAAACTTTGTTATTGAATATCTTCAAAGTACTTAGAACCAGTAAGTTATTGACTTAGAAATTAGTGTAGAAAATTTTCATGTAAGAAACTTAGACTTCCCTATTTGACAGAATATAAATCAGAGTAGTTGAACCTAGAGCTACAAATTTTAGATCTTAGTTGTAGAAAGCCATATAGGTTGTGATTTGTTTTATGTTGTTTGCGCTTAGACAAGAGTTGGGAGTATTCTTTAAGGTGGGGAGTATATGAAGACCATAAGGATGGTTCGATTTTCGAGGACGAAAATCATACAAGGTGGGGAGAATGTAAGGACCCTCAAGCTCGTCAACGTTATTAGACCGGTCAAGTGTCGATTTAACCGATAATAACTCGATTAGTTTAACACGAACGTTAATTAATAGAAATTAATCTAACAACGGACTAAATACGAAAATAGGACCATCAATTAGATCTCGAAAAGTTATGCGAAATGGACTACAAGAACGCGTAAATCGGATACCGGACGAAGAAGATATCGCACTCGGAAACTTGGATATTGAAGTTTGATAAAGTCAAACTGACGTTGACTCAATCGTTGACCGACGAACCGTGACTGGACTTGGCCGTTGACTTAGTATTTGACCGACCTTTATAGTTTCACTGGACCTATGGTTAATAAAAGGTCATACCTTAGTAATTTTAAAGGGTTAGTAATAGTAAATGAGTGTAAGAAAGGTGTAAGGCTAATTTAAACTCCAAAAATAAATAATTAAAGGGCGATAGTCATCTCTTTCACGTGTGTAAGGTGCTGGTGTGTTGTTGAGAGGAAGACAGCGAGATCGTTGTGAAATTTTTGATAAGTTTTAAATAGGAATCGGTAAGTAAAACAGGAAGAAGTATTAGATAATAGTTCTTGTAGAGAGATTAAGAAAAAGAGAGTATGAAGTGATGGAGATAGAGGAGTTTAATTATTGGAAAGGAGTTTGATGATGATAGTAGTTGTGGATGAAATAAAGAGAGTTATAGAATCAAACAAGTCAGAAAACTTAACTAGGAAGTGAGGGAATCATTCTATCCTAAGAAAGAGTTAAGAGGGAAGGAGAAGAAAATGATAGAGGTTGAAATTAATGGTGTTAATTGTTGTTTATGGTGATGATGATGATTATCATGAAAGTGATGAAAGCAAGTCTAAGAAACCAAGGTAACTATTCTAATCTATTATTTTTATTTAATATTGATTTGGGTATCTCTTGGCTATGAAAATAGTTTAGAAAACAATCATGTTCTTGATTGCATGAAATTATGGATTCATAATTTTGTGTGAATTTGATGTTTCTCTGCCCTGTTTATAGAGACTGTATTTGGTACCCTAAATTGTGATTTAGTGTTTGGTTTTTTATGGGACTTGTATATGAGTCTCTCATATTTCTATAGACACTGAGTTTGCTTGATTTGGAATTATAGGGAATTAGTTATGATTTTTGAAAGATTGCCGGTTGTGACTGAAACTCTGAAATCTGCGGCGAGTATGCTAATAAATGAACCGTTTTTGATATGTTCAAATAAGATTTGGCTTATGGTCAAAACTAGAAAGTTGTAGAGGAGACTAATACCTTTCAAAAGACATATTAGGAGATCAATTTGGATACAATATGAGTGATCTATACACCCCGAAACTTGACCCTCTGTGCTGTATACAAGTATAGTCATCTGTCAACTGTTTGTGGAAATGACTGAGTCAACACGAGTCGGACCTGTTCGGTCCATGGACCGGGTTAATGGGTCGGGTCACGGGTCGACCCGATGTGTCAGGAAATGGGTTAGTGGGTCGGGTTTGGTATGCCGGGCCGGGTTAGGCCTAACGGGCTTGGGCTTTTGGACTGTTTTCTTAATTAGAAGTTTTGGACCACTTATGGTCCGAATTAGATTTCGGTTCCTTCTACAAAGTTGTAGGGAATTTCGTGGACTTTCCGATGATACCCAATTTGACCATATTTGGATTAGTAGATAATCATTTATACCCAAATTACATATTACCAGGTTATAGAATCATTGATAGACTGAGAACCATTAGTTAGTTAATTTAACTTATAACTAAAGAATTGTATGAGATTATTTTATGAGCCATGTATGGGCCTTTGACTGCCTTTGACTGATTTCTTAGAGTTCTTGTGTGATTAACAGTTACTCTTTATTAACAATGATCGATTCAAAGGATGAACCAACAGACCGTGGATCTCGAGGTAGGCGTGGCCTGTCATAAAAAAAGGTGTGGGAATGCATTTGACTCTTTGTATTCATTATTGTTATTTTTATAAAATATTATGCTTTACAAACTCATGCAATGTCTGTTTCTGCATTCCATGTTTTATTTAAAATGCATTATGATAATCCTGTTATTTCTGTGAATCTTTCCACGATGTGGAAAGGACTTGTATTGTTTCGTCGTCAACATGAATTGTTATGGGAAATGAGAATTTCCACTCGTGGTATATAAGATACGCTCCTTCACATTTATATCTACATGAATTCAGCTTTTATGTTTAGAGTTGGTCACCATGGTCTTGGTGGCATCCATAGCTAAATAGGTGTGAATTGCCTGTTAGGAATTCACAACCATATTAGTACATTGTTTGACGAAGGAGTTTGTTCCATATACATGTATGATTATTTTCAGTGACTTAGTCACTGTTTAATATTTTCGGAAAAACATTATTGTTTTCCAAATCTTGCATATGATTACTTAGAAGGTTAAATGTTAATTATTCCCACTTGGTTTCTATGAGATCGAGTTGCACTGACAAAAAGCCTCACGGGTTGACTTCGTTAGTTGATTAATTTCTGTTATATTTATTATGTTGTATATTTTAATTGTAAACCAAATGAATATTTTATATGTATCATTGGAGAGGATTTCTTGTATATATATTTCTGAGAGGGTTAGTTTTGGGTTAAGTTTTGTAGCAGATTTATTAATTGAAAGTTAAGTGTTTAATTTGGATTTTTAGTGCCTCTTATTTAGTTAATCTCTTGGATTAGTCAGCTTCTAGCTTAGGGGGCGCTACAGATATAATGGGTCATCATCACGAACCCCATGATGACTATCTTTGGAGATTCTTCTTCGGTAAAAATACGTCTTGTTGGTGCGTAAGTAACACTATGTGCATGGGAGATGGAATGAATAACGCAATGGAATGCGTTGGCGAGTAGATGGACACATATTGGCATTCTCATCCAATACTCACTTGTCAATGTAGTTTTTCCCATTAAACGCTGTTCAAATGCTTCGAACTCCTCGTTTAGCATCTCCTCCGTGTCATTTCTTTCGAATCTCATCATTTCCTTATAGAAATAAGGGAAAAGACGTAGTTCAAGCAAACACTTTTGCCTTACATAAGTAATTTGGTCGTCACCCCATTCTTTTGCCTCCTCAAAAGGTCCAAGTTGATCTACGAACACATGGTAACCACAATTTCCGTCGCCCTCAACATCATCGGTGGACTTGATGTACTGATGAATAAAATGTGGTACAAAGTGCATGTAATTGTTTAAAAACGTATAAGTAGTTCGGATATAATTACCATCGTCATCTATAGGGGGTGATTTCATCGGACCTACATCCAAGTAAACCGTCTCTTTCTCACCGTCAAGGTTACTAACAACTCTTTCTGGTTCGACCATCGGTGCTTTTCCTTTGACATCATTACCTTGGCTTCTCTCTAATTGCTTAATACCAACCGCACTACCAAATTTTCTTTGGACACTACTAGCTTCTTTTGTTATTGAATCTTGTTGGGATGGAACTACCGGGTATTTAATTTTGACTCCACTATCAACTTTTCTTTTTGAATTCTCTTGGGATGCAACAACCATATTCTTCTTGCGCCTTTTTACCTTTATTCCACTAGCTCGTCTTGGTCCGCCTTTTTCCATTTCCTTTCGTTTAAGGGTGTAGAGCTCGTTCAACTTTTCAAAATCCGAATTATCTCTTCACATTGAAGGAGTCAATTGTGGACCCTCCTGAACATTTCTCCTACCTTCCGCCCTTTCCTGTTTCTTTGTTATCTTCTTCGAAGGACTACCCTTGCCTTGCCCCTTGTTAGGTTCTAAAATATCATCTCTAGTGCATGGACGAGTGAATTTTCGCATTTCATGCAACCAAAGTTGTCTTTGTTCCGGTAGTAAATAAGCATACTTTTCAAAAAGTTCCTTGTGTACCTTCGTGTCACAAAACACGTCCCCAAAACCTTGATCGGGTGATGGATCTTTAAAATCTAGTTGTTTCCAAAATCGATCTATATCTTGGATCAGAATCATCCTTGTGGGATAATTTGCTACTGCATGCCTACATGGGAGCCCCATAGCCGACTTAATGGGACAATTACATCTCATTCCCGATGGATAATTGTGTTCCTCCCAAGCCTCCACTTCCGTTGTCATTTTTAGGATTTCCCATTGAGAAACAAATAAACTTATTCCCCGAAACTAAGGCCTTTCCAAGTAGTCGACAACCGTTCTAGATCGGCTCTTTTCAAATAACCCTCTAATTCTATGGAGATCACGCTTGAAATACTCGAGCATAGCTTCAAAAACCACAACGAATCCACCATCACAACCATTTAACTTACTCTTGAACTGATAGTGAGCCGACTTCACCGTGCTTGTGGCTTGATTGTCATAATGTCTATAACGGTTTACCCATGCACTAACAAACTTTTCTTTGTGAGGATCCAATAACTCGTTCTTCAAATATGTTATAACATCCGGGTAGGTGGACCATTTTTCCATTACAAAACTCTCCCTTTGTAAATATAGTGGTTCCGTGAGCGACCATATTAGTTCTTCTCAATCTTTTTGAAAATCCGCCCAAAGCACCTCGGCTATCTTGTCATTCATCTCGAACTTTTATTTTTCTTCTGGTTGTGTCTCCAACGCTAGATTTTTAATCCTCTCCATCTCGGTCTTCTTTGCTGGCCATATAACCCTCTTGCAATTAGTTTGCACATTGTTCCATATATGAAACGTGTAAAGATGATGATGCGCGTATGGGAAAACACGGGGTATGGCCCACATCAATGCTTTCTCCTTATCCGTAATCAACACATGTGGAGTATAACCTTCTTAATACAATAACTTCACCTTTTGCAATGCCCACAAATAACTTTCTTTCGTCTCGTCTTTCAAGAGACAAAACGCAACCGTAAATGTCGACTTGGTAGATGTTTGCCCAACAAAGTTCAATATCGGCATGTTGTACCTGTTAGTTTTATACGTGCAATCCATTAATAGAATTTGATGAAAGCATCTTGCCAATTGTACACATTCCGGATTGGCGATGAAAAGATATTCCACTTCCTTTTCTTCATTCGTACCATAGGCGGTAGAGTACTTTGCCTCCTCAAACAAAAACAATAATTGTTGAATAAGCACTCTCTCTTTCCATGATTCTTTTCTAAATTTTTCTCTTTCGTTATAGATTGTTGACAATGAGGATGAGTTTTGGGGGTTTAAAACTTGAACGGTACTAAGAATATCAATAGGTCTTGTGCGTCTTTTACTCAACACGTGTACTAACTCCTTCTCTAAGGAGTTCAGCCTTGCCGAATAAGGATGGTTGATCAAACTCTCCGGAATAGGATGAGTATGATAACCCGAGACGACTTTAGACATATACCACATTTCCGTATCGGCGTTACATTTAAATTGAAGCTTAAAAGGGCATCCGCACTTCTTCATATTATATACTCCCTTCTTCCTTGTGGTTTTTCGTATATACTCACTACCCTTTTTCCAATGGCTCTCATACTTTCCAATACACTCGCAAACCATTTCAAAGCGGTCGGATTTAACTTGTTTATTTCGGACTATGATGCACATCTTTTTCAACCCTTGTGCTCGAGCCCACTTCTTTGCATCTTCCTTGTCTTTCCACTCATAGTTGTTTGCATAGTGAGCACTTGTGTCCTCGGAAAATTGCACATGTTGGGGTTGATCTTGCATAACCTCCTCTTGCTCTTCAATAACCACCTCTTCATCTTCAATACGCACCTCTTGGTCTTCCACCGGAATGTAAGGTACAATCTATAATAGAATGACATATGTCACATAATTATTCACAAAAGAAATTTAAAACACTCAAAAACGTCTGGGTAAACCAGTGATATTCCAGCCGTCATAAAGGAAACGGTTGGGTCGACAAGTTATCTCCCAACCGTCATAAATAAAACAGCTGGGTCGAAAAGTATAATTCCGAACCTTAATACTGTTATGTCCAGGTATTCCAAGACGTAAATTGTCCTATAACTGCAACAGTTTATCTATGGCCTAGAAAACGAGACGTAAGACAAGATACGGTCGGGTAACCCAACAACCACCGACAGTATTAAATGCTTCCCATGCACGTAGAAAAACCTGGACGTATTTTTTTAAGTAACGACCGGGAAACTTTATCGTCCCAGCCTAAAGTACTTGGTAACAGATGGGAGTTCATTATTTCCTGGCTGTAGAATAGCACAACGGCCAGGAGTTCTTGGTTTCCCAGCCATTATTACTACTGGCGGCTTGAAACCCAGGATTTTCGAAAGGAAAATATCGAAAAGCTGAGCTTAAAAAATGAAATTGGAGTTAGAAAAGAGGCATACCTGGTAATCTTCAGCATTGATATCTTCTTCTTCTGCTTCTTCTTGGGTTGGTACTTCGAAATCATCGTAAGGTTCATAAGGGTTAGGTTGAGTTTGAGAAAAAAATTCTTGATTTTCTGAAAAATCAGCAAATAACCGATCGTTGTTGATGGGTATTAATATGTTATCATATTTTGAAGATGAAGGCTCACCTACATCAAAAATCTTGCTTGAATCACTCATTTTCAAAAAAAAAATCCCCAATTTTTTTTTTCCCTCTCCTTCTTCTTCTCCTCCTCCTCTTCCCTCTGATTTTTTTTTTGTTTTCATTTAATGAATTACACTTAACTTAAACACATGAATTAGTATTAATTCATCTCCTAATCATGATTACAAATGTTAATCAAGTTTATTATCTAAAATCATATGGGTGCACTTTAGTCATTATATAAGTATTGGATAGGGGTAACCCAATTGCTATTTGGTGACCCAAAATAGCCCCCAATTGACCAAGACTTTTTCAGAGCCAATAATAGAGTTCTAGAATAATGCGTGAGCAAAAGCATGGCTTTTAAAATCGCACGATTCACGATTTGAATCGTGCGATTCGATTCAAATATTTTGAAATCGATTCACATCGTGAAGGTGAATCGTTTATCTCAAGAATCGGTTTTTTGACTACGATTTTGACTTTTTCTGACCAAGTTAAACATACTAAAGCTGGTGAAAAGCCAAAATTTAATGATTGAAAAATTTAAGGGAGGTGATATTCGAACCTAAAAGCTCCTGGTTGTTGAGTGGACCCTTATCCATTGTACCAGCTCGTTTGCTGGTATTAATATTCAACATGCTTTTAATTTATTCTGTTTTTACATCAAAGATCATGACACAAAGCTAATTTATCTAGTTCAATGATTAATTTTAGACATGTATGTGATGATTTAATAATCAACCATGAATTTTCTAATCACGATTTAACATACGATTCGATTCTTAAAATAGAAAAACGATTCGCTCCGCGATTTACGATTTCACAACCTTGAGCAAAAGAATGAGCTTTCCATATCATAAATGGAGTTGTCACTCTATAACTAACATTTCTTCTTCTTAAACTGCAGCAAATAATGTTGTTTTTAGGATCACTTCATACTATCAAATAATATTTGATGTTTTTTTCTTAGTACTTCTTCATTTTAGGATAAAACAAATTTGACTATAGTCTTGTAAAACACCATGTATTTAGTCATTTCCTCGTTGCATTTACTAAGCTCCCTATTCATATCTTTCAATTTTCGTTGTTGATGCTCAAGAGAAGAAGTATGTCCTAAAAGTTTACCTTGTAACTTCTGTACTTCATCTTTTTGTGTTCCTTTACTGGGGAGTCAATAATTTTGCGAATCATGATCAGTTGTATCACCACTAGGTCCATCACCAATTGATTGAAAATAAAGACGACTTATATTTTCTTGATTACATATTTGTCGACATACCTAAAATGTTGAATTGTTTGCAATAGAATACTCTAGCAATTGTTGAACACAAATATGGCGAAAGACATCAAAGGGTTTAGATATTCAAAACATACCATACAATCATTAATTTTTTTGTCACGAATGGCCATTTTACTTGTAGAGGCCTTCCTAATAACCCCCATGAGTTTCTCAAATAAGAAAAATGTAAATAAAATTAAGATAGGATAAAACAAATATATCAATGTGGCCGTTAAGATAATGTTAGAGCACTGCTCGGTCGAACTCGCAATCCTGCTATCTCAAACTTGTTTGTCGAGTTTAGTTGATCAAAACTATATATTTCTAGTCCACTTATAGCTATGTCTCGGATTAGGATAGAATGTGTAGTTGAGCTTTAGACTTTATGGCGTTCACCAATTGAAGAAGATGATATACTGAAGAGCTTGGAAGAATTTCATCAACAAAAGGTATGTGGAGATTAAAACTTATCTATCACTCAGAAGTCTATTTTATTCTTTCTTCTAATGAGACTAAGTCACATATAGATATATAGACATTGTGTTATACACATTTGAAATTTCGAGCTAAGTATATATATAATACAAGTTTAAAGTTTTAGCTGAACTTCGTCATCAACTTGACGAGTTTAGTGGTAAATAATTTATTTGTTGGAAACTGAATATTAAGTCAAGATGATCATGTGAAAATTACCTTGAACATCTTACATGATTTGTGTGAGACAGTCATTTGATGTTAGCTCGGGAAGTTTCGTATTGATCAATTAATAACTTGAAAATTACTTTAAGCTAGTGGTATGTGTAAGATTATCATTGTCGTCTTCCAATGATGTTTCGGTGATTAAATGAGAATTTTAGAACTACCACCAATGTTTGGCTACTGTTAGGGTGTAGCTAAGTTGAACTCACCAAGTGTTGGTATGTCAAGTTTGGTTGTCATATTTTAGTGTATCAAAACTCATTTAGAGTAGCTTGATTAAATATTAGAGTCAACTTCGTTTAAGTTAGACTAGAAAGTCTAGGAATGTTGACATATACAAGTATTACTCTGAAGACTTGAAGAATGCGACGAAGTAGCGAACTACAACGACGACATCATCCTTCCACTCGAGGTCAGTAATATTGATTTGAAATTTTCATTCCTAACGTATCTTTCAAGTCGTGCATATTGAAAACATACCTGCGAACCTATACATATTGTTGTTGATGGTGGTTTTTAGCTTAGGGTTAAAATTGTAAAACCCTAGTCAAGACAGTGACATCATAGGGTTCGAGTAATAATGTCTCCAATGAATGCATTTATTGTACCCTTTAATATGTCTGCGAGGAAACACCAGGGTACCTTTTTTTTTAATGCTAATTAGGATTTAGATAGACCAAACCATAATTCCCGCACCACTGTGCCAATGGGAAACCATGCCAGCCACAACTACCGCGCCAAGGCATGCCAACCATGCTATCCGCACCACTGTGCCAATGGCAACCTATGCCATCCACAACTACCGCGCCAAGGCATGCAACCCATGCCATCCACAACTACCGTGCCAAAGCATGCCAACCATGCTAGTCGTACCCCTGTGCCAATGGAAAGTCGTGACAGCCACATTTACCGCGCCAAGGCATGCCAACCATATTAGCCGGACCACTGTGCCGATGGCAAACCATGCCAGCCACATCTTCACGCTAAAACATGCCAACCATGCTTGATGTCCCAACATGCCATGCACAGCGCTGGCTGCCAAAACAAAGGCCTGCAATAATCAATGGCCACCTCTCCATCAAAGACACAAATCCTAGTCGTCCAAGGTTACCAAACAACACATGGTAACCTTTGACCCAAAACCCTATCTTGGCCACGATCCCAGCTTGGTCACGATCCTAGCTTTGGCAATCCAAACACTTGGCCCCACCATGCCAAGCCAAACTGTACCTTGCCTTGGCCCTAGCCATGCTAGACGCACCATAAGCCAATGACATGCCAAACCCTTGGCCCCACCATGCCAAGCTAAACCGCACCTTGACTTGGCCCTAGCCATGCTAGCAGCACCATATGCCAACGGCATGCCAAATCCTTGTCCCCACCATGCAAAGCCAAACCACACCTTGCCTTGGCCCTAGACATGCTAGCCGCACTATATGCCAACGACATGCCAAACCCTTGGCCCCACCATGCCAAGCCAAACCGCACATTTCCTTGTGTCACATGCCCATTTAATTGCCTAAAATTTTCATGGACATGACCAACAATACTATGTGGTTTAGTGAATCAACTTCACCCACAAGTACTCATCCTTGCACACTTGCATCAAAGTATGCATCTGCCTTCACTCATAAGGCAATACGCAACAGAAGTCTTTTCTTCTTTCTCTCTATTCATTCCCCCAAAAGCATAAGAGGTTCTTCCATGCATCAAACAAATTGAAAACTTCACAATATCAACAACATAATGAACACAAAGAACTAACACAATAAACCCATTTTATTGCATTAAGGAAGATTATACAAAACAGTCCTTCACATGGACCAAACAGGCCATTCACCCTCTTGGTGAATGCATATAACTCTCTCTACATTAGTGGTTCTTCTATCAAATGAACAACACCAACATTATTGATCCCTAAGCTATTTATACAAGCTAATGATCAGGACAAAACTCTGTGCAACCGCTTGCACCTGCATGGAACAACCATGTGTCCCAAAAGTGGCTCCATAACTTTCAACTAACTGCTACCTTTTGTGTTGTCACGCCAACTGGTGCCACACCTGTTCTTGGTGGTTATGAACCTTCCACATGGTTATAAACTCACTTTATAACCGTTTTATCTTGTCTCACTTCATTGGCATGCTCGCAAAACCAATAACTAACTCCTAACCTTCACTTGAGCCGTATTGCACCAATTGTTGCGTCATACTGGATTCTGCCTTGATCCAACGTTCAGCCCACTTGGACCTACATGCCTATTACTCTAAACTCATGCACGAATAATTCTTAAGCTTCCATCATCGAGGCCAACTCCTTAAGCTCACTCTAGTTACTTGTGCGTCATCTATGCTTTACTTCGCCAATTCGCTTGTCAATAGCAATGCAACTCTTGCATTACCAACTTGTTTACACTGTTCAGACTTTGTCCCTACCTTAAATTAATGCATAGACTAAATCTTAGTCTATTCCACTCTTCTTTCATCATCCTTGAGTTTGGGCCAACTCTATTCCACGGATATGCATCGATGCCAACATCGCATGTTGCATCTGTCAACTTTGGTCCCGCCTTGCCTTTCCCTCAATGAAACCTTATTGTGTCGGCCAATAAGCTTCATTCCTTAGCCAAATGTATTTACAATGTAGTGCCACTCTTATGCTTCATTAGCCCTGTAGGGTTATGCCATTCTTGACACTTGACAGTCTACACAGTATACCGCTATTATTGCTTGCGTTGCGCTATTATGGTTTCGCAATGCACCATTACGGCTGAACACTGACTTGGCATGCAACTCTGTAATGCGTCATCATTATGCATTACTTGCGCACCGTAATAAACATCCCCTACCTAATTTGTGCAATGCCCTCGTTGAACGCAACAAAGTATACTCGTTATACTTGTTCTCTAGCCTTGTACGCATCTGAGCCCTTCTCAGAAATCAGCAAACTTTGTTAGGCCTTTAAACTTGCCAAAACTTCTCTGCCTAGTAATTTATGCCATCACTTATATCTACTGCCTTGCCATTGATCCTACTGATTTTTAACTTTGTTGTTGCGTCGTGACCGCTTCCAACTCCATCTCAAATCATATATCAACACCCAAATGCAAACTGGAAATTCTTCTTTCCAACTCCCTGAATTAGGCTTGAATTTCACTTGAATCATCTGTGTCTAAGTGTACACAAGCAATGATTCCTCCAACTGATCATCAATGATAATTACCATAGTATTATGCCTTCATTATCTGACTTTAGTTGCACCACGCAACTTAACATGACTTATATAAGACTTGGCCTTATGCTTCAATCATGTTGCGCCTTCGCCAAACATGCCATGCCTTAAGGTATGTACTTTATGATTTCATACCACTCTTGGTATGCGCCCCAACCTATAGATTTTGTTGCACTTTGCAAACATCAGCACTTTCACTAGATTTGGCCTCCAAATTATTTTGAAAACTTCACCTTCTCGGACTCGCATCATTTGTATGCCAAAGAACCAACACCTTGTTGTTCTTTGCTTGCACCAACACAACACCTTGATTGAAATGCATGACTTTTGTATTAGTCATGACTAAGGATACCCGTAACCCATTAGATTGACTCTATCCAAAGCCCAGGCATCCTCTTCACGCGCCTTTGAAACCAACACTTTAAGCATCAATTGCTCTTTCAAACTGATACGCTTTAATGTGGTGGAAAAACAACATCATGTTCTTCCTAATTATGAGTCAATCTTAACGCATCTACTTGATGGACTTACATCTTCATTCTTTCTGCGCTACTCCATGCTATCACTGCCATATGCCGTCGCACTCCCACATAACTCTCAACAGCAAACTCGACTATGCCACCAACTCCTCTATTTGCTTCTTTCACTTTCAGCGTCTTCTATTGTATATTTTGGCTTAATATGCTATGTAGCATCTTCCGCGCGAACTAGATTTACTTTGAACGAAAGAGGCAAGATCTTTCACTTCAAATACCCTCATTCACTACTACCTTACATAGAGAGATTTCATTCCAATACCAAGGTCCACTCGACCCAAACTGAAAGTAGACTCAAACTTCAGCAAATACTTGCACCAACTGATTACAACTTGTAAGACCTAACAAGCCTTGCAATACTGACTTCAACTTCTCTTCTAAGCAACAAAGGAAGCGAGACATCACCTACTGTCCCCAATATAGAAATTCACTTTGCCACATGCACTCTTCCAACTATCAACGTTCTTAAGAAACTCCCATAATGAAGCATAATATAATTGACACTTAGTTGAATACTACTCCTTTAGACTGATGCTATCATTTTGCTTTAGCTATCATGAAGATTTATTCTATAATGGCCACATGCCATATTTATGCATCACCACTACTTTGTCCTTCTCTTTCCCGCATCCATAATTTGTCCTAACTTGCATCTCCAAGCGCATTATGCATTCTGGCCATGCCCAAATCCCATTTGGCGCATGTGTAATGTTGCATACATGTTATGCCAATTAACACCCAAATCTTGACACAAACTTGTGCACCTTTGCACAAATGGAATGGACTCAACTTGGTGATTCTGAGCATCACCATAGAGCTCAACAAAGTCATATCACTCAATGACTTCCGCGGATAAACACCTTGGACAGTTGCGAACAAGGCCAATAATCCTTATAAATGAGGCATCATTGCCACTATTCCATGAAGCAAGAATGCCATATTCTTCTTCAAACTTGGAACTCATTTTACTGCCCACGCACAACTGGTTACTCTTGTCTTTCCCCTTTGCCAAAATCAACTTGAGTAGCAACAATCGTTGATTTGAAGTTGACAAGAACATCCGCTTGTGGTTATGATCAAATGCAGGTCTTTGGACACCCTTGTCCAAGCATATTGATCCCACTCATAAACCAGGTGCAAGCACACTCCTTGTGTGCATCTAGCATCAATGAAGAACTCTTTGCAAACGCAAAGACGTGGTGTATCGATTTTCCCATAACTTGCGCTTCTTTCTTCAGCCTTTCAATAAGCTTTATTCTAGATAAGAATTGGCCATCCAATTCTTCTTTTATGGCATCATAATTGCTACAAAAATGCTGATTCACAATCAGACTTTGCATTACCACCAAGGTACATGCATTCAAGAGAGATAACTATAATCTTCCATCAACTGGCTACAATGAAAACATATTCAATATATCATATATACATGTTCTTCATCTTCTTTGCCACTACAAAGGCCATCAACTTCTTTGTATTTGGGAATTTACCCTAAAATTCCCATTACAAGACGTAATATACTCGCTACTGATGACACCACAAAGATATGCATTCCAAATGCCTAATCTTTGCATACTTGTGAGAAACATGGACTTTAACACCTGACTTGCACCATAGAAGTCAGCACACTCCTTAGTTTTTTCATGCCAACACTTGAAAACTAGGTTTTCAATGACTCTTGCACGTTCGTCTAACACTTTGGGTAGGAATTTTGACACCTTTATCATAAACTTTCATGGCCTGCTGCTACTTAAAGCTTCAAGTTCATTCCAATTGATCTTTCCACACAAGATCGACTTCTTATAATCTCCATACTAGCGAAACCCAAACAATTCTTCACTGAATTTGACAAACAAATGACACCAACATGAGTAAAAAGAGAGAAAAATCAGCAACTATGTCCCCAATCACAGCTCTGATACCATCTTGTCACATGCCCATTTAATATTTTCATGGGATATGACCGGCAATACTATGTGGTTCAGTAAATCAATTTCACCCACAAGTACTCAGCCTTGCACACTTTCATCAAAGTATGCATCTGCCTTCACTCATAAGGCAATACACAACGGAAGTTTTTTCTTCTTTCTCTCTAACTCTTCATGCCCCCATAAGCATAAGAGGTTTTTCCATGCATCAAACCAATTGACAACTTCACAAGATCAGAAACATAATGAACACAAAGACCTAACACAATAAACCCATTTTATTGCATTAAGGAAGATTATACAAAATAGTCATTCACATGGACCAAACATGCCATTCACCCTCTTGGTGAATGCCTATAACTCTCTCTACATTAGTGGTTCTTCTCTCAAAAGAACAAAACCAATATTATTGATCCCTAAGATATTTATACAAGCTAATGATCAGGAAAACATTCTGTGCAACCGCTTGCACCTGCATGGAACATCCATGTGTCCCAAAAGTGGTTTCCATAACCGTCAACTAACTGCCACCTTTTGTGTTGTCACGCCAACTTGTGCCACACCTGTTCTTGGTGGTTATGAACTTTCTACATGGTTATAAACTCATTTTATAACCGTTCCATCTTGTCTCACTTCATTGGCATGCTCGCAAAACCAATAACCAACTCCTAACCTTCACTTGAGCCGTATTGCACCAATGGTTGCTCCAAACTGGATTCTGCCTTGATCCAACATTCAGCTCTCTTGGCCCTGCATGCGTATTACTCTAAACTAATTCAAAGACAATTCTTATGCTTCAATCATCGAGGCTAACTCCTTAAGATCACTCTAGTTACTTGTGCGTCATTTATGCTTTACTTCGCCAATTAGCTTGACAATAGCAATGCAAATCTTGCATTACCAACTTGCTTGCATGGTTCAGACTTTGGCCCTGCCTTGAACTAATGGATAGACTAACTCTTAGTCTATTCAAATCTTCTTGCATCATCCTTGAGTTTGGGCCAACTCAATTCCATGGATAGGCATCGATGCCAACATCGCATGTTGCATCAGTCAACTTTGGCCTCGCCTTGCCTTTCCATCAATGAAGCCTTATTGTGTCGGCCAATAAGCTTCATTCCTTAGGCAAATGTATTTACAATGTAGCGCCACTCTTGTGCTTCATTCTCCCTGTAGGGTTATGCCATTCTTGAAACTTGACAGTCTACACAACATACCGTTATTATGGCTTGCGTTGCGCTATTATGGCTTCGCAATGTGCCATTACGGCTGAACACTGACTTGGCATGCAACTCTGTAATGCGTCATCATTATGCATCGATTGCAGCACCATAATAGACCTCCCCTACCTAATTTGTTCAACGCCCTCGTTGAACGCAACAAAGTATACTCGTTATACTTGTTCTCTGGCCTTGTACGCATCTGAGCCCTTCTCAGAAATCAGCAAACTTTGTTGGGCCTTTAACCTTGCCAAAACTTCTCTGCTTAGTAATTTATGCCATCACTTAGATTCACTGCCTTGCCATTGATCCTACTGATTTTGAACTTTGTTGTTGCGTCGTGACCTCTTCCAACTCCATCTCAAATCATATATCAACACCCAAATGCAAACTGGAAATTCTTCTTGCCAACTCCCTGAATTAGGCTTGAATTTCACTTGAATCATTTGTGTCTAAGTGTACACAAGCAATGATTCCTCCAACTGATCATCAATGATAATTACCATAGTATTATGCCTTCATTCTCCGACTTTAGTTGCACCACGCAACTTAACATGACTTAGACAAGACTTGGCCTTATGCTTCAATCATGAAGCGCCTTCGCCAAACATGTCATGCCTTAAGGTATGTACTTTATGATTTCATACCACTCTTGGTATGCACCTCAACCTATAGCTTTTGCTGCACTTTGCAAACATCAGCACTTTCACTAGATTTGGCCTCCAAATTATTTTGAAAACTTCACCTTCTCGGACTCGCATCATTTGTATGCCAAAGAACCAACACCTTGTTGTTCTTTGCTTGCACCAACACAACACCTTGATTGAAATGCATGACTTTTGTATTAGTCATGACTAAGGATACCCGTAACCCATTAGACTGACTCTCTCCAAAGCCTAGGCATCCTCTTCACGCGCCTTTGAAACCAACACTTTAAGCATCAATTGCTCTTTCAAACTGCTACGCTTTAATGTGGTGGAAAAACAACATCATGTTCTTCCTAATTATGAGTCAATCTTAACTCATATACTTGATGGACTTACATCTTCATTCTTGCTACGCTACTCTATGCTATCACTGCCATATGCCGTCGCACTCCCACATAACTCTCAACATCAAACTCGACTATTCCACCAACTCCTCTATTTGTTTCTTTCACTTTCAGCGTCTTCTATTGTATATTTTGGCTTAATATGCTATGTAGCATCTTCCGCGCGAACTAGATTTACTTTGAACGAAAGAGGCAAGATCTTTCACTTCAAATATCCTCATTTACTACTACCTTATATAGAGAGATTTCATTCCAACACCAAGGTCCACTCGACCCAAACTGAAAGTAGACTCAAAATTCATCAAATACTTGCACCAACTGTTTACAACTTGTAAGACCTAACAAGCCTTGCAATACTGACTTCAACTTCGCTTCTAAGCAACAAAGGAAGCGAGACATGACCTACTGTCCCCAATGTATAAATTCACTTTGCCACATGCATTCTTCCAACTATCAACGTTCTTAAGAAACTCCCATAATGAAACATAATATAATTGACACTTAGTTGAATACTCCATTAGACTGATGCTATCATTTTGCTTTAGCTGTCATGAAGATTTCTTCTATAATGGCCACATGCCATCTTTATGCATCACCATTACTTTGTCCTTCTCTTTCCCGCATCCATAATTTGGCCTAACTTGCATCTCCAAGAGCATTATGCATTCTGGCCATGCCCAAATCCCATTTGGCGCATGTGTACAGTTGCATACATGTTATGCCAATTAACACCCAAATCTTGACACAAACTTGTGCACCTTTGCAAAATTGGAACAGACTCAACTTGGTGATTCTGAGCATCACCATAGAGCTCAGCAAAGTCATATCACTCAATGACTTCCGCGGATAAACACCTTGGACAGTTGCGAACAAGGCCAATAATCCTTGCAAATATGGCGTCATCGCCACCATTCCATGAAGCAAGAATGCCATATTCTTCTTCAAACTTGGAACTCATTATACTTCCCACGCACAACTGGTTACTCTTGTCTTTCCCCTTTGCCAAAATCAACTTGAGTAGAAACAATCGTTGATTTGAAGTTGACAAGAATATCCGCTTGTGGTTATGATCAAATGCAGGTCTTTGGACACCCTTGTCCAAGCATATTGATCCCACTCATAAACCAGGTGCAGGCACACTCCTTGTGTGCATCTAGCATCAACGAAGAACTCTTTGCAAACGCAAAGCCGTGGTGTATCGATTTTCCACTAACTTACGCTTCTTTATGCAGCCTTTCAATAAGCTTTATGCTAGATAATAATTGGCCATCCAATTCTTCTTTTATGGCATCACAATTGCTACAAAAATGCTGATTCACAATCAGACCTTGCATTACCACCAAGGTACATGCATTCAAGAGAGATAACTATAATCTTCCATCAACTGGATACAATGAAAACATATTCAATCTATCATATATACATGTTATTCATCTTTTTTTCCACTGCAAAGGCCATCAACTTCTTTGTATTCGGGAATTTCCCCTAAAATTCCCATTACAACACGTAATATACTCGCTACTGATGACACTACAAAGATATACATTCCAAATGCCTAATCTTTGCATAATTGTGAGAAACATGGACTTTAACACCTGACTTGCACCATAGAAGTCAGCATACTCCTTAGTTTTTTCATGTCAACACTTGAAAACCCGGTTTTCAATGACTCTTGCACGTTCGTCTAACACTTTGGGTAGGAATTTTGACACCTTTATCATAAACTTTCATGGCCTGCTGCTACTTCAAGCTTCAAGTTCAATCCAATTGATCTTTATACACAATATCGACTTCTTATAATCTCCATACTAGCGAAACCCAAACAATTCTTCACTGAATTTGACAAACAAATGACACCAACTTGAGTAAAAAGGGAGAAAAATCAGCAACTGTGTCCCCAATCACAGCTCTGATACCATCTTGTCACATTCCCATTTAATATTTTCATGGGATATAACGGCAATACTATGTGGTTCAGTAAATCATCTTCACCCACAAGTACTCAGCCTTGCACACTTGCATCAAAGTATGCATCTACCTTCACTCATAAGGCAATACACAACGGAAGTTTTTTCTTCTTTCTCTCTAACTCTTCATTCCCCCATAAGCATAAAAGGTTCTGACATGCATCAAACCAATTGAAAACTTCACAATATCAGCAACATAATGAACACAAAGACCTAACACAATAAACCCATTTTATTGCATTAAGGAAGATTATACAAAATAGTCATTCACATGGACCAAACAGGCCATTCACCCTCTTGGTGAATGCCTATAACTCTCTCTACATTAGTGGTTCTTCTCTCAAACAAACAACACCAATATTATTGATCCCTAAGCTATTTATACAAGCTAATTATCAGGAAAAAAATTTGTGCAACCGCTTGCACCTGCATGGAACATCCATGTGTCCCAAAAGTGGTTTCCATAACCGTCAACTAACTGCCACCTTTTGTGTTGTCACGCCAACTGGTGCCACACCTGTTCTTGGTGGTTATGAACCTTCCACATGGTTATAAACTCACTTTATAACCGTTCCATCTTGTCTCAATTCATTGGCATGCTCACAAAACCAATAACCAACTCCTAACCTTCACTTGAGCCGTATTGCAACAATGGTTTCTCCAAACTGGATTCTGCCTTGATCCAACGTTCATCTCTCTTGGCCCTACATGCTTATTACTCTAAACTAATTCACAGACAATTCTTATGCTTCCATCATTGAGGCCAACTCCTTAAGCTCACTCTAGCTACTTGTGCGTCATTTATGCTTTACTTCGCCAATTAACTTGACAATAGCAATGCAACTCTTGCATTACAAACTTGTTTGCACTGTTCAGACTTTGGACCTGCCTTGAACTAATGTATGGACTAACTCTTAGTCTATTCCACTCTTCTTTCATTATCCTTGATTTTGGGCCAACTCAATTCCACGGATAGGCATCGATGCCAACATCGCATGTTGCATCTGTCAACTTTGGCCTCGCCTTGCCTTTCCCTCAATGAAGCCTTATTGTGTCGTCCAATAAGCTTCATTCCTTAGGCAAATGTATTTACAATGTAGCGCCACTCTTGTGCTTCATTGGCCTTGTAGGGTTATGCCATTCTTGAAATTTAACAGTCTACACAGCATACCGCTATTATGGATTGCGTTGCGCTATTATGGCTTCGCAATGCGCCATTACGGCTGAACACTGACTTGGCATGCAACTATGTAACGCATCATCATTATGCATCACTTGCAGCACCGTAATACCTTAGCTTTAGCTAACCTAGTCACGATACCATGCTGGCCTTCCCTATGCGGCTACCAAAGCGAAGGCGTGCGACAATCAACGGTCGCCCTTCAATCACATGAGCAAATCCTAGCCGTCCAAGGTTACCAGACAACATATGTTAACCTTTGACCCAAAACCTTAGTTTGGCCATGCCAAAACACGCCAAGGAATGCCATGTCAATGTCATGCCAACCTAGCCGCGCCACCATGCTGGCCTTCCCTATGCGGCTACCAAAGCGAAGGCGTGCGACAATCAACAGTCGCCCTTCAATCACAGGAGCAAATCCTAGCCGTCCAAGGTTACCAGACAACACATGGTAACCTTTGACCCAAAACCCTAGTTTGGCCATGCCAAGGCATGGCATGCCAACATGCTGGCCTTCCCTATGCGGTTACCAAAAAGAAGGCGTGCGATAATCAATGGTCCTTCTTCAATCCCATGAGCAAATTCTTTCCGTCCAAGGTTACCAGACAACAACAAGGTAACCTTTGACCCGAAACCCTAGTTGGGACACGCCAAATAGTGCGAAGCCAATGGCATGCCGACCTAGCCACGCCACCATGATGGCCTTTCCTGTGCGGCCACCAAAAACGAAAGCGTGCGACGATTAATGACTACCTTTCGTCTTAAGATGAAAAATTTCGCCCGTCGAAGGTCACCAAGCTAGTAAGTCTCCCAAGTACGACTTTTCAGGCAATAACAATATGCTACATGTTTTCCACAAAAACATTCGAGACATCAACACAAACTAGGGGAGCCTATTTGGGTATTGGTTTGGCGGTTTACAACGTGCGGCGTACACTATGCCCTTTATAAGAAAGTGTCATAAGTATGAGGAGGTTAGTAAATACAGGGAATTAATAGTGAAACGCTCTTTTATGGGATATCAATTCCATGCTATAACGGTTTTATGGAACATCAATTCCATGCGTTAACAGTTTTTTGGAACATCAATTCCATGCGTTAACTATTACCACCTCCTCCCATTTACTCACCCATTTTTCCATTCCTTAATGAGACCAGAGTACATTTCACTTCGACTTGTATAAATAGGTCTTACTTATTTCCACCGAACAACAAGTTCAGTTAGGAGCATACACCACTTAGAAAACGTTTACTAGCTTTCCATATGCTAGCCTTCCATTTTCTGATACAAGTCGTAACACAACTACTCTTCCAGAATTAACTATTCTGGTCTCATCACTTTCCTTGCATTCCTCCCCAAAACCAACCCATTCTCCTTCATTTTGTGACCGAAACAAGTCTGGAAAGGCCATTTTTTGGTTTAGGCCGGACTTCTACAAATTGATCTCTCGAATCTAAAGTACTCCCTTGCAGTACATTGTTTAGGGTTTAAATTAGTTTCTCATCCGCACACTCGAAATACCGAAATCAACAGAAACCATTTTCACCCACAAACAATTGCCGACCATAGTGGGAGATTGATCTTTCGGTTACAATGTCAATTTTTGACCATCAATCTCATGCTTCAACCCATACATCAAGATGGTAGAAGCAGGAGATCCGCTCAGAGATCGACGACTTAGTTACCAGACGACTCGATTATCAGTCATGACACGACAAGGATGACTGGGGACTTCCTAGAGTTTATAAGCAAATGATCCGCCCAAGAATCGACGACTCGGTTATCAGGTAACTCGGTAATGACTGGGGACTTTCCACAATCACGACGGTCCTTCCTATAAAGCTCGGTTTTGCACTCGAAAGTTTTCCTTTCATCAGGAGACCTAAAAAACCAAGTAAGTCATACCTAGACAAGATATGTGGTTTGCTTTTTTTCTAGATATCACGGGAATGATACAACCAATATCCATGTTATGTTTCACCCCATGTCATCTACCAAACGCACGATTCTATAATTATCCTAGGATGCCTGCAATATTTTCAATCGTAACCAAGATAACATCATTTCTAAAAACAATTAATTCCTAAACGATTCATTCCAAAAGAATAATCTAAAACCGTCAAGGTACCATTTATCAAGAAACCCAAGAAATCAAAACCATGAACTAGGCATTTCATTGCCTTTCAAAAAAAAAGTAAAAGAAGTTTAAAAGACAGAAATGTATTCAAGGAAAGTTTTTCCAACAACGGATTGATCCTCTTAGCAAAGGCCTCCCTCGTGCTCTGGAGAGCCACCCTTTTCAGTTTCAGATGCCTGCACAACTTCTTAAATTCCGCTTCCTTCTTCTTCACCATGTCTGCGGAAGGACCTTCGACTGCTTCAACCAGCGTATTTTCAACCTCAAAGAAATGTTCAACGAACCAAGGGACATTGAATTCGAAGCCCACGCACATGTCACGATGGAACCTCCAGCTCAAAATTACATCCTCAGAAACCGTATGACCAGTCACGTTGCACATATCTTCAATCGAAGAAAGACCTCCTCCACCCGCTTAACCAGCGCAGATCGACTAGTAATTTGCTTGGTTGAGGTAATATGTCCATAGCTTTCCAATATCTTAGTGTATAACGTTGCATATTTAGCTGGCACACTAAATCCCCCGATCAACACATGACCCAGATGAAGGGCCAGGTACGGAGGGTCGAAAGTGGCGCATGTAACCAAATCAACAACCGACAAGAGACCCCTAACTACAATTACCAAGCAGTCCTTAGAGTACTCTCCACAACTTGATCTGTGGAAATACCCTCAGGATGATGAACATCAATGTCTAAGTCACCAGCCGGCACGGTTTCCGCAATTGGAGTTATCGCTACATATTCACTCGGGCAGGTTTCCATTTCAAAACCACCCTCGGGAAGGGTTTCCTCCTAGAATATCAAGACTTGGTTTTTGCTTAAAAAAAATAGAAGAAGAAGAGGAAGAAGAAGAAGAAGAAGAAGAAAGAAAAAAAGCTCACCGATTCACTTTCGGACTTGCTGGAGGAAGACTCAACGCTTCTACCGGAAAAAGTATCCTCCCCGTCACTGGACTCCGAACTCTCTTCCTTATCGGATTCCCCTTCACCATGGGTTGGCTCAACATCGCCGCTTTCCGTCTCAAGAGATATTATCTTCTGACTACGCGCAAGTTTAGTGATCGCGTTCTCACTATTAAGACCATGGGAAAGGCACAAGAATGGACACTCAGAAATGAGACAAAGACATACGTAATCCGACTGAATCAAGAAAAAAATTATACGTACTCACATATTGGAAGAACTAAAAGTTGGGAGAGCCGTCGGACCCGACTGAAAACCACCAGCACGTCTTTTAGATCTTTGCTCCTTCACTTGGGGACTATTTGCATGCATTTGGGCTAACGGATTTTCGGTTGGGATCCCTTAGCAATGGATGTTCCGCTAAAATCGCAGGAGAAGGCTTACCGCGATGGCTTTCTACCACATCATTCACAAATCCATGGATAGCAAGAAAATCGTCCTGCCAAAATATATTATATTTGGAGGTTGTTGATGGTTTTCGTTCCGCAAGCAGAAACGAGAGACTTTTACCCGACACAAGAGCACCAACATCGAGAACAACCGACATCGGGACTTCTGGGACAACCGGCTGACGAACGAGTGGGACCCCTTGGTCAAAACCCATTTGCCGATCCGCTCTATCGATGTTGTAAGAGATTGCATGCCTTGCAAGATCCTCGAAAGAAAAATGGCACATGATCGGGCGTGCAGCTTCGCATGAACACCATCTCTCCAACACTCAGATATTCTTTATCAGAAGACAAAGACATGTTCGGAGCATGAGCAAAGGCACTGATCTGAGTTATACAGCATGAAACGGAGCCCACGGATGAAAATTAACCGTGTACGAGTTGTCAAGAAATCCAACCAGGTTCGAACAAATCTTTGGGCGCCTGTTCGACCAGAGTAGTATCTTAGAGCCACCCCAAGACTCGGGAAGTACATCCAACAGTTTTGGGGCATGCTTCTCGAAGTGCTCCCACAACCACGCCTGGAGAAAGGCGGCATGAATATACGAATCCACTTTCATGTAGCCATTTGAAGCGCGCATATCTGAAACCAACTGATCCAAGTGTGCATACAAAGAACCAAGGAACAAACCTCCAATAGGGAGAACGACGCCTTTTGCCAATTTTATGGAAAACTTGATAATTTCCTGCCTTATCTCTTTCTTGCCTGAGCCGTCCTTAAAAATATCTCTGGATAACCAAAGATCCAAGAATGCTGCGACATGAAGCGTACTATTCTTCTGATTCGACTCCAATTCGTCAAGAAACCACTGAGACACCCACCAGTCATAGAAGCACTTCGTCTCATTTTCTTTCCGAACAAATCCTTTTGATTTATTCTTCCTCTGCAGACAACCTAACATCGAGGTTTCCAATTAGGGAAGGTTCAGCAACACAGCCACGCTCTCCAAAGAGATGGTCATTTCACCCCACCTGGATATGGCCGTGTGGGTGTCCAGACACCATCTGGAAACAAAAGCTACAAAAATTGGAATATCTTTCCTAATCTGAAGCACTGCGGAAGCCGCAACACCATCAACGATCTGCGCCTTGGTCAAATTGGTTTTTACATGCTCCTGGCTCATCATGAATCGCATCCATTTCTCGAAGGGATGTAACGGACTCACAGAGATTTTAAAGTCGATAGGAGAAGCATGATATTATTTACTCTGAAGACAAAACCTTATTACGCCTCCTGGACGAACCGACCGGTCTTCTCCCTCACTTTCCGAACCAGTCAAAAGAATCGAAACATACATAGGGTGGTTTCTCTTAATCGTGGCCGATGTTGTGAATAATTCATCACTTACGTTTGGCTTGGAATTGCCAATGTCTTTTGATATGGAAGAACTTTTCTCAAGTGACGTCATAACGAAGATTCTCTCACAGTACGTACTTTCACCTTCCAAACAACTACAATAAAATAATACGAAGAGAAATTATTACAGAAAGTACATGGAAATTATTTTCTCACGGAAAATCCATCCTGGATGCAAGCCAATTTGTTTCAAGGTCATAATACGCACATGAAAGGAAACGGGGAATGGTAGTTACCAGCTCATGCCTACTTTGCGTAATAAAAGGATACGGTCATCATGGCTACGGTATTCACGCCTAAATGCTACTACAAGATCGTGAAGAACAAACCTATGGCTAGGATTCATACCAATATAAAAAGACAATATTTCCTACAAGATCATGAAAAGGTAGGCCTACGTCTAGGGTTTGCATTAAAGAAAAAAAAAACGAGTTAAAAAGGAAGTGTTGGAAGACATACCTGGGATTCGCTCGTCCTCTTTACTGTTATCACATGGCCAGAGTAAAAAAAAATATATGATGAAGATGTGAAGTCAAAGAAGAGGTCGGCCCCCTTTTATAAGCGTGATACTTGGGAGTTTTAATAAGGAAAGGACTTCCTATTTGAGTCAAGTAAGGAAAAGAGGAAATCGGGCCCGCAACATTCCTTCTGAATTCTTCCTGAATTTTAATGTCGAGCTGTTTTCACCTCTCGATCGAGCTCAAAACCTAAATATTCCCGCGAATAGAGATAGGAAATTCTTTTCCGTCCAGAATGGAGGGGGATTCTAGACGGGGGAACCGTCAAAATACGAGTCCGTACGAGAATTCTACGTCGATTCCAGTAAAGGGAGCTAATTAGGGTTTCAGTACGCCAAACCCTAACTTAGACAAAGTTGCCATCCTTCCGCGGAACTGAATACGGTCTTCATCCTTCTGAGGAACTCAATATAGCTCCACTCCAAGGAAAGCAGCTCTATTCCAAGCCGACCAAGGCTGGCGGTTTCATTCCTATCCGACCAATGCTGACGGCTTAATTCCAAACCGACCCACGCCAGAGACGCCATTTCAAGACGCACCATGCCAATGTCCTTCCAAAACAAACTGGCAACACCGACAACTCACCGAGCAGGCATCATGATGTTCCCTAACCCCGCCAAGATAATGCATGGCCAGACTAAACCGATAATTCTCATCTCACCACTTCACGGTCTACATCACAAATATAATCTATACAAGTCCGCCAAACATGGGATCATCAACCTTCCTTACCACTCAAAAAAGGTTAGTCGGACTTTCCTGATCATCTTTGCATGATTTACGTTTCGATTCTATCATTGCATGTCACCATCCAATGCTTACCTCGCAACAATTCCCTTGTTTCGAGCTAAGGAGGGGACTTAATGTTGATGGTGGTTTTTAGCTTAGAGTTAAAATCGTAAAACTCGAGTCAAGAAAGTGACATCATAGGGTTCGAGTAATAATGTCTCCAATGAACGCATTTATTGCACCCTTTAATATGTTTGTGAGGAAACACCAGGGTACCTTTTTTTTAATGCTAATTAGGGTTTCAATAGACCAAACCCTAATTCCCTCACCACTGTGCCAATGGAAAACCATGCCCGCCATAACTACCGCGCCAAGGCATGCCTACCATGCTAGCCGCACAACTGTGCCAATGTCAAACCATGCCATCCACAACTACCGCTCCAAGGCATGCCAACCATGCTAGCCATACCATTATGCCAATGGCAAACTATGCCAGCCACACCTACCGCTCTAAGGCATTCCAACCATGCTAGTCGCACCACTGTGCTGATGGCAAACCATGCCAGCCACATCTACATGCTAAAACATGCCAACCATGCATGCCGTCCCAACACGCCATGCACATCGCTAGCTGCCAAAACAAATTCCTGCAATAATCAACGGCCACCTCTCCATCTAAGAGATAAATCTTAGCCATCCAAGGTTACCAGACAACACATGGTAACCTTTGACCCAAAACCCTATCTTGGCCACGATCCCAGCTAGGTCACGATCCTAGCTTGGGCATGCCAAACCCTTGGCTCCACCATGCCAAGCCAAACCGCACCTTGCCTTGGCCCTAGCCATGCTAGCCGCACCATATGCCAACGACATGCCAAACACTTGGCCCCACCATGTCAAGCCAAACTGAACCTTGCCTTGGCCCTATCCATGCTAGCTGCACCATATTCCAACGGCATGCCAAACCCTTGTCCCACCATGCCAAGCTAAACCGCACCTTTCCTTGGCCCTAGCCATGTTAGCCGAACCATATCCCAACGGCATGAAAAACCCTTGGCCCCACCATGCCAAGACAAACCGCACCTTTCCTTGGCCCTATCCATGCTAGCCGCACCATATGCCAATGGCATGCCAAACCCTTGGCCCCACCATGCCTAGCCAAACCGCACCTTGCCTTGGCTCTAGCCAACCTAGTCGCGCCACCATGCTGGCCTTCCCTATGCGGCTACCAAAGCGAAGGCGTGTAGCAATCAATGGTCGTTTTTCAATCACATGAGCAAATCCTAGTCGTCCAAGGTTACCAGACAACACATGGTAACCTTTGACTCAAAACCCTGGTTTGGCCACGCCAAGGCATGCCATGCCAATGGATTGTCAACCTAGCCGCACCACCATGCTGAACTTCCCTACGCGGCTACCAAAACGAAGGCTTGCGACAATCAACGGCCTCCTTTCAATCCCAGGAGCAAATCCTAGCAGTCCAAGGTTACCAGACAACAAAACGGTAACCTTTGACCGAAAACCCTAGTTTGTCCATGCTAAACCGATCCAAGCCAAAGCCATGCTGACCTAGCCACGACACCATGATGACCTTTTCTATGCGGCCACCAAAAACGAAAGTGTGCGACGATTAACGGCTACCTTTCGTCTTAAGATGCAAAATCTCGCCCGTCGAAGGTCACCAAGCTAGCAAGTATCCAAAGTATGACTTGTCAGGCAACAACAATATGCTACATGTTTTCCACAAAAACATTCAAGACATCAACACAAACTGGGGGATCCTCTTTGGGTATTGGTTTGGTGGTTTACAGTGTGTGGCGTACACTACGCCCGTCATAAGGAAGTGTCATAAGGATGAGGCGGTTAGTAAATACAGGGAGTTAATGGTGAAATGCTCTTTTATGGGACATCAACTCCATGCTATAACGGTTTTATGGAACATCAATTCCATGCGTTAACGGTTTTATGGAACATCAATTCCATGCGTTAACTATACCACCTCCTCCCATTTACTCACCCATTTTTCCATTCCTTAATGATACCAAAGTACATTTCACTTCGACTTGTATAAATAGGTCTTACCTATTTCCACCGAACAACAAGTTCAGTTAGGAGCATACACCACTTAGAAAACGTTTACTAGCTTTCCATCTGCTAGCCTTTCATTTTCTGATACAAGTCGTAAAACAACTACTCTTCCATAATCAACTATTCTGGTCTCATCACTTTCCTTTCTTTCCTCCCCAAAACCAACCCATTTTCCTTCACTTTGTGACCGAAGCAAGTCTGGAAAGGCCATTTCTTTGTTTAGGCCGGACTTGTACAGATTGATATCTCGAATCTAAAGTACTCCCTAGCAGTACATTATTTAGGGTTTAAATTCGTTTCTCACACGCACACCCGAAATTACCGAAATCAACAGAAACCATTTTCACCTACAAACAATTGGCGACCATAGTGGGAGATTGATCTTTTGGTTATAATGTCAATTTTTAACCATCAAACTCATGCTTCAACCCAGACATTAAGATGGTAGAAGCAGGCGATCCGCTCACGGATCTACGACTTAGTTACCAGACGACTCGATTATCAGTCATGACATGATAAGGATGAGTGGGGACTTCCCAGATTTTAGAAGCAAACGATCCGCCCAAGAATCGACGACTCGGTTATCAGGTAACTCGGTAATGAATGGGGACTTTCTACAATCACGGCGGTCCTTCCAATGAAACTCGGTTTTACACTCGAAAGTTTTTCTTTCATCAGGAGACTTAAAAGACCAAGTAAGTCCTACCTAGATAAGATATGTGGTTTTCTTTTTTACTAGATGTCACGGGAATGATACAACCAATATCCATGTTATGTTTCACCCTATGTCATCTACCAAATGCACGTTTCTAGGATTTTCCTGGGATGCCTGCAATATTTTCAATTGTAACCAAGACAACATCATTTCTTAAAACAATTAATTCCTAAACGATTCATTCCAAAAGAATAATCCAAATATGTCAAGGTAATATTTATCTATCAACCTAAGAAACCCAAGAAATCAAAACCATGAACTAGGCATTTCATTTCCTTTCAAAAAAAAAAAACCTAAAAAAAAAAGAAGTATAAAAGACAAAAACACCGGCTTGCTCCTCTTAGCAAATGCCTCCCTCGTGCTATGGAGAGCCACCTTTTTAATTTCAGATGCCTGCACAACTTCTTGAATTCCGCTTCCTGCTTCTTCACCATGTCTGTGGAAGGACCTTCGACTGCTTCAACCAACGACTTTTCAAACTCAGAGAAACATTCAACGAACCAAGGGACATTGGATTAGAAGCCCACGCACATATCACAATGGAACCTCTAGCTCGAAATTACATCCTCGGAAACCGTATGACCAGTCATATTGCACATATCGTCAATCGAAGACAAGGCCTCCTCCACCCGCTTAACCAGTGCAAATCAACTAGTAATTTACTTGGTTGAGACAATATTTCCGTAGCTTTCCCATATCTTGGTGTATAACGCTGCATATTTAGCTGGCACGCTAAATCCCCCGATCAACACATGACCCGGATGAAGGGCAAGGTACGGAGGGTCGAAAGTGGCGCCTGCAACCGAATCAACAACCGACAAGAGACCCCTAACTACAATTGCGCCAGCAGTCCCTGGAGTACTCTCCACCACTTGAGCCGTGGCAATACCCTTTGGATGATGAACTTCAATGTCTAAGTCACCAGCCGGCACGGTTTCCGCAATTGGAGTTATGGCTACATATGCACTCGGGCGGGTTTCCATTTCAAAACCACCCTCGGGAAAGGTTTCCTCCTAGAATATCAAGACTTGGTTTTTGATTCAAAAAAAAAAAGAGAAGAAGGAGATGAAGAAAAAAGAAAGAAAGCTCACCGATTCACTTCCGGACTCGCTGGAGGAAGACTCAATGCTGATACCGGAAAAACTATCCTCCCCGTCACTGGATTCTGAACTTACTTCCTTCTCGGATTCCCCTTCACCATGGGTAGGCTCAGCATCACCGCTTTCCGTCTCAAGAGATGTTGTCCTCGGACTACGTGCAAGTTTAGTGAAGGCGTTCTCACTGTTAAAACCCTTGGAAAGGCACAAGAACGGACACTCAGAAATGAGGCGAAGACATATGTAATATAACTGAATCAAGAAAAAAATTATACGTACTCTCATATTGGAAGAACTAAAAGTCGGGAGAGCCTTCGGACCCGAATGAAAACCACCAGCACGGCTTTTAGATATTCGCTCCTACACTTGGGGACTATCTACATTCGGGCTAACGGATTTTCGCTTGGGATCCCTCAGTAGTGGATGTTCCGCTAAAACCGAAGGAGAAGGCTTACCGTGATGTTTTTCTACAAAATCCTTCACAAATCCATAGATAACAAGAAACTCGTCCTGCCAAAATATATTATACTTGGAGGTTGTTGATGGTTTTCGTTCCGCAAGCAGAAAAGAGAGACTTTTACCCGACACAAGAGCACCAGCATCGAGAACAGCCGACACTGGGACTTCTGGGACAACCGGCTGACGAACGAGTGGGACCCCTTGGTCAAAACCCATATGCCGAGCCACTCTATCGATGTTGTAAGAGATTGCCTTGCAAGATCCCCGAAATAAAGATGGCACATGATCGGGCGTGCAGCTTCGCATGAACACCATCTCTCCAACACACATATCCTCTTTATCAGAAGACAAAGACATGTTCGGAGGAGGAGAAAAGGCACTGATATGAGTTATACACGTATGAAACGGAGCCCACGGACAAAAATTAACCGTGTACGAGTTGTCAAGAAATCCAACCAGGTTCGAACCAATCTTTGGGCGCCTGTTCTACCAGTGCAGTATCCTAGAGCCACCCCAAGACTCGGGAAGTACATCCAACGGTTTTGGGGAATACTTCTCGGAGTGCTCCCATAGCCACGCTGGAGAAAGGCGGCATGAATATACGAATCCAGTTTCACGTAGCCATTTGAAGCGCGATATCCGAAACCAGCTGATCCAAATGTGCATTCAAAGAACTAAGGAACAAATCTCCAATAAGGAGAATGACGCCTTTTGCCAATTTTACTGCAAACTTGATAAGTTCCTGCCTTATCTCCTTCTTGTCTGAGCCGTTCTCAAAAATATCCCGGGATAACCAAAGAGCCAAGAACGCCGTAACATTAAACGTACTGGTTCTTCTGATTCGACTCCAACTTGTCAGGAAACCACTGAGACACCCATCAGTCATAGAAGCACTTCGTCTCATTTTCTTTCCGAACGAATCCTTTTGATTTCGCAATCAAGGCGGCGCGCATTTCTTCTTCCTCTGCAGACAACCTAACATCGAGGTTTCCAATTAGCGAAGGTTCAGCAACACAGCCACGCTCTCCAAGGAGATGGTCATTTCACCTCACTTGCATACGGCCGTGTGGGTGTCCGGACACCATCTGGAAATAAAAGATACCAAGTCTGGAATATCTTTCCTAATCTGAAGCACTGCGGAAGCCGTAACAGCATCAACGATCTTCGCCTTGGTCAAATTTATTTTTACATGCTCCTGGCTCATCATGAATCGCATCCATTTATCGAAGGGACGCAACTGACTCACAGAGATTTTAAAGTCAATAGGAGAAGCATGATATTATTTCCTCTGAATACAAAACCTTATTACGCAACCTGGCCGAACCGACCGGTCTTCTCCCTCACTTTCCTAACTAGTCAGAAGAATCAACACGTATTTGGGGTGGTTTCTCTTAATCGTGGCCGATGTTGTGAATAATTCATCACTTACAATTTGGCTTGGAATTGCCAATGTCTTTTGATACGGCATAACTTTTCTCAAGTGATGTCATAACGAAGATTCTCTCACAGTACCTCTACCTTCCAAACAACTACAATAGAACAATACGAAGAGAAATTATTACAAAAAGTACATGGAAATTATTTTCTCACGGGAAATCCATCCTGGACTCAAGCTAATTTGTTTCAAGGTAATAATACTCACAGGCAAGGAAACGGGGAATGACAATTACCATCTCATGCCTACTTTGCGCAGTAAAAGGATACGGTCAACATGGATACTGTGATGGACCGGAAAATTATGCCTTCGGCGCGTCGCCCCGCAGGCCGCAACTACCCCAGTGCGCCACTGATGAAGCTATGATCCGGGACTCATCCCCTGGAAAATGCACGCTCACTTGCCCTTGCGAGCATGCTCGTGGAGCATGATGCAGCTAACTTAGCTTCCACACCTTTCCATCTTACCCTTGTTCTGCAAAGGGTTTATGGCCATAAGGCCAATGCAAATGCACTTCGCATGCATCTGTGGCTTCGCCTCAGCGTAGGAATTCGTCACTGAATTTCCTATCTAGCTGAGCAACCGTCATACCGCCATGTCTTATCCAGACTTAAGGCATAAGCCGTGGACTTAGGCATAGGACGCACCAAGCCCTTGCCCTTTCCTACGTTGCCTCTCTTACCAACTCTTATAACTTGATAGGAAGCATGAGCATCCACTTACTGGCATGCAACTTAGCCACATCAAGTCTGGCCACAATCATCTCTTGCGTCGAGCTACCGAGCTTAGATGATATGAGGGGCCAACGTGCTGTACCGGCAATGCTGAAACTCATTGCGGCTGCCTACGTATCCTTCCCTACTCTTAAAGGAATCAAGAACAAACCTTAGTTCATCCTCTAAGGGACAAGCAACTTATTCCAGCTCGTTTGCTAGGCCGTGGCCAAGCAATAATGGTAATGGCCTAGTTCGTATAGGCCGTTCCGTCAAATACATCCAAGTGATGCATCATCGAGTCCGTGGAATGGCATAGTGATGCCTTAGCATCATATGCCATCTCTCAAGGCTAAGCAACTATAAATGAGCCTTAGGCATCATTTATACCTTTCCGGCTAAGCTATGAAGCTTACTTGGTGCATAGTCCGCATATGCACCTTCAACCAACTACCCTTCCCTATATATGTTTATTTGACATTTTTAGAACTCTGATTGGGGGCGATAAAATCCCTCATCAACTCCTCGTTTTACTATTCATGGCCGTTGCCATGAATTTTTCTGAATAACCGGCCAAGATGGCTGTACATTCAGTTATGGCTCACATGCCAGTTCCCATGCCCACTCGATGTTCATCCAGGATGGCTGCACTCTAGCTTTGGCTCGTAGGCCACTCCCATGCTCAGCCGTGATGGTCGTGCCTTACCAATCCGATGTCCATCCATGTTGGTTGTACATTTTCAAGGCCATCTACCCAACTGGCCTAATGCATCATTTGATGCAAGAATTAGCTCTTGGCCAATGTAGCTTCCAACTAAGGTCATATTGGCCTTAGCCAATATGCATACGCGATGTGCCTTACCTGACACCCAATATTGACCCTTGGTCAATTGCCCAACGCAATGCGCCATTTTGGCGTGATATTGGCCTTAAGCCAATCTACCTCTTACCAACCAACGGAAGCTTTGAATGAAGCTTCATCTCAGGCCATGGCGCATCTTTCAGCATGCGCCATGCGAAAAATACGGGGTGTTACAACTACGGTATTCACGCCTAAATGCTACTACAAGCTCGTGCAGAACAGACCTAAGGAAAGGACTTCCTATTTGAGTCAAATAAGGAAAAGTGGCAACCGGGCCCGCAACATTCCTTCTGAATTCTTCTTGAATTTTACTGTCGAGCTGTTTTCGCCTCCCGAACGAGCTCAAAACCTATATATTCCCGCGGAGAGAGATAAAAAATTCTTTTCCTTCCAGAATGGAGGGGAGGACCGTCAAAATCCGAGTCCGTACGAGAATTCTATAGCGATTCCAGTAAAGAGCGCTAATTAGGGTTTCAGCACGCCAAACCCTAACTTAGACAAAGTTGCCAACCTTCCTCGAAACTGAAGCCGGTCGTCATCCTTCTAAGGAACTCAAGATATCTCCACCCCAAGGCAAGCGGCTCTATTCCAAGATGACCAAGGCTGGCGGTTTCATTCCTAGCCGACCAATGCTGATGGCTTCATTCCAAACAGACCCACGCCAGCGATGCCATTTCAAGCCACACCATGCCAATGGCCTACCAAGCCAAAATGGCAACACTGACAACTCGTCGAGCCAGCATCATGATGTTCCCTAACCTATCCAAGATAATGCATGGCCATACTAACCCTAAAATTCTCATCTCACCACTTCACGGTCTACACCACAAATTGAATCTATGCAAGGATGCCAAAAACGGGATCATGAACCTTCCTTACCACTCGAAAAAGATTAGTCGGACTTTCCTGATCATCTTTGCATGATTTATGTTTCGATTCTATACTTGTCTATCACCATCCTATGCTTACCTCGCAACCATACCCTATTCCGAGCTAAGCAGGGGACTAAATGTTTATGGTGGTTTTTAGCTTAAGGTTAAAATCATAAAACCCTAGTCAAGACAGTGACGTCATAGGGTTAGAGTAATAATGTATCCAATGAATGCATTTATTGTACCCTTTAATATGTCTGCGAGGAAACACCAGGGTACTTTTTTTTAATGCTAATTAGGGTTTCCATAGACCAAACACTAATTCCCGCACCATTGTGCCAATGGAAAACCATGCCAGCCATAACTACCACGCCAAGGCATGCCAACCATGCTAGCCGCACCACTGTGCCAATGGCAAACCATTCCAGCCACAACTACCGCGCCAATGCATGCCAACCATGCTAGCCACACCACTGTGTCAATGGAAAACTATGTCATCCACAACTACCGCACTAAGGCATGCAAACCATGCCATCCATAACTATCGCGCCAAGGCATAACAACCATGCTAGTCGCACCCATGTGCCAATGGCAAGCCATGCTAGCCACACCTACCGCGAAAAAGGCATGCCAACCATGCTAGCCACACCAATGTTCTGATGGCAAACCATGCCAGCCACATCTCCACGCTAAAACACGCCAACCATGCTTCCCGTCCCAACACGCCATGCACAGCGCTGGCTGCCAAATCAAATGCCTGCAATAATCAACGACCACCTCTCCATCTAAGACACAAATCTTAGCCGTCCAAGGTTACCAGACAACACATGTTAACCTTTGACCCAAAACCCTAGCTTGGCCAAGATCCCAGCTTGGTAACGATCCTAGCTTGGGCATGCCAAACCCTTGGCCCCGCCATGCCAAGCCAAACCGCACCTTGCCTTAGCCCTAGCCATGCTAGCCACACCATATGCCAACGACATGCCAAACCCTTGGCCCCACCATGCCAAGCCAAACCGCACTTATCCTTGGCCCTAGCCATGCTAGCCGCACCATATTCCAATGGCATGCCAAACCCTTGGCCCCACCATGCCAAGCCAAACCACACCTTGCCTTGGCCTTAGCCATGTTAGCCGCACCATATCCCAACGGCATGCCAAACCCTTGGCCCCACCATGCCAATCCAAACCGCACCTTACCTTGGCCCTAGCCATACTAGTCCCACCATGCGCTCATGGCATGCCAAGCCTTTGGCCCTACCATGCCAAGCCAAACCGTCCATGCCAAGCCCTTGGCCCCCACTGTGCCATTCCAAACACACATTGCCTTGCCAACCTAGCCGCGCCACCATGCTGGCCTTCCCTATGCGGATACCAAAATGAAGGCGTGTGACAATCAATGATTGCCCTTCAATCATGAGCAAATCCTAGCCGTCCAAGGTTACCAGACAACATATGGTGACCTTTGACCCAAAACCCTAGTTTGGCCATGCCAAACTAGCTGCGCCACCATGCTGGCCTTCCCTACGCGGCAACCAAAACCAAGGCGTACGACAATCAACGGTCCCCCTTCAATCCCAGGAGCAAATCCTAGCCGTCCAAGGTTACCAGACAACAACACGGTAACTTTTGACCCGAAACCCTAGTTTGGCCATGCCAAACCGCGCCAAGGCATGCCGACCTTGCCACGCAACCATGATGTCCTTCCCTATGCGGCCACCAAAAATGAAAGCGTGCGATGATCAAAGGTTACCTTTCATCTTAAGATGCTAAATCTCGACCGTCGAAGGTCACCAAGCTAGCAAGTCTCCTAAGTACGACTTGCCAGGTGTCACACGCACATTTAATCGCCTAAAATTTTCATGGGACATGACCGACAATACTATGTGGTTTAGTGAATCAACTTCACCCACAAGTACTCAGCCTTGCACACTTGCATCAAAGTATGCATCTTCCTTCACTCATAAGGCAATACACTATGGAAGTCTTTTCTTCTTTCTCTCTAACAATTCATGCCCCTGTAAGCATAAGAGGTTCCGCCATGCACTTCAATAATTCTCACACAAGATCAGCATCATAATGAACACAAAGGATACTGCAACAAACCTATTTTATTGCACTAAAGGAAGATTACAAAACTCGTCCATCATATGGACCACAAACAGGCCATTCACCTTCTTGGTGAATGCCTAACTCTCTCAAACATGAGACTAACTATCTCTTATGTAGCCTACTGATTTTCATACTCCTTAAGACTATTTATACAGTGGTTACAATGGCCAAACCTGCGCACAACACTTGCACATGCATGGAACAGCCATGTGTCCCATCAGGTAGTTTCCATAACCACCAGCTTTCTTTTCCAACTGCCACCTTTTGTGTTGTCAAGACAACAGATGCCACATCTATCCTTGGTGGTTATAAACACTCCCATATGGTTATAACTTCTTCTATAACCATTATACTTCACCTTACATCATTGGCATGCTTGTGAAGCTTGTAACCAACTAGTAACCGTCACTTGAGCCGTATTGCACCACTTGTTGTGCCATACTGGATTCTGTCTTGCGCCAACGTTCAACCCTCTTGGCCCTACATGCTTATCATTCTAAACTCATGCACGAACCAGATCCTTAAGCTCACTCTAGTTACTTATGCGTCATATATGCTTCACTTCGCCAATTAGATTGACAATAACAATGCAACTCTTGTATTACCAACTTGTTTGCACTGTTCAGACTTTGGCCCTGCCTTGAACTAATGCATAAACTAACTCTTAGTCTATTCCATTCTTCTTGCATCATACTTGAGTTTGGGCCAACTCAATTCCATGGAAATGAATCGATGCCAATATCACATGTTGCATCTGTCAACTTTGTCCATGTCTTACCAATCCTTCAATGAAGCCTTATTATGTCGGCCAATAAGCTTCATTCCTTAGCCAAATGTCTTTACAATATAGCGCCACTCTTACGCTTCATTGTCCTTATAGGGTTATGCCATTCTTGAAACTTAACAGTCTATATAGTATATCGCTATTATGGCTTGCGTTGCGCTATTATGGCTTCACAAATGCGCCATTACGGATGAACACTGACTTGGCCTGCAACTCTGTAATGCGTCATCATTATGCGTTACTTGAAGCACCGTAATAGACCTCCCCCACCTAATCCGTTCAATGCCCTCATTGAACACAACAAAGTATACTCGTTATACTTGTTCTCTAGCCTTGTACGCTTCTGTGTCCTTTTCAGAAATCAGCAAGCTTGTTTAGCCTTCATCTTTGCCAAAACTTTTATGCCTAGTACCAAATGCCATCACTTAGATTACTTTCCTTGCCATTGATCTCATATACTTGAGTTACTTCTCGACATCATGCATTATGCTTACACGGCTACTCAAATCATACATCAATACCCAAATGCAACCTTGAAATTCCTCTTGCCAACTCCTTGAATTAGACTTGAATTTCACTTGAATCATTTGCTCCTAAGTATATATAAACAATGATTCTTCTCAACCAATCACAATGATCATTTCCATAGTCTTATGCCTTCACTCTCCGACTATAGCTGCACCACACAACATAACAGGACTTATACAAGACTTGGCCTCAATTATTAAATCATATGCGCCTACGCCAAATCATGCCATGCCTTAAGGTATGCACCATATGATTTCATACCACTCTTGGTATGCGCCACAACCTATAACCTTTGCTGCACTTTTCCAACATCATCACTTTCGCTAGATTTGGCCTCCAAATCATATTACAAACTTCACCTTCTTGGACTTGCATCATTATTATGCCAAAGAACCAGCACCTCGATGTTCTTGCATAGTCGAAACACCTTGATTGAAATGCATGACTTCTGTATAGTCATGACTTAGGATACCCTTAACATTAGACCACCTTCCCAGAGACCAGACATCCTCTTCACGCGCCTTTGAAACCAACACTTTAAGCATCACTTGCTCTTTTGAAACTGCTACGCTTTAATGTAGTGGAAAAACATCATCATGTTCTTCCTAACTTTGAGGTCAATCTTAAATCATTTACTTGATGGACTTACATATTCATTCTTGCTGCGTTACTCCATGCTTTCGCTGCCAAATGCCTTCGCACTTCCACATAACTCTCAACATCAAACTCGACTATGCCACCAACTCTTATATTTGCTTCTTTCACTTTTAGCATCTTCTATTGTATATTTTGGCTTAATATACTATGTAGCATCTTCCACGCGAACTAGCCTTACTTTGAACGAAATAGGCAAGATCTTTCACTTCAAATACCCTCATTCACTACTACCTTACATAGAGAGACTTCATTCCAACACCAAGCTCCACTCGACCCAAACTGAAAGTATACTCCAACTTGAGCAAATACTTGAGCCAACTGATTGCAACTTGTAAGACCTAACAAGCCTTGCAATACTGACTTCAACTTCGCTTCTAAAAAATAAAGAAAGCGAGATAACACCTACTGTCCCCAATGTAGAAATTCACTTTGCCACATGCACTCTTCCACTTGATGCTATCATGCTTCTTTAGATTTCATGAAGATTTCTTCAATAATGACCCCATGCCATTCTTTATGCTTCACCACTACTTTGTCTTTCTTTTTCCATGCATCTATGAGTCACCTAATTTTGCATTTCCAACCGCATCATGCATCTTGGCCATGCCCAAATCTCATTTGGCTCATGCTATTATTGCATACATGTTATGAAAATTAGCACTCAAATCTAGACACAAACTTGTGCACCTTTGCACAACTCGAACGGAATTAACTTGGTGACTCTGAGCATCGCCATAGAGCTCAGCAAAGTCATATCACTCAATGAATTCCGTGGACAATTATCTTGGAAAATATTAACAAGGCACAATCCCTGCAAATGTGGTTCCACTTCCTGCGTTCCATGAAGCAAGAATGCCACATTCTTCTTCAAACTTGGAACTCATTTTTACTACCCATGCACATCTGGCAACTCTTGTCTTTACCCTCCGCCAAAATCAACTTGAGTAGCAATAATTATTGATTTGGAGTTGACAAGAACATATGCTTGTGGTTATGATCAAATGAAGGTCTTTGAACACCCTTGTCCAAGCATATTGATCCCACTCATAAACCAGGTGCAAGCACACTCCTTGTGCGCATCTAGCATCAACGAAGAACTCTTTCCAAACACAAGACCGTGGTGTATTGGTTTTCCCCTAACTTGCACTTATGTCTTCATCCTTTCAATAAGCTTTATGCTAGATAAGAATTGACCATCCAATTCTTCTTTTATGGCATCACAATTGCCATAAAAATGCTGATTCACAATCAGACTTTACATTACCACCAAGGTACATGCATTCGAGTGAGATAAAATTAATCTTCCACCAACTAGATACGATGCAAACACCTTCAATCTATTGCATAGACATGTTCTTCATCTTCTTTGCCACTACAAAGGCCATCAACTTCTTTGTATTCAGGAATTTTCGCAAAATTCCCATTACCACATGTAATGTACTCGCTACTGATAACACTACAAAATAAAGCATTCCAAATGCATAATCTTCGTATACTTGTGAGAAACATGGACTTAATTTAACACCTAACTTGCACCATAAAAGTCAGCATACTCCTTAGTTTTGTCATGCCATCACTTGAAAATAGGCCATTCACCCTCTTGGTGAATGCCTAACTCTCTCAAACATGAGACTAACTCTCTCTTATGTAGCCTACTAATTTTCCTACTCCTTAGGAATATTTATACAGTGGTTACAACAACCCGAACTGCGCACAACACTTGTACATGCATAGAACAGTCATGTGTCCCATCAGGTAGTTTCCATAACCGCCAGCTTGCTTTTCTAACTGTCACCTTTTTCGTTGTCAAGCCAACAGATGCCACATCTGTTCTTGGTGGTTATAAACACTCCCATATGGTTATAACTTCTTCTATAACCGTTCTACTTCGTCTCACATAATTGGCATGCTTGTGAAGCTCGTAACCAACTCGTAACCGTCACTTGAACCGTATTGCACCACTTGTTGTGCCATACTGGATTCTGTCTTGCGCCAACGTTAAGCCCTCTTGGCCCTGCATGTTTATCATTCTAAACTCATGCACGGAAAATCCTTATGCTTCAAACATTGAGGCCAGATCCTTAAGCTCACTCTAGTTACTCATGCGTCATATATGCTTCACTTCACCAATTAGCTTGACAATAGCAATGCAACTATTGTATTACCAACTTGTTTGCACTGTTCAGACTTTGGCCCTTCCTTGAGCTAATGCATAGACTAACTCTTAGTCTATTCCACTCTTGTTACAACATCCTTGAGTTTGGGACAACTCAATTCCATGGATATGCATCGATGCCAACATCACATGTTGCATTTGTCAACTTTGGCCATGTCTTGCCAATCCTTCAATGAAGCCTTATTATGTCGGCCAATAAGCTTCATTCTTTAGCCAAATATCTTTACAATGTAGCGCCACTCTTGCGCTTCATTGGCCCTGTAGGGTTATGCCATTCTTTACACTTAACAGTCTATATAATATACCGCTATTATGGATTGCGTTGCACTATTATGGCTTCGCAAATGTGCCATTACAGATGAACACTGACTTGGCCTGCAACTCTGTAATGCGTCATCATTATACGTCACTTACAACATCGTAATACCATGCAATAACAATATATGCTACATGTTTTCCTCAAAAAAATTCGAGACATCACCACAAACTGGGGGATCCTCTTTGGGTATTGGTTTGGAGGTTTACAGCGTGCGGTGTACACTACGCCCGTCATAAGGAAGTGTCATAATGATGATGTGGCTAGTAAATATAGGGAGTTAATGGTAAAATGCTCTTTTATGGGACATCAATTACATGCGTTAACGGTTTTATGAAACATCAATTCCATGCGTTAACGATTTTATGGAACATCAATTCCATGCGTTAACTGTTACCACCTCCTCCAATTTACTCACCCATTTTCCATTCCTTAATGAGATCAGAGTACGTTTTACTTCTACTTGTATAAATATGTCTTACCTATTTCCACCGAACAACAAGTTCATTCAGGAGCATACACCAGTCAGAAAATGTTTAATAGTTTTCTATCCGCTAGCCTTCCATTTTTTGATACAAGTCGTAATACAACTACTATTCCAAAATTAACTATTCTGGTCTCATCACTTTCCTTGCTTCCCTCCCCAAAACCAACCCATTCTCCTTCACTTTGTGACTGAAGCAAGTATGGAATGACTATTTCTTGGTTTAGGCCGGACTTGTACAGATTGATCTCTCGAATCTAAAGTACTCCCTTGTAGTACATTGTTTAGGGTTTAAATTCGTTTCTCACCCGCATACCCGAAATTACCGAAATCAGTAAATACCATTTTTACCCACAAATAATTATATAATACTCTAGTGATGTGACATGATCATAATAGATGATCATAGTATTAGGGATAAACTACGGAGTATAACGCTTATCTTTTGAACTTTGTAGATATGACATCGACATAATGTTGTAACTATTGTTATGATTATGTGAATAGGTTATGGTGAAGATTTCATCCTAGGAAACAATGTTTTATATTTGTTTAAAAGGAAGTACATTCATGAACTTATTTCGTGAATCGAAAGGGAAATCATTAGGCTTATTGGTCCAGCTATTTATTCCAAATCTTTGGATGACCAATATGTGTGAGATGGTAGAACCGATCTTAACTTACGTTATGTATCTTGGTATAACAAATCACAATGCCTGAATTATGATTTGGTATGACTAGTTTTTATTAATTGGTGTAGCCGATCCTAAGTAATCACCATGTGATGGTATGGTCGATCCTTGTAATTGGTGTGATAGATCCTAGTAATTGGTGTGAACACGAGTATCCTTGTAATTGGTAACTGGTCCTAGTAACTGGTGTAACCGGTCCTGGTAACTGGTGTGACGAGCATAAGAAATACCATGTATAGTTGGTAACCGATCTTGGTAACCGATGTAACCGGTCCCGGTAATTTGTGTGACCGATCACAAGTGTTTCCATATTAGGTATAACCGATCCTAGTGATTGGTAGAACTGATTGAACCATTGTATGTGATTTGGCATTTAAACAATCACATAATATTCTTGGTTCACTCAGTTCTAAACTTGTTTGGAAGTGTGGTATAACCGATTCCAAGAATGGAAGTGTGGAAACACTCTTATCATTTATTGTTTGGAAGTGTGAAAACACTTTTATCATTTATTATTTGGAAGTGTGGAAACACTTGTTTGCAGTGTAAAATATGTCAACATATTTTGAACAAAGAGTATGATATTGGAATATATACACTTATAGGCATGTTCTGGACCCTCGTTTCAAATCTAAGCCTCTTTTTTTATTCCTTACAAATATAAGCCTATCAAACGGTTTCCATCCAAATCCGTTATCTCAGTCAATATATCGAGTTGACTGGTCAATATCTCTTCAAAATCTCCTACAACGATATATCGTGGACATGAGGACATTATGAAAATTCCCTTCGCTGGAGATATGTGTAGATAGTGACAAATGTAAGGTCAATGACTGCCAATCTAATGATTTATATCTCGGAAAAAATCAACGGTCTACACATTAAAAGATGCCACGTGTCAGGAAAATAATCAATCTATCATCTATCTATTCTGATCGTGAGAAGAATCGACGTCCCATTCTCTTTTTTACTAGATGATATTGTTCTTCACCCGAAGATAAAAAAATAAGAAACAAAAGCAACTGTAAGTGCTGAATCAATTCGATATTTAGTTGGTAGAGATTAAGAAGAAGAATGAGATGGTTCTCAAAGAATAGAGAGGAAATGGATCTATTTATGTGGGATCTATTACAACCAACCTGAAATTTAGAAAGGAAGATGGTTGCGGATTTTCATAGAGAAATCGAGAAATACAGAGAGGGAATCAATTTTAGCATGAAGAAAATCTAGGGAGTGATTAGCACATACATGATGGTTTGATTTGTTACATTTGAATCCGATTTAATCTAGGGTCTGTTGTTTCAGTTGAATCCAGATAAAGAAATGGAGATGTGGAAAAGATTATGAATGGGTTTTGCTTGAAGTTTACTGTGTGAATGAATCAGATGGAACTGAGTTCGAATTCGATAATAAGAAGATGGGTCTGGTGGTAATTGTGTGGTGGTGTGAAGCAATTAGGGTTTGATTTAGAAGAATGAGAAATTAGGGTTTATGTGATGAGATGAAGTTCTGAATCAAGAATAAATGATGTCGTAATTTGGTGATTGATTAAAGATTATTGAAATTGAAGTTTGGTTTCGCCATAAATTACAGGGAGAAGATGAAAAAATGCTAGAATAGAGGTTATGAAGCTATAGAGGTATCAGTAGTATTGGTGTTTTTAGTTTTTGTTGCTGGTGCATTAGCTAAGTTTGAAGTGTTGTGCTACAAGAGATGAGAATGGTAGTGATGTTCTGAATGGACTGAAACAAGATATTTGCCAGCTATTGGGTTTTGGTGAGTTCTTTTGCTCAATTGTGTGGGTTACTTTTACAGAGAAAAGAAGGTGCTAGATATGGTTACGATGGGAGTTGGTGTATGAACTATAATAGATGAAAGAAGGGCTTGGTTAAAGGAAAGAATGAGTAGATGAATGTTAGGACTAGTGGGTTGAGATGTGAATGAGTTAGTATTGCAGGTTATAGAGAATGACTCAAGTTGTGTTATTATGAGTTGTTGCCAGGATATTGCAGGTGAAATGAATTGAATGGTGGTGCAATTATAACAAGAATAAGTTGGCAGAGAAATAGACTAAATTGCGTGTGAGACGCAAACTGGTGGTGTGTTTGTAGAATGCAGTGGCGAGTCTAAGTCTAGAGTTTTGCTATCAGATTGTAGAGATGGTTCAAGGGGCATGGATGTTTGAAGATATGAGAAGTTTATGTTGAGCTGAACATAAGGCTGAAGATCTGGTATTGGTGAATCTGTGCAAGTGATGCAGTTGCAGTTGAAGATGGGGGCTCAATGGTTAGCAGTTCTGTTTATTTGGTGCTACAACGAGTAAGTTATGGGTGTTAGTGACTTGGGTTTGAGATGATAAGAGTACCTGAAGTATAGAGTACGGGTTCAGTGCCCATATGGCTTGAGTTTGGTGGTTGCAATTAGTCGCAGGCTAGACTTAGTTGCTGAGATGGTGCTGGTGGTTGATGCCAAAGGAAGTGGTATTGCAGATGCGATTCAAGTGGTGTTACATATTTCTTCGCCTAGCTGCGATTAATATTAGAATTTCGGGCTGGTTATAAGGAATTACAGGCCATGGCGCTTACACATTGGAAACTCGAACCAATCAGCCGAGTTAGACTAGCTGACTCTGTCTGATTTGAAAAAAGTAGTAACACGGGCTTGAATCAACGATTCAAAGTGTAGTTGCAAGAAATCTTACAACTACACCCTCAGTAGAATTCATAAACTTTAAGATGTTCTTGAAGAATAACAATTTATTGATTAATGCTCTCAATTAGTTACAAAGAAATATATCAATGAAACTTGGAACAGTTACAACTTTCTCTGTTCTCTTTCCTAGATTTTTCCTCACACTCACTAAAAGAATATCCCTACATTTTACATTTGAACTACTATTTATAGTGAAATTTGTACAACTGTATTTAACTTGCGAAGTTTCTCAACTTATATTCGTAAATCTATTTTATGTTCGCAAACCCTTCATACTTCTTTGTGCTTCTTATATTATCGCACTATCTCGTAACACTTTTCTCTTGTATTTGTTGCTATATTCGCAACCCAATAATCTTGCGATATTCAGTACCTACATCTTGCCTCTTCTCATGTCATTTCTGTGAAGATGTAATGATCGTGAGAATATAACCGTTACAGAATTCGAACACGTCTTTTGTAACCGTTTTTTCCTAATTGTTCCCTTATATATACTCCTTTTATTCCATTCCTTATCTTTTCTACTTTCTTTCTTAGTATTTTTTACTTTTGCAACTTCATCTCCTTCTCTCTTTACCTCTTCAATTATCACCTTCTCCTGCTGTTAATCCCATCATGAGCTCTCCAAGGTAGTTTTCTTTATCTCATCTTTCACTTGTTTATTTCTTTTATTTCTGTCTAATTCATTGTTTGATTTTGATTTTCTTCAGTAAAACTGCTTCCCCGATGAAACCTTCAACTAAAAACTCAAGCCCTAATCCTCGAAGAAGAAAGCCTGAGAATCAAAAGGTAGTTAAAATACTCTGTCTTCCTCCTGAATCAATATATTGTTGCCTCAGTTTTTAATCTACGTTTTGATTCGTAGGTCAATGAAAAATCCCACCCTATCAAGAGATCTCGTATTACTAAATCCAAGCCATCAGTTTCAATCAGTGATTTCCTTCATGTAATTGATAAAGAATTTTCCTCTCCTCCTCACGAAAGCACTTCTTTGCAAACTCATGCCTCTACTCCATTACCCAGTTTTCAGTCTCCTACCCCTTTCAATTTATCAACACTTCTTCAAGATCAACCTTTGCAAGCTACCTCCTTAACTCCTTCTCTTGAAAAACCCATCTTAACTCCTAATCCTTTGAATGCTGTTGCTCCAAACAATTTACAACTTGCTCTTATTCCTTAAAATTCTTCCCCACTTCTTTAAGAAGTTCGAGATGGAATATACTCAACTTTTCAGATGTTATCTGATGTTTTGAGTAATACTGCGAAGTCTTCAAATGTTCGCTTGCAGTCTAAATTTTGCGAAACACTCAATAACTTCATCAATCCTGATATTTCTATTTCACGCCAAACCTTGGAAAAATAAGTTGAATTGCTTCGCCAAACCCATAAATCTTTGAAAGCGGAGTGTGAGAATCTTCGTAGAGAGAATCATCAGCTTCAAAATGATTCTCTAGATTGTGCGATCCTTCGTAAGAGGAATGATGCATTAAAAGGTATTGCTATTATCTTTATATTTTCTCCTTTTGTTTGCTTCTATTACTTGCATACTTAAAACACCCATTAAAACCCATTCCCCTTTATAGAATCAATCCAGAAATGTAGAATGTTGGCACTTCACCATGAATCAGACGCAAAAGAATCTCAAGCCAAGTATGAAAGTCTTTTGAACCAGTTTTCCTACTTATCTGGTCTTCATTCATGTGCTCTTGACAATTTATATGCCCTTTTCCAAGAGAATACCCAATTGATTTACGATCATAAATTCTTGAATGACGAAATATCTCAGCCCACTTTTTCTTTGACTAAAGCCGATTTAAAAATATAAACCTTATTAGAAGAGAATAAGACCTTATCAGAAGAAAGATGTTCGTATTTGAATACAATGGTCATTTCTTCGCAACAATTGAAAATTCTTCAGAGTAAATGTTGCGATCAAGAAAATCTCTTTTATTTGTTAAAAGGTGAACTTGAGGAACTAAAGAAGTCTTCAGATGCAAAGAGAAATTCTTTTGATGTCGACAAGAAATCCCTTCTTAATAAGAATATAATCTTAAACACTAAGAAGAATAAACTTAAAGAAGATTATTCTCAGCTAGAAAACCTTAATGCAAAACTTACGAAGGATAAAAAATTTCTTATTTCCAAAGATCAGAAGCTTCAATCCAGACTTGAAGGATTAGTCGGTGATGGTTTATATAAAGCTATGGATCAGATGAAGAATTGTTGTCTATCTTTATCTCAATTTCTTACTTCGCAGAGAGAAGGTAGTCATTAAAATTTGACTGCCTTTGATATATCTTTAATTTTGTTATATTTGCAGAATTAACTCTTATAATTTTGTTGAACTCGCAGAATCTGAGAAAAATCTTCACAACGCTAAAGATGGATTGGAGACCACTTGTTCTGAGCTTCGTAAGAAGAACACTTTGCTTTCTACTCGCTTGATCAATTCTCGTGATCGTGCCAATCGAAGATTCAACTATCTTGCTTATGTTAAAGATATTGAAGATAAAAACCACCAGAAGGCTTTACTTTGTGAGAGTCATCTGAAAGCTCAAGTCTACGTAAACAACATTCTCTTATCAAAATACTTGTCTCAAGAACAGATTAAACCTCTGGAAATATCTGATGATGAAGTTGCCCATGACCTTGATAGTGACTTTGATTACGATAGTGATGATGAAGAACTTGATGGTGAGAAAGAATCTATCCCTCAAGGAGAAACTCCTGTTGAAGGATCTACAAAGGATAATGTCTCGCAAGAATTGCAGAATGTTGATGAAGAGCTCTAAGCATGATAAACTTCTTTCTCAAGTTATCGTTAATCCTCCTGTTTTTCTTTCTTTTGAACTCTTTCTCTTGGCTACTATTGGTTTTCTTTTTACAAACAATTCTTCTTATTATTTGTGTTCCTTAAGAAGTATACTTTATATTTTGCGATAATGATTCGACTTTTCTCTAATTGAATACTTTCTTGATTGATCACATGAAGAGAAATAAAATATCTTGAAGACTTAGCTTAGTATTTCCTTTTTCCCTGATTATTTATCTTCAGGTGATCAATTTTTGTTGTAAGTATTAGAATACCTGCCTCATCTTAAGTTGCGAAGTTTCTGATTGTTGCGAAGTAAACATATCCTTGAATATCTTCAAGAAATCTTCCCCTTGAAGTATAAGAATTATGAAACATCTTTGAAGAATTATGAAACACCCTTGAAGAAGTAAAAGTAGTATGACATATCCTTGAAGAAGTATTTTAAGTATGAGATATCTTTTAAGAAGTATTTGAAGTATTAGATATCCTTGAAGAAGTATAAGAAGTATTCAATCTTCGTAAAATTTAATTGGTATGAAATATCCGTCCTTGCTTACGAATAAAATTTCCTTCTTAGGTAGGAATTCTTGATGTATATTGTTATTGAAAATATATAAAGATTCTCCAATGGTATTAATGGAATTGACTTTATTAGTTTCTGTGGTCTTATTATGCCTTCCTAAGTAAAGGTCTTATTTAGCCACGTTTCTTTGTTTTTGCGACAAAATCGCAGGACGTCCTTACATTCGCATGTAGAGACCCATTGATTTTGCCTTATCATTTCTCTTAGTATTATAGCCTCTTCAGGATATTTTTCATGCGATAATATGACAGGCCTAAATATTCTTGCGAACATAAAGCCCCATGACATTATCGTCTTGCGATGAAATCGCAGGACGTTTTTACACTTTCATGTAAAAACCCATTGATCTAATCTTAACTTCTTTGTTATGTTCTGCGAGTTCTCTTTTTTTTTTTTTTTTTTTTTAGAAGGCTCGCAGAAATTAGATTGTTGCACAAATATGACAAGCCTTTATGTTCTTGCGAAAAAAAAGATGCATGACATTTGCGTCTTATAGCACATATCAGCTCCCTAATGGAGGGTGCTTCCCTTTATCTTCCCCTTGGTTTCCCCTTCAAGGAAGCGTACATCGACCATACAAGGTTAGCTCTTCCCATCCGGTTCTTCCAACAACCAACTTTTGATCGTAACCTCTTATCCTTTTTACCTATAGGGCTTATAGTTACGAGGTTGCACCCTATGGGGTATCTTTGGGACAAGTGCATCATTTTCCAAAACTTGTCAAGAATGGAAGATGTGCTTCAAACCCATCCGGCACTCTTGTCTCAACCGTGTACCTCGGCGCCTTGATCTTTTTATGCACTTCTTGGGAAAGACAGTATGCCTTAGTCGCCCAACCTAAATCATGTTACATCGCAAGATTGGGTTGAGAATCCAAGGTGTCTAACCCGGATAGGTACCCCGTTTTTGGGTTATGTACCCCGTAATGTTCATGTACTCAGGTTCCTTGGTTGTGTTCCAGTTTCCCTGAGCCATGCTTATAGGTACCCCCTTAAATTACGTACTTTAGGACTTTGCCTCTTGCAAAATGTTGCTTCGCGAACTAAGGTGTACGCCACAAAGGTTTGCCTGTGTAAAATTTCTGTGGCTTCCTTTCTTTTTTGAAAGTTGATCACAGTTTGCGTCTTTCTTTTATGAAAGCTGATCGCAAGTAAATTTTTGCGTCTTTCCTTAATGAAAGCTGATCGCAAGTGAATTTTAAAATTCGTAATTTTAGTAATTTGGTGCGAACAAACAATATTCGCAAAATTATAATGAGTTTTATGGATACTCCCTTTTCAAATACAATCTATTCCAAGGTCGACCGAGTCTTAAACCCATGACTTTTCCTTCTGGATCCATCAATCGATAAGCTCCACTTCCCACAACCTCTTTAATGACATATGGTCCATCCCATTTTGGTGCTAATTTTCCTCCATTTTCTTTCTGGTAAGAAGGTGTTTCTCGCATGACCAAATCACCCGGTTGATATTCATGTTCAATAACTCTCTTATTATATTCTCGAGCTAATCTTTCCTGATGAATTTTCATATGTGGCAGCACCTTTTCCCTTTTTTCTTCTAAATCATCTAGCTCACTTAATATCACCCCTGCACTTAAATTTCTTTCCCAAGCTTCTTTCTTTGTTGTCGGAATTACAACCTCTGTTGGCAATACTGCTTCTACTCCATATGTTAAACAATAAGGGGACATTCCAGTTGCTTCCCTTCTAGTTGTATTGTATGCCTATACTGCACTAGGTACCTATTCGCACCACCCTTTGAGATGTCCTTCTAATTTCTTTTTGATTGTATCTTCAATTGTTTTATTTGTTGCCTCTGCTTGTCCATTAGCTTGTGGATATAGTGGAGTTGACTTCACACATTTTATCCTAAAAGCACTGAGTAACATCTCTATATTCTTCCCTTCAAATTGTTTCCCATTGTCGGATACTAATTGTGCTGGAACTCCATACCTACAAATGATATTCTCGAATATGAATGTAAAAACATCTTTATCATGAATATGTTGTACTACTTTTACTTCTGCGAGCTTCGTGAAATAATCTGTTGCGACTATTAAAAATATTCTCTGCCCAGATCCAGGTAAGAATGGGCCAACAATATCCAATCCCCATTTCCCAAAAGGCCAGCAGCTTGTTGAAGAGGTTAATGGTGCCCCTGGTGCGTGAGTTCTTTTCCCATGTCGTTGACATTCTTTGCATCGTCTTACCAACAATTTTGCATCTGTGTGCATATAAGGCCAGTAATATCCTTGTATTTTTGCTCTGTACGCCAGAGATCTTCCCCCACTATGATTTCCAGCTTCTCCTCCATGTAACATCTTCAATATTTTTTTCTCCTTCTTCACGAGTTAAACATCTGAGAGGTGGTCCACTGAAAGATTTTTCTGTATAAAATTCCTTCTCGTAACTCATAATTTGTTGCACGACTCTTTAATTTATGCGCTTCTAGTCTGTTCCTGGGTACTTCTCCTTTAGCGAGATATGCATGAATGTCCTTTCTCCAATCTGTGATATCTTCTGCGATGTTATCTGGTAGTTCCCTTTCTACTTCCATCGCAACTGCTTCTTCAATTTCTTCTTCTTCTTTATTTACTAATGGGTGTTGAATTGTCTGGATTTTGATATTTCTTGCATTAGGGTTTGTCATCATACTTGGAATGAATACAAAAGCATCTATGAGTCGATTGTATTTCCTTGTGATATGCCTCCATTTTAGCTTTGGTATCTTCGCAGATAATTCATCAACGAGTTTCTTGTATTTCTTCAAAGAAGATTCATTCGTGGTATATTCCCCTTTAATTTGACAAATTACCAGCTGAGAATCACTTGTTATTCTTATACTTTCGATCTTCTTTTCTATTGCGATCTTCAATGCATGCACTACAGCTTCGTACTCTGTTTCATTGTTCGTGGATGCAAATTCCAGTCTGAATGAAAATGCTGTTCTTTCTCCTTCTGGTGAAATCAACACAACTCCCACTCCATTCCCCCCACTGTTGGATGATCCATCTACTAAAATTTCCCATCTATTTGGTTCCGTTAACAAGTCTTTTGGATTCCCAAATTCTTCTTCAACATCCATCATCTCTTCTACTGCCTCATCTTCTTCCAAAGGAAATTCTGCCAAAAAATCTGCTAAAACTTGTGATTTTTGCGATGATAATACTTCGTACTTTATCTTGTAATGGTTTATTTGTGCATTCCACCTTTCTATTCTTCCTGATCTTTTTGTGTTCTTCATGACTGACTCAATTGGAACTTTGGTAACCACTTTTATCACATGTGCTTGAAAGTATATTCGCAATTTTAATGATGCATAAACCAGGGCTAAGATTAACTTCTCCATTTTAGAATAATTTCTCTCTGCTGTGTTAAAAGTTTTACTGATGTAGTAAATGGGCCTTTCTATTCCTGCGTCTGTTCGCAATATAACTGCACTTAAAGCATACTGAGTTGTTGCGAGGTACACCAATAATTCTTCATCTTTCTCTGGTTTCTGTAATATGGATGTATTCGTGAGATATTCTTTGATTCCTTGAAAAGATTTTTCACATTCATCGGTCCACTTGAATTTTGCTCCCTTCTTAAGTATGTTGAAGAAATGTTTGCACTTATCTGACATTCGCGAAATAAATCTTCCAAGTGAGGCCAAGAGTCCATTTAGCTTTTTCACTTCTTTTACTGTTGCAGGTGTTGGCATGTCACGAACTGCTTGTACCTTTTCTGGATCAACTTGTATTCCCTCCTTTGATACTATGTATCCCAAGAATTTTCCTGACGCAACTCCAATTATACATTTTTCAGGATTCAATTTGATGTGGAATCTTCTCATTTGTTCAAATATCTCCTTCAAATCTTGCACATGATCTTTGGCCTATTTACTTTTTATCAACATATCATCTACGTACACTTCCAAAGTTTTATCTATCCACTTTGCGAACACCTTTCAACCATTCGTTGATATGTAGCACCCGCATTTCGCAGACCAAATGGCATCTTCACGTAACAATATAAACCTCTTGGAGCAAAAAATGCAGTATGTTCTTGGTCTTCTTCTGCGAGTGATATTTGATTGTACCCTTTATACCCATCAAGTGAAGTGACTCTATCATGTCCTGCAGCTGATTCCACCATTTGTGGTATATCTGGCAATGGAAAACTATCTTTAGGACAGGCTTTGTTTAGATCAGTGAAATCTATACAAATCCTTATCCCTTTATTCTTCTTTGGAACAATGACCATATTCGAAATCCATTCTGGGTATTTTGCTTCTCTTATGATTCATGCATCCAGCATCTTTTGTAATTCTTCTTCTATTTGTGCATGATAATTCTGCGAAATCTTTCTTATTCTTTGTTTGAATGGTCTTACGCTTTTATCTATGTTCAACCTATGACACGCCACCAATAGATCAATCCCTGGTATTTCATCTACACTTCCTGCGAATATATCTTTGTATTCTCGTAAGAGATCAATAGTTCTTTTCTCTTCTTCTTCATCCATCTTAGTCCCAATTCGCAAGATTAAAGGCTCTTCTTCACTTCCAATATTTATTTCTTTGGTTGGTTCTGCTGCAACGTAACTAGGACTTTGCTCTCCCATAGGTGTTGGTTCTTTGATTACTTTCATTGGTTCTCCTTCTTTTTCTGGGATCTCACTTGGTATTCCTTTTCCCTCTCTTGATCTTATTGCATACACTCTGAACTCCTCTTCCTTTTTCGCTTCTTTCGCAAATTTTCTACGAAGTTGTTTCTTTCTTGCTCTCCCTCCACACTGTTTTACTTCAATCTGATAACAAAATTTTGCATTATCAAGATCTCCTTTTATTTCTTGTATTCCGCTTGGTGTAGGAAACTTAATTGATTGATGTAATGTCGAAGCAACATCTTTGATCGCATGAATCCAAGGCCTTCCTATCAGCATATTATATGGAGATTCCATATCTACCACACATAAAACTACGTGTGTTTCAATTTCTCCCAGTGGTATTCGTAAGATTATTTCCCCTTTGGATTTTGTTGTAGATTTTCCCAATCCATGGATAAGACATTCTGGATTTATGATCTCTTCATCTTTAATCCCCATCCCCTTGAGTGCATGATAGAATATAATATCAACAGAACTCCCTGCATCGATCAAAACTCGGTTTAATTTCCACTTTTCTATGGATTTTGCAGTTTTCTTTTCTTCTCGCATAATCGGAAGTGTGACTACTTATGGTGAGGTGTGATTCAAGTCTTCATTTGGAATTTCTGCTACTGAAAATGTGATTTTCTGCTTTTCCCATTCTTTCAAAGTTGTTATTTTCTCCACTTCCATGATCTTCCTTCCTCTACAATCTCGTTTGTGTATCCTCCCCTTCATGTTGTTATGAAATTCATCAATCATTGTCTTTGTGATCATATTACATTCTTTTCTTTTACAATCTTCATCTGCTGATTCCATTTGATCTTCGAATTTCCAAAATTCCTTCAAATTTCTGCTATGATGATCTTCAGGTCCCTATTTCTAGCGCCAATTATGTAGTTGCAAGAAATCTTACAACTACACCCTCAGTAGAATTCATAAACTTTAAGATGTTCTTGAAGAATAACAATTTATTGATTAATGCTCTCAATTAGTTACAAAGAAATATATCAATGGAACTTGGAACAGTTACAATTTTCTCTGTTCTCTTTCCTAGATTTTTCCTCACACTCACTAAAAGAAGATCCCTACATTTTACATTTGAACTACTATTTATAGTGAAATTTGTACAACTGTATTTAACTTGCGAAGTTTCGCAACTTATATTCGTAAATCTATTTTATGTTCGCAAACCCTTCATACTTCTCTGTGCTTCTTCTATTATCGCACTATCTCGTAACACTTTTCTCTTGTATTTGTTGCTATATTCGCAACCCAATAATCTTGCGATATTCAGTACCTACACAAAGGACTATTAGGTCTTTTTAGCTTCACTTAACTGGGATAACTTTCCACCCACCGTTTTTGGTCAAATAAGACCTAGTTTTGTAATAAATAAAAAAGCTGGCCTAGTTTTGTAAATCATAAAAAAATAAAACTGGCCTATTTTTGTAAAAATCCCTTTATTGTTCAAAGATATTCCTTAGTTCTCAAGGTGATCATGTGCCGAAATAAATTAAGAATCTTTTAATTAAGGTTTTTAATTTTATAAGCATTAATTACCAACAATTAATGTGTAGCTCTAGAAAATAAAAATTAGTAATGTACATTTACTAATTGGGGATGTTCTATTGAGAGATTTTGGAAATATTGGACAAGCATTTATATTGGAATTAGGAAAACCTAATTTTTATATTCATTGCATATCTAGAGAATATTTTCGGTTTTGGAAATTCTTTGATGTCCAAACATCCTTGGTCTATAACCTCCTAAGTTTGCATTCCTAGCAAACTATTCTAAGAGCCGGACAAACTTCATCTTCTTGTTGTTTCTGGTGGAGTCATCTATTCGGAGAGGAACGTATCCTAATTAAGTGAGAAATTATTACGACCACTTGTTTAAATAATTCGGTGTGATCAAGAAGCTCTATCAGTACCGTTGGTGGGAAAATAGATAATTGCAGTGCTATTAGTTTTCAATTGATCTGATTGACTAACGGTTGTTGAAACTTTGATTGCACCTAGTTTGTTTATTCTTGAGAATCATCTCTTATGATGTAAGATTCACTCAAACTAGATCAAAGTATCGACGGGATCTTTAAAACTATTGTTAGATCTAAAGATATCTTATGATAATCCATTGTTAACAAACTCCGTTCTTTGCATGATTGATCACAAGATATTCAAGTGGTGTTGTGCAGGTTTTGAAGATGATTAAAGAAGATTTGAAGACGAAGAAAATTTCTTCTTGGTTTTCGTATCTTGTGAATATTGAGTGCACAAACCTTGATCGGATGGGATCCATTTAAAATCAGATTTATTTGATTGATTAGTTGCGTGAGATCATATTCTCTATCTATCTCTTTAAGATTTATATTGACTGAGTGTGATTCTAAACTTGACTATTTCGCTAGTTATTGGATAGATTGATCTAACTAGATAAATGAGTTTATTAGATTAAACATAAGAGAATTTGTCAACGACTCATATATATCTTATAGCAAGATTGATTAGAGTGGTTACCAAACAGATTCTTCCTTTGTTTTTTGGAATACGATCCAAAGAACTTGCTATTCACGTGCGTGAATCTAGAAGTCGAAGGCGTATGGATACCAAGAGAACTAAGTAGCTAGGATGCTTGGTATGATCAACTATACGAAGTAGGTATTAGATTTTGTATAGCGGCTTAATTATAAGAGTATTCAATTCTCAACTAGGTCCCGGGGTTTTTCTGCATTTGCAATTTTCATCATTAACAAAAAACAATTGTGTCTTTTACTTTGATTCCGCATTATAATTGTTTATTATAATAAAGTAAAATACACATATACGTTAACTCTGCATTACTTAATATTGATCCTATATAGTTTGGTTATTACCGAACCTATTATCAAGTAATACAATGCCGTATTGTCTCGATCTTGTATCCAAACTCAATAACACAAGTTATCTTGTTGTTGTATTGTCTCGATCTCGTATCCATAGACAATCACACGATGTGTGAACCAAATAGTTGTATTGTATCGATCCATGGACGATCACTTTCGGTAGAGGACTTATAGGTTAAAAATAAAAGATTGTGGTGTATTTGGTTACCCTCGTATTTTTAGTTACAACACAGTATGCGTACCTAATATGTGAATTATGAAGTGCTAGTTCAGACTTGGAACTCTTGTTTGCGTACCTAGTATGAGAACGAGTTTACCTGTGAAATTTCGGGAACTGTAGCTTGCAAACAGGGCTTGCGGACGTCTAGACTTGGCAAGTCCGGACTTGTGGTTCGCATACAATGTTAGCGAACGGCTAAACCTGGCCCAAGCTAGAACTGTATTTCGCGTACTCAATTTTTGAACACAGTGTGTAGGTTCTAAAATCGGTGAGTATGTAAACTCATATTCACGAATTCATGAGGTCCGCTTGTGAACTCAGTTTGCGAATAAGAGTCCCTGGAATGATTAATGAATTAAGGTATGCGAAGTTGTTTTGCAAACCGTGGCATTATGTTCATTAACTGGATCTTGTGTAAGTACTTTGTACGATTACAAACCAAATCGAATATGTTTCAAATTGTTCAAGAATATTTATATGAGATAATGAGCATTTGAACAACTCTCTTGAAACATATTTAGATTCATTTGATTATCTATCATGATTGATATTGATTATCATATTTGGTATAGAAGTGTTAGATAAAGATGGATAAGCCAAAAGTGTTCATATGGCTAACTTCAGTTAACTGTTATTGAGCCAGCTTTATATACACGTTTAGGTACGGTTACCCATATCTAAATATAGGTATATTTCGTTTATGTGTACTAATCTAAGACCATCTAACGGTGGATATATTAATTGCTTATTTTCTAAGCAGACTTAGCTTGAATATTAAATCAGGAGTTTATCTAACGGTGAATATAAATTTCTTTGTTACTAAGCTATCTTAGCTTAGATCATAAGCAAACCTGATTTGAAAGACTATATAAGGGAGAACTTTAGCATCTGGGAAACCTAATCCCAACACTTCTGTGTGCCCTAGTTGCAAACTAGATTCGATTCACCATTAACTTAGGTTTTCAGTTCTTCTGATAAATCATTCTAGGGTTAATAACTTGAAGACTTCATTTGGGATTCGTGAAGCCAGGTTCATCTAATTTAATTTACTATGTAGTTACGTATCCTAATCTTACACTTTCTATCGTATTGAGTTTAATCTTCTCTAAGGTTTTCTCGAGATTTATCTCCGATAGGTAAGATACAAGAAATCACAAATTTCTTTGTCTCAGACTTTGTGGTTTCGCAATAACTTGTTCTATCTATTTAGTTAAGTTAAGTTATTGTGAGGTAACTAATATTCTAGGATATTCTTCAGGTGTATAAGACCGGATTATTAGTTGGTTCATGTTCACCTTGATCTTGAATCAAAAGACAGAACAAACAGTATAGACATATCAATGGGAGATAGATTAATAAAGAAATTATTCTTGTAAACTATGAAGAAAATACTACGGATTTATGAAGTTATTACAGATATTCGATGGTTTTGTTAGCTATAAAAAAGGTTGTTAGAGGTGAATAGAGAGGGAATGAGAGTTTGGGAAAGGATATAAAGCTACAAATGAAGAAATTAAGTTCTGTAGCAATTTTGCTGCTGCTGCCATCGAAAAAGGACACGAGAACACGAAGAACAAATCCACCCAAGATCAGTCGCGGAGACCGTCATTTAATCAACAACAGAAGAATAGTTTTAGTTGCAATAGACTTATTGTAACTGTGCTAGTTGAGATGATTTGGTCGATGAATACCTTTAGCAACTAAGAATCGTTGTAAGCCAATTTAATTATTTTTAATACATAGATTAATCAAGTTTCTTCCAATTTTATTTTCATTAGCAACTAATTAATTTTCTAGGGTTTTGGAAGAAGCTACTTCTCTATGAGTAATTCTTAGTAATTATTTTCTTTGGCATATTTACTCCATTTAATATTTTTAATTGCATAAAAATCTTCACTTTTTTATATGGTTCATAAAAATTGTTTTAGGTAGTTTAAGCTACCGATCTTTTATAAAATTAGGCTCTAGATTAACGACGAAAGTCATGAAAAAGGATTTTGTAATTATATATTCACCAAAGCATGAGATTGGGTTCGAAACTTCTTTGAGATAATTCGGAGTATTATGTCCAAGTATATTTATTGAGTTTACATCATAAGAAGTAGTGGAATCCAAACCCTAGAATCATCTCTCCTTGATAACAAAAATCAATGTTTATTAGTTTTTCAGTTATTTGTCTTGAACCATCAAAAATTTAAAAGTAGTCCGAGCAACGAATCTTTTCTTACCACTGTTAAAACTGCATCAGTTTTTGGCGTTCCCGACGCGGACTTGCCTTTAGGTTAGGTTTTAGACTTTATTTTGTAAATATTTTGCTAGTTTATTTATTTATTATTATTATTTTATTAGATTTTACTCTTTGGGTATATTTTATTTTTGGTGTGCAGGATATTTGAAATTCAAATTGGAAATAAATTTTGCGCCCAAACAGGTAAGTATCCCAGTTTTTATTTATTTTTAATTTTTATTTATTTTTGAAATGTTTTGATTCTTTTTTTATTCACTTTTTACATATTTAGTTTAGGATTCATTTTCATTTTGTAAATATTTATATTTATATTATTTTATTTAATACACGTGTACACACTGTTAGAGCATAGCTCGGTTGAACCCACCAAGCGTTGGTATGTTAAGTTTGGTTGTTATATTTTAGTGAATCAAAACTCATTTAAAGAGTCGCTTGATTATGTACTAGAGTCAACTTCGTATAGGTTAACTTGAAAGTATTAGGATATGAGACATTACAAGTATTGCGAAGACTTGAAGAAGTGAAGAAGTAAGGAGCTGCAATGACAACATCATCCTTCCACTTGAGGTTAATGAGATTTGACTTGAACCGTTTCATTCCCTAACGTATCTTTCAAGTCGTGCATATTGAAAAACAAAATTGCGAAGCATGAACACTCTAGATAGCACTACACCAAATTCCAAGATTCGTAACGGAGCTGAGCCGTTACTAAAACGGGTTGTAACGGCTCTCGCCTGTTTTAAAAGTGGGTGTTACATTTTTTTCGTAACGGAAATGCAGCCGTTACGAATTTTTGGTTTCAACGGCGGCCGTAACAGCTGAGGGCCGTTACGAATTGACACGTGGTAACAGCTTGGAGCCGTTACTAAATTTTAGTAACATTGTAGCCGTAACAGAGCTGAGCCGTTACTACGTAGCAGTTTAGTAACGTGCTTGAGCCGTTACTACGTGGCATTTTGAAACAGCTTAGAGCCGTTACGAATGTTTTTCGTAACAGAATTTTTTTAATGCCGGTCAATCTTGACCTGGTCAAAATTAGTCAAAATTGAATAATTTTGACCAGGTCAAGACTGACCGACAGTTCATTTACTGCCGGAAATAAGCCGGAATTCTAAATACAATACCTGCATGCATCCATCCACACTCAACAACAATTCATCCACTTCTTTTGTAATCTATTCATATCACATTCATATTAATGTTATATTACAATGAACTAAACTTTCAAAAGAAGTGAAATTCATCAACATTATATAAATTTCAAAAGGACTGAAATTTCTCCAAGTACCAATTTTTTTTTTGGTTTTGTTAAGTATCAAATTTCTAAGGGAACACACATAAACTTACTAATGCCTACAAAATTTGAATACATGGAACTTACAAATCTTAGCCGCTTTGTTCTTCACCCTTTGCAGGCTTGCTTTATTGAAATCTTGTGCATCAGAAAACTCGATGTAGGTAATCCTTCAAAATACAACAGCCAGCATACTTAGAGCTAAAGCAATGGTGATGTTGGGCATCATAAATAATATTCAAAAAAGGCAGTTCATGTAAATGCAAACAAGCAATAATTACATAGGTGTAAAGTTCAATTTGTTTTGTAACAGTGATGTTGGAAGTAAGGTATACTTAGAGCAGAAGACATCACCGTTACAAAACAAATTGAGCTTTGGACCTATGTAATTATTGCTTGTTTGCATTTACATGAACTTCCTTTTTTGAACATTATTTCTGATGCCCAACATCACCATTGCTTTAGCTCTAAGTATGCTGGTTGTTGTATTTTTTAGGATTACCTACATAGAGTTTTATGATGCCCAAGATTTCAACAAAGCAAGCCTGCAAAGGGTGGAGAACAAAGCGGCTAAGATTTGTAACTTCCATGTATTCAAATTTTGTAGGCGTTAGTAAGTTTATGTGTGTTCCCTTAGAAATTTGATACTTCACAAAACCAAAAAAAATTTGGTACTTTGAGAAATTTCAGTCCTTTTGAAATTTATATAATATTGATAAATTTCAGTTCTTTTGAAAGTTTAGTTCATTGTCATATAACATTGATATGAATGTGATATGAATAGATTACAAAATAAGTGGATGAATTGTTGTTGAGTGTGGATGTATGTATGCAGGTATTGTATTTAGAATTCCGGCTTATTTCCGGCAGTAAATGAACTTCCGGTCAGTCTTGACATGGTCAAAATTAGTCAATATTGACCAATTTTGACCAGGTCAAGGTTGACCGGCAGTAAAAAAATTCTGTTACGAAAAAAATTCGTAACATCTCTAATCTGTTTCAAAATGCCACGTAGTAACGGCTCAAGCACGTTACTAAACTGCCACGTAGTAACAACTCAGCTCTGTTACGGCTACAATGTTACAAAAATTTAGTAACGGCTCCAAGTTGTTACCACATGTCAATTCGTAACGGCCCTCAGCTGTTACGGCCGCCGTTGCAACTAAAAATTCGTAACGGCTGCATTTCCGTTACGAAAAAAATGTAACACCCACTTTTGAAATAGGCAAGAGCCGTTACAACCCGTTTTAGTAACGGCTCAGCTCCATTACGAATCCTGGAATTTGGTGTAGTGAAATTAATGAATCTGTCATCAATTCTTCGATTAATTATTTGAATGATAGGCTCGATCAATTAATTTAAAGGCTCAATCAATCAATTGAAACTGAACAAAAATATGCCTTAGAAAAGAAAGGAATAATTGCAACTTTAAGTGCTCTAGTCAATGAACTTACAACACGTTTAGACGAGGATGAAAATATTGTTAATGAGGAATTTGAAATATGTAGTCATAATGGCGAGGAAATTTTTACACCAGTTGATCCTTATGATTATAATGTTGTTCCTAGTTCAAATCCTAATAATGTTGATAATTATTCATCTATTCAAAAGGATGAGGATTTAACTAGGGATACCATTGTTTTAGATGGTGTAGTATATCATTGTGATTATGAAACTGAGGATGGCTTAGAGGAAAGAGTTTATCCTAAGACTAGAGTTTTAGAGTCCAGCGATTCAGAAACAATAGTCTCTACTGAGGATCATAAAAATATAGAACCACATGATTACAACCTAGAAGAAATAAAATATCATTTTCCTAAATATGATAATTTATAAATTAAGGAAATTATGACTAGTTTATCCAAGGATTGACAATTCTAAGTTTGGGGGTGAATATCATTCTTCATTTGGTTTACCTTTGACTCTTACAAAGGTCCCTAATTTGGGACTTGACGTATGTGCCTCTACCACCTTAAGAGACTATCTTTATGCACTTTTCCTGGACCTAATTATATCCTGAAATAAACTCAGTTGATAAAATCCCATCCTATGGTTGATGTGGTTAATCCGGTCCATGATACCATAATTGACTTTGTTGTCCCACCAAGATTTTATTTACCAAATGTGGGAGTATCTCAATTTGAAATGTGTCATTATATAGTTTTTAGAACTCAACCTGATTATTTTAGGAAATTATAATCGTCGACACATTTACTTAAGAATGACCACCACTTTCATTGTGGTCAATTGTGTGAGTCAAATTTGATTGACTTAGAGGATCCGCAATTATTTAGGTTATTATTATGTGCATCCAAGTTCTTATTTGAGTTTTTTTAGACTCTGATACCTGAACCCTCGGATCTTATCTTTGAGGAAATGCAGTCCATGAAAATATCATTGTAGTATTACTTCAAAGTTGTGATACGAACGAACTTTGGAAAAGATAATAATATCATGTTTCCGTATAACGACGATTGAGAATATTTATTTTTAAAAGTTGTTATCGCTTTGGATACGGATCTTCAACAATAATGAGGCTGAGTCAAACACGTTCAAAATCACTGCAACTTGAAGTAATGAAGAATTCAATGAGTTGAAAAATCCAAGAAAATCAAGCATGATGGATTCGAGGAGTTTTAAAATATATTTTTTTATCCATATGTATTGATGGCTTTGTCACTAAAATTGACAAATGGGGAGATTGTTTGAGCATTGATCGGTCGAATTCACAAGTGTTGATATCTCAAGCTTGTTTCCAAATTTAGTTATCAAAATTATATCTTGATTTCTAGTATACAATTAGTTAAGTTTTGGATTAGGATAGAAGAAGTAGTTGAGAAACGGACATCACGTCATTAATCATTGCTTTCTATCGTTGAAAGGCGAAGATCGACCAAAGCTTTTAGAGATCTTCTTCAAAAAAAGGTAAGTGAAGACTATCTATGAGAAACGAAAAGAGAACAAACCACCTATATCTCGAGTTATATTCATCTTTTTATCCATGACACGATGTCGAATAACTAATTAGACTATCATAAGCATATCAAGAATTTCAAGTCAAGTTTATCTTGGTAATTAGTTCTCGCAATATGACTAAGGTTAATGAAAATTTTTCATACTTGATGAATTTCGGTTAAGGAGAATCTATTATACATAATCTAAATTATGATTCAAGATTACCATTCGAAAATAACATGGAATAGTGATATGTGTTATCGATGTTATTTGGGAATGTTTCGAATTAATTTAGAGAGAAATACAGAATTACTATTATTCTCAGATACCAGACAGTATGAATACCAGTCTTACAAACTAGGAAAACTGTTATAGGTCAAGAATCACAGTACATGTACTCTTTACACGTATCAGAGTAGCTATATGTCGATAATTTTTTTAGAAAGTTTGTGAACTTATGAACCTGGATCAGTATGCATACTATAAAAGAACAGTTGGTCTCGGAAACGGTTTAATATCCATACCAGTACACATATAATAAAAGTTCTGTGAACTCCAGAACTCGGTAATGTCCTAAAGGTATCCATACCAGAACACATACCGGAAAAGATCTGTGTACTTCAGAAATCAGTTATGTCTTAAGGATATGCATATAGGTATGCGTACTATGACATAACTGTTCACAAACAGGTTAAGTATATATACCTTGTACGCCTACTTACCATGTCGATTAAATTCATATGGACATAAAATTATTTCTTCGATATAATTAACATTTAAATAATCTTTAAAGACACTATAAACATATTTGATCACATGATTGTGACTCAAGGTTAAAGTCTAAAGTGGTATATGAAAATGTTCAAGCCTAGCTTCCGCTAACTATTTATGAGTGTGGTCTTTATACACGGATCGTTTACGGTTCATCCTAACAAGAGTGTATATCTTGATTATGTTAATCAAATTTCAAAAATTCATCTAACAGTGGATATTGTTTGGTTGGTTCCAAAGCTATTTAACTTAAACCTAAAGCAACTTATGATTTGCAAGTCTATAAAGGGGAACCTCAAACAACTAGGATCTTTGAATCCTGACACTACTTTTTAGTGTATCCTAGTTGTAAACTGTAGTCATTCTTTCCAAAAACCCTTCTAGGTTTAGCGACTACCAAGACTTCATAGGGATTTGTAAATCCAGGTTTAGCTATTGTTTATCTTGATAGCTATAGTATCCTGATCTTGTTCGATTATTGAGTTGCTCACTTGAACAAGATAGATAGAAATCATTAAAGTTATCTTCGTCTCAGGCTTTGATTGATTCCACAAGTTTAATACTTATGAGGTGAATAAATAATCTAGGTTGTGGGCAGCATAAGTCCGTATTTTGAGGTTAGCTATGCTTTGTATATTCCTATCGATTTCTAGTATCACCTTGATCTACGATAAAGAAGGAAAACACATATATAGGCTTATATTTGGAAGGAAGATTGGTTTAAAATCTTCAATTGATTTGAAGCAACTCTTAGGCTGTAAATGACGTCAGCTAAGCGAATCATTTGCACAGAGTCCTGCAGGGATTCAAGAGGCATAAGGAGCGCAAGTGTAACTGAATTGATGTGAGAGTGTAATTCGATCTCAACTACATTCCAGTCCGAAGTTAATTGGTAGTAGTTTATGTTGAGGCTTAATACAATTTGGTGTTCAATTTTGGACTAGGTCCCGGGGTTTTTCTGCATTTGCAGTTTCCTTGTTAACAAAACTTCTGGTGTATGTGTTATTTATTTTCTGCATTATATTATTTATCTTTGTAATTGAAATATCACGGGTTATACATAAATCAATCAAAGTAGATAGATCCATCATTGTTTGTTGGATACGACTTAATTGATTCTTGGATGTTGATATTTTGAATCATCCAAGAACTCTCACACGTAAATCAGGTTCACAGATTAGTCTCTGTAAACTTTCTCTGATTGTGAGAGAAAGAGATATAATTAACTCTAAATTAATATTATTCTTTGATTGAAATTCATTAAGTTGAACTCAAATTGTAATTAAGTTTTTCCATAAAGGTTACCTAAGAAAAAGTTGGTAGTGTATTTTAGTACCCCCAATGTTTTCAAAGAGCACTCCATGCATCTCCTAAAATCGTTCTTCAACATTCATCCCAATCACACCATTTTGTTGTCAACTTGTCATTCTTACTAGGATACAGGGCTCCATTTATCGTTTTCTATCCTTCACCAAAATCATCTCTTTTACAGGCTATCTTACCCAAGGATACCCATGTCCTACTATGACCAACCTACTGATCAGGTTTTTCCTTCATTTTTTCTTGATAAGGATGATATGATTACATAGCTTCAGATGAAAAATGGTCTCGCTTTACTTCAATTCACTTAGATTATTTTATTTTGAAAACCCCAAGTCTTGCACCTTGAGTAAAGACACCAGCATATCTTTGGTTTTCATCTGAATATCTAAAGAACATCACACCACCGAAGATGTTACACCAATAAGCAACATTCACCCACGCCAATCCCTTGAATATAATTTGGATGTGATGACAGCATAAATTAATACTTGACCCGAAATCTTAAAGGAACGAAACCTAATAAACATAAAAGAAAAAACCTCTACAAGCTTTCACAACGTCACTAACCTAAGAGAAATCTTGCAATTAAACACTGTGAAACAACATCACCACACCACCGGACCAGTACTGCACCGTACCCAATCATCATCGTCATGCTGAATTATAAACCACTACAATAAAATGTAGCTATTGCTACACCATATATTGCCACACCTTTAATATAAGTGTTGCAAAAACAAATTTCTAGTCACAATACTTTTCAGCTGCTGCTAAAAGATATAATTTAGTGCTGCAAAATGGAAATTTTGCCACACAACTGTGACAACAATATAAAAAGAGTGTGGCAAAAAAGTATAATCTCTTGCTGCAACAATAAAATTGGTGCTGCAAAAAGGACTTCTTGCTACAAGGTTATCGCGACACTATTAGGGGTTTATGCCATAACTATAGGGTGCTGCAATATATTAAGTTTCATGTAGTGAACACTTTACGGTAACAATAAGAATTACTAATTCATAGGACATAGACAGTTTAACCCATATAACAAGCTATTCACATGTATCCCTATATCTTTCTTTAACAAACTAGAGATGTTTCCATCTGTTTTCCAAGAATGCGAAATTAAATCCACGCTTTTGTTGATGACTATACTGCTGCATCCATAGTATTCAAACTTCCCTTGAAAAACAAATAACAAATGCTCCATCCATCCAGAAACATGTTTGAACACCTTCATGAAAAAAATATTAGCACACTGAATTCCGCTCACGCTGGCTTTCCATTGAACAACTTTAGATTTATTTGCATTACTTACAAAAGATGCTTCACCAGCCCTCTTGTTCAATTAGCCTCATATTCCTTTTTGTTAGAGAATTGCTCGGTCGAACTCACAAGTGTTCCTATATCAAGCTTGTTGTCAAATTTAGTCGATCAAAACTATATCTTTATTTCTAGTCTACAACTAGTCAAGTCTCGAATTAGGATAGAAGTGTGTAGTTGAGAATTGGATATCACTTCGTTTTACCGTTGGAAGTCGAACATCAACGGAAGATTTTAGAGAAATTCTTCAACAAAAACTGAAGACTGAACCACCTATTTCTCAAGTTATATTCATACTTCTATCTATGATACGATGTCGCATGACTAATTAGACTTTCGTAAGCATATCAAGAATTTTTGAGTCAAATTTATCTTGGTAATTAGTTCTCGAAATATATATGACCAAGATTAATGAAAATTTGTTCATACTTGATAAATTTCGATTAATTGTTCATAATCTAAATCGTGATTCAATATTATCATTAGAATAAAGCCATATGTGTTAGAGCAATGCTCGGTCGAACTCACAAGAATTTCTATCTCAAGCTTGTTTCTCAATTTTAGTTGATCAAAAATATATACTTTATTTCTAGTCTACTTATATATATATATATATGTCTCGTATTATGATAGATTGTGTAGTGGATCTCTAGACTTCATGGCGTTCAATGATTGAAGAAGAAGATCTACTAAGAAGCTTGGAGGAACTTCATCAACAAAAGGTATGTGAAGACTAAAACTTATGTATCACTCATAAGTCTATTATATTTTATATTCTAATAAAAATAAGTCGTATAAATATATAGACTTTGGGCTATACACAAATGAATTTAGATCTAAGTATATCTTGATATTTATTTCTCGAAATACAAGTTGGATTCTTTCTAGCTTTAGCTTAAGTTCATCATCTATTTGACGAGTTTAGTGTTAAACAATTTATTTGTTGGATACTAGATATTAAGTCAAGATGATCACGTGAAAATTACCTTGAAACATCTTACATGATTTGTGTGAGACAGTCATTTGATGTCATCTTGGGAAGTTTCGTAATGATCGATTAATCACTTGAAAATTACTTGAAGCTAGTGGTATGTGTAAGATTACCATTGTCGTCTTACAAGGATGTTTCAATTATTAAGTAAGAGTTTTGGAATTACTACAAATGTCTGGAAATAAAACAATATGCATACCTAATATGGGAACTTTGAAAGAGCTAGTTCAGGTCCGGAACTCCTGTATGTGTACCTAATATGCAAACGAGTTGTATGTGACTAGATCCGGAATTCCTGTATGCGAGCGAGTTTACCTGTTAAGGGTACGCTTTTTTTTTTTGGGAACTGGGTTTGCGAAAGGATAGACTATGCCAAATTCTGGAACTGTTGTTCACGTACGTACCCAATTGGCGAACACAATGTGTGGTTTTTAAAATCGGTAAGTATGGAAACTCATACTCATGAACACAGATTCATTTGCGAACTAAAGTCCCTGGAACGATTAATGATTTAAAGAATGCAAATTAACTTTGCAAACTGTGGCATTAAGTTCATGATTTGGATCTTGTATAAGTACTTTGTACAATTACAAACCAAACCGATTTTGCTTCGAATTGTTCTTCAATATTTCTATGAAACAGTGAACAATTGAACAACTCTCTTGAATCACATTTAGATTCATTTGATTATCAATCATGATTGACTGATTATCATCTTTGGTCTAGAAGTGTTAGATGAATATGGCTAAGTCAAAGGTGTTCATATGGATAACTTCTGTTAACATTTATTGAGCCAAATCGATATACACGTTTATCTACGGTTACCCATATCTGAATATAAAAATATTTTATTTATGTGTATCAAGCTAATACCATCTAACAGTGGAGACTAATTCCTAAGATAAAACCCTATTAGAGACCATTAAAACAGGTCATTTGAGTGATACCTGAGGATCCATTAACAAATTCAGCAGTATATCTCTTGTAAAAAGTACCTCCAGCTTCATTTGCAATGGCTTTGGCAAGTTTAGTTTTTCCACATCCAGGTAGTCCATGCAGCAAGATCCCAGCTGTGGATTTAAAACCCAACCCCTGAGGCACCTCCGGATTGCAAATTGGAAATATTACTCCCCACTTTAATTCTTCTAAAACCTCTTTTAATCCCCCGATATCCTTAAATCTCAGGCCTCCAGCTTCCTCATGATCGTCATTACTTTTTATCAATTTCGCATATGTGACACCCTATGGAAGAGATAATCTTCTTTGTCGTAAATCTTTTTTTACACGTTTGCCAAACTTTTCTTCAGATACTTATTCATAATTTGGATATTGAGAATGAAGAAGTTAAACAATTTCACAACATCCGAGATCATCATCAATGTTGCATGATTTGATTCGATCAATTATTTCTTCTGGAATAAATATTGAAGGAGGGGAATCATTGCCTTCAAACATATTTACAAAGAAGAAACCCTAAATACGAGAAAAAACTCAAGGAAGTTCTTTTCTAGGGAAAACTATGTATTTTATCGTGCAGAAGTTTTTAATAGGTCTTCTAAGTCTTCTGAAGAAAACTGATCAATAATCCTAAACCCTAATACTCTAGCTGAAGAAAAAGAATGGTGAACCAACAACCGTGCAATAGAATCTTTTTATATTGCTTTGTTTGAAAGAGTATTACACCTCAAGGTTTTTCTTCCCTGGAAGTTGTAACCTTCTTCTTCAATTCTAAATCTAGTATTCTTATACTACTTATCCCCCTTCAAGATACTCACTTGCAGCCTATTTATAGGTTGGCACTACTTCTATGTACTAGTCAACATAGGAAAGGAAACTCCCTTATGTTTGTAATCTTCTAAAAATATGACTCATAGTTTTCCTTTTAAGATTTGAAAACTACTTCTTTTGTATGCAAAACTTGATATAGGATATTTCTGAAAAAGCAGGGGTCTAGCTAATAACCACACCCAATATTTTGTTCGGCAATCTGAATAGACAAACTCCAATGTACTTTCAAGAGAATCAACAAGACAGTCAGACTCAATCTATATAAAAGTATATCAAAGAGTTAATATTTCAATTCAATTCAATCTGCAATCATCAAATAGGAATTTGTGAGTCTGATTGAATAATAGATATAACTTGAATGGTACCAAAGACCAATGTTCAAAGATCAATCAATAACCAAAGGTTAGATTTACCAATTGATCGTTTCAACGCACAACCTGTGATATTTCTATTACATAACAAAATATAATGCATAAAAGAAATAACCCAGACACCAAAATTTTGTTAACGAGGAAAATCGCAAATGCAGAAGAACCCAGGGACCTAGTCTAGCTTTGAACACCACACTATATTAAGCTAAAGACACTAGCCTAGTACCAACGAACTTCAGATTGGAATGTTGTTGATCCCTAATCAATTTTACACTGATCTAGGTATAGTTGTGTTCCTTACGTCTCTGAACCCCAGCATAATTCTACGCACTTGATTCCCTTAGCTGATCTCACCCACAACCAAGATTTTCTATGACCCAAAGTCGAAGACTTGATAAAAAAATCTGTTTCACACAGAAAAGTCTATTGGAATAGATCTAAATCTATCTCCCACAGAAATACCTATGAATTTTGTTCTGTCTTTTGATAAATCAAGAAGCACATGAACCAATTGATAAACCGGAATTATATTCTCGAAGAACATCCTAGTATTATCAATCACCTCAAAATAATCTAAACTGTATGGATGCAAAACAAGATATGGTAGAATCACAAACGATGAGACGAAGATGTATGTGACTACTTTTAATCCTATTGTTGGTGGTGGTTTTTAACTTAGGGGTAAAATCGTAAAACCATATCCAGACAGTGACATCACAGAACTTAAATGCATTTATTGAACCCTTTAATATGTCTGCGAGAAAATTATCATGGTACCTTTTTTTAATACTAATTAGGGTTTCGACAGGCCAAACCATAATTCCCACGCCACATGTGCCAATGGCATGCCGTGCCAGCCACATCACCGCGCCAAGGCATGCCAACCATGCTAGCCGCACCACTGTGCCAATGGAAAACCATGCCAGCCACATCCTCCGCGCCAAGGCATGCCAACCATGCTAGCCGCACCACTGTGCCAATGGTAAACCATGCCAGCCATATCCACCTTTCCAAGGCATGCCAACCATGCTAGCCGCACCATTGTGCCAATGTCAAGCCGTGCCAGCCACACCTACCGCGCCAATGCATGCCAACCATGTTAGCCGCAACCCCGTTCCAATGGCAAGCCGTGCTAGCCACACCTACCGTGACAAAGGCATGCCAACCATGCTAGCCGCACCATGTGCCAACGACATGCCAAACCATTTTCCCCACCATGCTAATCCAATCGCACCTTACCTTGGCCCTAACCATGCCAGCCGCACTATGCGCCAACGGCATGCCAAACCCTTTGCCCCACCATGCCAAAAAAAACCGCACCTTACCTTGGCCCTGGCCATGCTAGACGCACCACTTTGCCAATGGCAAACCATGCCAGCCACATCTGCCGCGCCAAGGCATGCCAACCATGCTAGTCGCACCACTGTGCCAATGGAAAACCTTGCCAGTCACATCCACCGCGCCATGGCATGCCAACCATGCTAGCCGCACCACTGTGCAAATGGCAAACCACGCCAGCCACATCCACTGCGCCAAGGCATGCCAAGCATGCTAGTTGCACCACTGTGCCAATGACAAACCATGCCAGCCACATCTACCGCGCCAAGGCATGCCAACATTGCTAGCCGCACCATTGTGCCAATGGCAAACCATGACAGCCACATCCACCATGCCAAGGCATGCTAACCTCACCATGCGCCAATGGCATGCCAAACCCTTGGCCCCACCATGCCAAGCTAACCGCACCTTACCATGGCCCTAACCATGCTAGCCGCACCATGCACCAACGGCATGCCAAACCCTTGGCCCCACCATGCCAACCCAACCGCACCATACCTTGGACCTAGCCATGCTAGACGCACCATGTGCCAACGGCATGCCAAACCCTTGGCCCCACCATGCCAAGCCAAACTGTCCATGCCAAGCCCTTGGTCCCACCATGCCAAGCCAAACGCACATTGCCTTGACCCTATCCATGCTAGACGCACCATGTGCCAATGACATGCCAAACCTTAGGCCCCACCATGCCATGCCAAACGCAGCATGCCAACCTAGCCGCGCCACCATGCTGGCCTTCCCTATGCAGCTATCAAAACGTAGGCGTGCGATAATCAATGGGCTCCCTTCAATCCCAGGAGAAAATCCTAGCCGTCCAAGGTTACCAGACAACGCATGTTGGCCCAAAACCATAGTTTGGCCACGCCAAACCATGCCAACCTAGTCGCGCCACCATGCTGGCCTTCCCTATGCGGCTACCAAAACGAAGGCATGCGACAATCAATGGTAGCCCTTCAAACCCAGGAGAAAATCCTATCCGTCGAAGGTTACCAGACAACGCATGGTAACCTTTAACCCGAAACCCTAGTTTGGCCACGCCAAACCATGCCAAACTTGCTGCGCCACCATGCTGGCCTTCCCTATGCGGCTACCAAAATGAAGGCGTGTGACAATCAACGACCGCCTTTTAATCACAAGAGCAAATCCTAACCGTCCAAGGTTACCAGACAACACATGGTAACCTTTGACCCACAACCCTATCTTGGTCACGATCCTAGCTTGGTCACGCCAAACCCTTGGCCCCACCATGCCAAGCCAAACCGCACCTTGCCTTAGCCCTATCCATGCTAGCCGCACCATGCGCTCATGGCATGCCAAGCCCTTGGCCCCACCATGCCAAGCCAAACCGTCCATGCCAAGCCCTTGGCCCCCTCCGTGCCATGCCAAACACACCTTGCCATGCCAAACTAGCCGTGCCACCATGCTGGCCTTCCATATGCGTCTACCAAAACGAAGGCGTGCGACAATCAACGGTCGCCCTTCAATCACAAGAGAAAATCCTAGCCGTCCAAGGTTACCATACAACACATGGTAACCTTTGACCCGAAACCCTATTTTGGCCACACCAAACCATGTCACGAAATGCCATGCCAATGGCATGACGACCTAGACACGCCACCATGCTGGCCTTCCCTATGCGGCCACTAAAACGAAAATGTGTGACGATCAACGACTACCTTCCGTCTAAAGATGCAAAATATCGACCGTCGAAGGTTACCAAGCTAGCAAGTCTCCCAAACTCGACTTTCCAGGCAACACCAATATGCTACATGTTTTCCACAAAACATTCGAGACATCAACACATATGACAAACTGGGGGATCCTTTTTGGGTATTGGTTTGGCGGTTTACAGGGTGCGGCATACACTATGAAAGTCATAAGGAAGTGTCATAAGGATGAGGCTGTTAGTAAATACAGGGAGTTAATGGTGAAATACTCTTTTTTATGGAATATCAATTACATGCCTTAACGGTTACCTCCTCCTCCCATTTACTCACCTATTTTTCCATTCTTTAATGAGACCAGAGTACGTTTCACTTTGACTTGTATAAATAGGTCTTACCTATTTCCACCGAACAACAAGTTCAGTAAGGAGCATACAACACTCAGAAAATATTTTCTAGATTTCCATTTGTTATCTTACCACTTTCCGATACAAGTCGTAGAAAACAACTACTCTTCCAAAAATCAACTATTCTTGTCTCATCACTTTCCTTGCTCCCCTCCCCAAAACCAACCCATTCTCCTTCACTTTGTGACCGAGGCAAGTCTGTAATAGCCTTTTCTTGGTTTAGTCCGGACTTGTACAACCATGGATCGATGACTCGATTATCAGATGAGATGACTGGGGATTTTCCACAATCACCTTGGCGCTTCCCATAAAACTCAGTATTACACCCGAAAGGTTCCCTTTGCATCAGAAGACCTGAGAAACCGAGTAAGTCTTACCTAAACAAAATACATGGTTTGCTATTTCAAGTTTTCACGAGAATGGTAAAACCGATAGCCATGTTATGTTTCACCCATGTCATCTACCAACGCACGGTTCCATGTTTTTCCTAGGAGGTTTGCGTCACTTGCAATCGTAACCAAAACAATCCATTCCAAAACCAAAAGAATAATCCAAATCCCTCATAGATAACAGTCATCTATCAATTCAAATCAAACCATAAACCATGCGATTTGTTTGCCTTTCAAAAAAAAAGTCACCTACCCGTACGTGACCTTCACTATTCATGAGGTAGCCGACGTTACTACGGTGATCTTCAAAGAAGAATTGTTTATGATGAAGTATTTCTACAAGTTTATGAACGGCATACCCATGGATAGGGTTTACACCAGTTCAGAAGAAAAAATATTTCTACAGGTTTATGGAAGGCATACCTATGTCTAGGGTTTGCACCAACACAAGAAAACAAGAGAACAAATTGAAAGAGAAACGCTGGAGTACATAGCTGGAATATGCTTGTCCACTTTAGTGCTACCACGCTACCGCTAACACCAGGACGTGATAACAAAGATTCGAGATAAAAAGGGGAGCCAACCCCTTTCATAAGTGTAATGTTTTTTGGAACTTGAATAAGGAAGGGATTTTCATGTTTGAGATACGTATGGAAAGAGGCGACTGGGCCCGCAAATCCAAGCCGGCGTCCATGCCAAGCCAGCGCCCATTCCAAGCCGATCCAGCGCTAACAACTTACATCTTTTCAGCGCCAGCGGCTTGCATCCTTCCAGCGCAGCTTGCATCCTTCCAGCACTAACAACTTGCATCTTTCCTGCGCCAACAACTTGCATCCTTTCCAGCGCAAATAACTTTCACCCTTCCAGCGCCATCCTCACCCTTCGAAACAACGCCATATATGGATCCATTACTTCTTGATCAAAACCGCGCCATCTATGCACGATACACCTACGAGCACCAGAAGCAAAGCCCCTTCCGCCACCCTAACGTTTCTTCAAATATGACAGCTCTAACCATCACCAGAGACACTGCTACTTCACCATCATGGAAAGATACTAGAAGAGCCGGAAGAAACCGACCTCCTTTTACCACTGTTGATTTGATGGAAAGACAAAATGTTCTCGTAAGGCTCAAACAGACGTGTTTGTAACTCGGAATAGATACCTATTTCCTCAAGACACTAACGGAGCGACCACCATAAGAGTCACGCCAACCCAAGAGGGAGCTAACAAGGAATACTTTTAACATCCGGCGCAGGCACTTCAGAAGGACGTGCGTTTATAGGTGAAGGGGCTCGCGTTTCCATTAAATGCCCATTAGAAGGGAATCAACAATACAATTTCATCACACGTAAAGATTAAGAATGACTTCTCCAAAATCAAGGCAAAGGAAATCAGCAATCCTCCTGAATTCACAGAGAACCTCTTCCTTTCAGGAGATGCATGATTTCTGGGGACTTCCCCCAAAAAATCGTGGAGTCTATGATGAAACAATTATGCGAGGTTCTATATTTTTCCAAGGCGTAGCGTCAAGACATATTTACATCCCTCAACCGCATTGCATCAGGGAAGCAGCTGTTTCCATCCAGGGAAGCTGTTCCCAAACCCCAACCTCTCTTGGAAAGCACGATCGATAGATGGAATTGGGGACTCCTAACCACTGTTCATTTGAGGGATGTCGAGTCTGACAGGAGACTAAGTGACGTAGTCTCCATATTCAACATTGTAACCGTCAAGGCTCTAAGATTTTCAAGGTGTCGTTTCGACGTTTTCTCCAGAAGTGGCTCCGGTCCTACGTTCTCTAGAAGCGGATCCGCTTCAAAATTCGCTTCAGCAGCCCCTCCGCTTCAACGTTCGCTCTAGCAGCCTCTCCGCTTCAGCGTTATCTCAATAAGATGCTCCAGGATATGAAGCAGCATTTGGCTCCTTAAGTTTCAACGTCCTTTCCAAGAACCGAAGCCGCTTCAATACCTCTCCTTCCTGCAAAGGGTCGTGCCACCACACTACCTATGTTAAGGATCATGATCGCAGCCAGCCATTATTCGTAGTCATGGCCACCTTTTGATCCATCCCTCCAAAACTCGTGACCATGGACAGTTTGCTCGCTTATGCATCTAGCCAATCATTTTACTTCCATGGATGCCCATATAATTCTAGCCAACCTACTTTGTTCCCACGACAATGTAGTCTCTTCTGATTACATATGCTACTAAGAACTGTTGCCGCTCATTTTTTGATACCATCCAGATCTTCACCGCAACAGAAATCATTACAAAGGTAACCCGTACTCCTTCATATTCTAGTTTCAGGTAAAAGAAGTAACAAAATCACTAGTACGAACGCACAATGGTGATGTCTTTATCATGGTCAACCCACTGAGCATACAAGTTGGATACATGTAAACCATACCCGGGGACTGAGGATCTGCACGGAATCCTTTCACTGTCAAAGATCATAGCCATAACAAGGTCACCTGCTCTTCAAGGGTGCATCATAAGAGTATCATCACCTTTTTGTCTAGAACACGCCTTCAACACTTTACAAAGATGCGGAGGATCCCAAGCCTTCTCATAGGAAAACAACTTCATAAACTAAAGAAAAATGCGATCGAGGACTGCTCCTCGCAGTCCATCCCGACGACCATCAAAAACTCATAAGAAAACTCCAGAGACGCGGCTGAAACATTTTCTTGAAGAAACAGAGGGAGCCACGATAAATAACATAACTCTCTCATTCCTGCCTCTTCGCTATCCAAAATATTTCATCAATGTACATCCCAGAGTCACATCCAGAAGAGTGCAATAAACTTGTATCAAATCCCGTGGACATGGATTCAAATAAATGCAATGAAAGTAAGCTACATATTGTAACTACCAGCATGAGATGCTTTCACTCCCCTCAACCAGGTTATCACTGTCGAATATTTACGCAAGAATTTCTCAACATGAAGCCGTACATATGCACCAAAGACTCCAAAAGAATGCCACTAAAATACGTTCACATATTCGACCATGACCATTGGATCAAAAAAAATTACAACTGGGGACTGCTCACCGCATCCCATTCCATAGGATAGTCCAAGATTCGGAATATGGTTCGAATGATGTCGTTTGGAACAAAATACTTGAAGACTTTGATAGAAATACATCGGCAACGGAACGTCTCCCAACTCATCTATTTTATCCAGTGGCATCGGAAGATTTTGACCATACAAGCATTCACAACACATCATCACGATCAGAAAGTCCATGAACTGAACATCCTAAAGCTGAGGATTGACCGACAACGTAACCACAATCTCCAATATTAGCCCTAACATGGTCGTTGTCGAGTACATATTTCATCCATCCGTCGCAAGAATGCGACGGGGTTCGGCAAATTTTGGAATCCATTGGAGAGACACTACAAAAATGAAGCCGGTCATCATCCTTCCATGGAACTGAATCCAGTCATCATCCTTCCACGGAACTGAAGCCAGTCTTCATCCTTTCAAGGGACTCAAGCTAGCTCCACTCCAAGCCGAGCAACACAAGCATCTCAATTTCAAGACGACCAATACTGACGGCTCCCATTCCAAGCCAATCAAGTGCTGACGGCTCTCATTCCAAGCTAATCAAGTGTTGACGACTCCCATTCCAAGCCAATCAAGTGCTAACGGCTCTAAGTCCAAGTCGACCAATGCTGATGGATAATCCCAATCCGATCAAATGCCAACGATTTCACTTCATGCCAAGTCTATGATATCAGCTCAGCTCGGCGTTCCGAATCCTAGTCCGGAAGGTGCACAACAGTTCCAGATCGAGGCTAACAACTTGCATCTCAACCGGCCTCTTCCACTCTGCAAACTAACATGCAGTACCACGAGCAGAATCTACGTAAAGCTGGAAAACACAAGGATCACAGATTCTCCCTGCTTCCCGAAAGAGGTTAGACGGGTCCTCCTGACCATCTTGCATGATTTACGTTTCGATTATGTCCTTGTCTGTCACCATATTATGCTTACCTCGCAACAATGCCCCTATTTCGAGCTAAGTAGGGGACTTAATGTTCATGATGGTTTTTAACTTAGGGTTAAAATCGTAAAACCCTAGCCAGACAGTAACGTCACAGAACTTAAATGCATTTATTGAACCCTTTAATGTGTCTGCGAGAAAATTACCAGGGTACCTTTTCTTAATACTATTTAGGGTTTCGACAGGCCAAACCCAAATTCCCACGCCACATGTGCCAATAGCATGCCGTGCCAGCCACATCACCGCGCCAAGGCATGCTAACCATGATAGCCGCACCACTGTGCCAATGGAAAACCATGCCAGCCACATCCGCCGTGCCAAGGCATGCCAACCATGCTAGCCGCACCACTGTGCCAATGGAAAACCTTGCCAGCCATATCCACCGCGCCAAGGCATGCCAACCATGCTAGTCGCACCACTGTGCCAATGGAAAACCATGCCAGTCACATCCACCGCGCCAAGGCATTCCAACCATGCTATCCGCACCACTATGCTAATGGCAAACCATGCCAGCCACATCTATCGCTTCAAGGCATGCCAACCATACTAGCTGCACCACTGTGCCAATGGCAAACCATGCTAGCCACATCTACCGCGCCAAGGCATGCAAACCATGCTAGCCGCACCATGTACGAACGGCATGCCAAACCATTGGCCCCACCATGCCAATCCAATCGCACCTTACCTTGGACCTAACCATGCTAGCCACACTATGCGCCACCATGCCAAGCCAATCGCACCTTACCTTATCCCTAGCTATGCTAGCCGCACCATATGCCAACGGCATGCCAAACACTTGGCCCCACCATGCTAATCCAAACCATCCATGCTAAGCCCTTGGCCCCACCATGCCAAGCCAAACACACTTTGCCTTGGCCCTAGCCATGCTAGCCGCACTATGTGCCAAGGCATGCCAAACCCTGGCCCCTATCATGCCATGCCAAATGCATAATGCCAATGGCATGCCAACCTAGCCGTTCCACCATGCTGGCCTTCCCTATGCGGCTATCAAAACGAAGGCGTGCGATAATCAATGGTCGCCCTTCAATCACAGGAGAAAATCCTAGCCGTCCAAGGATACCAGACAACACATGGTAACCTTTGACCCGAAACCCTAGTTTGTCCACGCCAAACCATGAAAAACTAGCCGCGCCACCATGCTGGCCTTCCCTATGCGGATATTAAAGCGAAGGCGTGCGACAATCAACGGTCTCCCTTCAATCATAGGAGCAAATCATTGCCGTCTAAGGTTACCAGACAACACATTGTAACCTTTGACCCAAAACCCTAGCTTGGTCACGATCCTAGTTTGGTCACGCAAAACCCTTGGCCCCACCATGCTAAGCCAAACCGCACCTTGCCTTGGCCCTAGCCATGCTAGCCGCACCATGCGCTCATGGCATGCCAATCCCTTGGCCCCACCATTGCCAAGCCAAACCGACCAAGCCAAGCCCTTCGCCCCCATCGTGCCATGCCAAACACACCTTTCCATGTCAACCTAGTCGCGCCACCATGTTGGCCTTCCCTATGCGGCTACCAAAACGAAGGCGTGCGACAATCAACGGTCTCCCTTCAATCACATGAGAAAATCCTTGCCATCCAAGGTTAACAGACAACACATGGTAACCTTTGACCCGAAACCCTAGTTTGGCCACACCAAACCGCGCCAGGGAATTCCATGCCAATGGCATGCCGACTTAGCTGCGCCACCATGCTGGCCTTCCCTATGCGGATACCAAAACGAAGGCGTGCGACAATAAACGATTTCCCTTCAATATCAGGAGCAAATCCTAGTCGTCCAGGGTTACTAGATAACACATGGTAACCTTTGACCCGAAAATCTAGTTTGGCCACGCCAAACTGGGCCAAGGCATGCCGACATAGCCGCGCCACCATGCTGGCCTTTCCTATGCGGCTACCAAAACGAAAGGATGCGACGATTAACGACTACCTTTCATCTAAAGATGCAAAATCTCGACCGTCGAAGGTCACCAAGCTAGCAAGTCTCCCAAACTCGACTTGCCAGGAAACAACAATATGCTACATGTTTTCCACAAAAACATGCGAGATATCAACACATATGACAAACTGGGGGATCCTCTTTGGGTATTAGTTTGGCGGTTTACAGCGTGCGACGTACACTATGCCAGTCATAAGGAAGTGTCATAAGGATGAGGCGGTTAATAAATACAGGGAGTTAATGGTGAAACACTCTTTTTTATGTAACATCAATTCCATGTTGTTAACGGTTACCACCTCTTCCCATTTGCTCACCTATTTTTTCCATTCCTTGATGAGACCAGAGTATGTTTCACTTCGACTTGTATAAATAGGTCTTACCTATTTCCACCGAACAACAAGTTCAGTCAGGAGAATGCAACACTCAGAAAGAATTTGCTAGCTTTCCATTTTTTAGCTTCCCACTTTCCGATACAAGTCGTAGAAAACAACTACTCTTCCAGAAATCAACTATTCTTGTCTCATCACTTTCCTTGCTTCCCTCCCCAAAACCAACCCATTTTCCTTCACTTTGTGACCAAGGTAAGTCTGGAATAGACTTTTCTTGGTTTAGGCCGGACTTGTACAACCAGGGATCGATGACTCGATTATCAGATGAGAAGATTGGGGATTTTCCACAATCACGATGGCGCTTCCCATAAAACTCAGTATTACACCCGAAAGGTTCCCTTTGCATCAGAATACCTGAGAAACCGAGTAAGTCTTACCTAGACAAAATACATGGTTTGCTATTTCAAGTTTTCACGAGAATGGTAAAACCGATAGCCATGTTATGTTTCACCCATGTCATCTACCAACGCACGGTTCCATGTTTTTCCTGGGAGGTTTGCGTCACTTGCAATCGTAACCAAAATAATCCATTCCAAAACCAAAAGAATAATCCAAATCCCTCATAGATAACAGTCATATATCAATTCAAATCAAACCATAAACCATGCGCTTTGTTTGCCTTTCAAAAAAAAAAGTCACCTACCCGTACATGCCTACTTTACATAATAATGATTACCCTTCACTATTCATGAGGTAGCCGATGTTACTACGGTGATATTCGAAGAAGAATTGTTTATGATAAAGTATTTCTACAAGTTTATGAAAGGCATACCCATGGATAGGGTTTACACCAGTTCAGAAGAAAAATATTTCTACAGGTTTATGGAAGGCATACCTATGGCTAGGGTTTGCACCAACACAAGAAAACAAGAGAACAAATTGAAAGAGAAACGCTGGACTACATAGCTGGAATATGCTTGCCCACTTTAGTTTTACCACGCTACCGCTAACACCAAGACGTGATAACAAAGATACGAGATAAAAAGGGGAGCCAACCCCTTTCATAAGCGTAGCGCTTTTTTGAACTTGAATAAGGAAGGGATTTTCATGTTTGATATACGTATGGAAAGAGGTGACTGGGCCCGCAAATCCAAGCCAACGTCCATGCCAAGAAAACGTCCACTCCAAGCCAGCGCCCATTCCAAGACAATCCAGTGCTAACAGCTTGCATCTTTCTAGCGCCAACAGCTTGCATCCTTCAAGCACTAACAACTTGCATCTTTCCAGCGCTAGCAAATTGCATCCTTTCCAACGCTAAAAACTTTCACCCTTTCAGCGCCATCCTCACCCTTCGAAACAACGCCATGACTCCAGCACTTCGTGATCAAAACCGCGCCATCTTTACACGATACACCTACGAGCACCAGAACCAGAGCCGCTCTGCTACCCTAATGTTTCTTCAAGTATGATAGCTCTAACCGTCACCAGAGACACAGCTAATTCACCATCAAGGAAAGATACTGGAAGAGCCGAAAGATGCCCACCTCCTTTTACCACTGTTGATTTGATGAAAAGACAAAATATTCTCGTACGGCTCAGACAGACGTGTTTGTAACTCGGATAGAGATACCTATTTCCTCAAGACACTGACGGAGCGACCACCATAAGAGTCACGTCAACCCAAGAGGGAGCTGACAAGGAATACTTTTAACATCCGTCGCAGGCACTTCAACATGACGTGTTTTTATAGGTGAAGGGGCTCACGTTTCTCTTGAACGCCCATTAGATGGGAATCAGCAATCCAATTTCATCACACGTAAAGATCAGGAACGACTTCTCCAAAATCGAGGCAAAGGAAATCAGTAACCCTCCTGAATTCACAGAGAACCTCTTCCCATCAGGAGATGCATGATTTCTGGGGACTTCCCCCATAAAATCGTGGAGTCTATGATGATACAATTATGTGAGGTTTTATATTTCTCCAAGGCGCAGCGTCAAGACATATTTACATCCCTCAACCGCATTGCATCACGGAAGCAGCTGTTTCCATCTAGAGAAGCTGTTCCCAAACCCCAACCTCTCCTGGAAAGCACGATCGATAGATGGAATTGGGGACTCCTAACCATTGTTTACTTGAGGGATGTCGAGTCTAACAGAAGACTAAGTAACGAAGTCTCCGGCTTCAACATTGTAACCATCAAGGATCTAAGATTTTCAAGGCGCCGTTTCGACATTTTCTCCAGAAGTGGCTCCAGTCCTACGTTCTCTAGAAGCGGATTCGATTCAATGTTCTCATCAAAAGCCGCTCCGCTTCAACGTTCACTCTAGAAGCCGCTCTGCTTCAGTATTATCTCTATAATTTGCTCCAGGATCTGAAGCAGCATTTGGCTCCTTAAGTTTCAACGTCCTCTCCAAGAGCAGAAGCCTCTTCAACACTACTCCTTCCTGCAAAGGGTCGTGCCACCACACTCCCAATGTCAAGGATCATGATCGCAGTCATCCAATCTTCGTAGTCATGGCCACCTTATGATCCATCCTGCCAAAACTCGTGACCATGGACAGTTTGCTCGCTTACGCATCTAGCCAATCCTTTTACTTACATGGATTCCCATACAATTCTAGCCAACCTACTTTGTTCCCACGACAATGTAGTCTCTTCTGATTACATCTACTACCAAAAAATGTTGCCGCTCATTTTTTAATACCATCCAGAGCTTCACCACAGCAGAAATCACTACAAAGGTAACCCGAACTCCTTCATATTCCAGTTTCACGTGGAAGAAGTAACAAAATCACCAGTATGAACGCACGATGGTTATGTCTTTATCATGGTCAACCCACTGACCATACAAGTTGGAAACATGTAAACCATACCTGGGGACTGAGGATATACACAGAATAATTTCACTGTCAAAGCTCATAAGACACAATCAACCAAAAGTCCATAGCCACAACAAGGTCACCTGCTCTTCAAGGGTGCATCATAAGAATATCATCACCTCTCTGTCTAGAATACGCCTTCAACACTTTACAAGGCCGCAGAGGATTCCCAAGCCTTCTCAGAGGAAAACAACTTCATAAACTAAAGAAAAATGCGACCGGGGACTGCTCATCGCAGTCCATCCCGATGACCATCAAAGACTCACGAGAAAACTCCAGAGAAGCGACTGAAACATTTTTTTTGAAGAAACATAGGGAGCCACGATAAACAACATAACTCTCTCATTCCTTCCTCTTCGCTATCCAGAATATTTCTTCAATGTACATCCCAGCGTCACATCCAGAATATTTTGTGAAGATTTGACCATTTTCATGTTATTATAATGATGATTATTATGAGGATAGTGTTGATGAAGAGTCGGACACATATAACATAGTGATTAGGAATTTGTTCCTCCAATTGAGATTTACAATGATAATATTATATCTAGTTCAAATCCAAATAATTTTAATAATTATTCACCTATTCAAAAGGACAAGTATTTGACTAGAGATACCACCGTTTTAGATGATGTAGTATTTCTTTATGATTTCGAAGCCGATGATAGTTTTGAGGAAAGATTTTATTCTGAGAATATTTTTTTAAAGTCTAGTGATTTAGAAACATTAGTATTAGACAAAGAAGATGAACTCGTAGAGCTTTCAAATATGATGAGTGAGGATACACCTTCCGATTATAACTTAGAAGAATTAATTGATCATTTTCAGGAATTTGATGACCTAGAAATTAGAGAGATTCTGACTAGTCTATCTAGATATACTAAAACCTCTAAGTTTTGGGGTGATTATCATTCTCCATGTGCCTTACCTTTAGCTATTACAGAGATCCCTCACTTGGGACTTGACATATGTTCCTCAACCATTTTAAATGATTATCTTCATACATGTTCTCCCGAACCTAATAATGTCCAGGAAGAAGTTCAGTTGTTAGAAACCCATCCCGTGGTTGATGTGGTTTACCCAGGCGATAATACCCAAATTGACTTTGTTTTCCCACCAAATATTTTTCAACCAATTGTGGAAACGTATAAGTTTCAGATGTGTCAATTATTAAGTTTTGAGACTAGACCTAAGTACTTTAGGATATTAGAATCGACACATTTATTTAAGAATCAATTATGGTCATCTATGTAAGTCAAATTTGATTGACTTTAAGGTCCGCAGTTATTTAGGTTATTATTATGTGCTTCTAAGTTTTTATTTGAGTTTATCCAGACTATACAACCTGATAATTTGGATCTTACTTATGAGGAACACAAACCCAAAGAAATTTATTTAGACCCTTTCATAGAGCCTGAACTTGAACCACAGCTAGATGTAGTTTTCTTAAACATGAAACTAGACAAGGGTGTGCTTTATTTGTTAATTTTCTTGGCGTATTGCAGATTCCTTTTACTGGTGGTAGCTTTATTTGGTTTTGATGACCCACAGATATTTTGGCTATTGCTTTATGATTTTATAAGGTGACTAATCCTTTCTTAGTCTGGCTGAAGACTTCAAATTTAGCACTTCTTGGAAGGTAACCCTTGCTCATGCAACACGGTAATATCTTTCCTTAGCTCTTTTGCTTCAAATGGTAATAATTTCTCCTTGTTCATGCTTTTAATTTTATCTTTAGAACATTGAGGACAATGTTATATTTAGGTTTGGGGGTCTGGGAGAAACTTTTTAGTTGCATTGTTAAACTCTAGAGCCCAGAAATTTATGCTTATTAAGGATGACACTAACCAATCTAAGTGGATGGAAGCATCTTGGTTGTAGGAGTTGAGGAACCAATCTGATTAGATGGAAACATCTAAAGAGTTTATTCATAAAAGTACATAGCTCAGGTGTCAGAAATAACATAGTATTTTCGCCATATCTCGTTGAGTCCTTTTCACTTCTGTTTTTATTTTGTGTTCTTTTTAAAATATGTTCTCTAAGTGATTAGGTGGGGCTCACGAATAAAGTTGTTACCACTGCTAGGGTGAAATAGAGTGACTGAGATACCAAAAAAAAAAGGTAGATAAAGAAAATAGTTCAGATAAATCGATAATATTTGTTAAAGATAATATTCATTATGGAAGAGCTAATAACTCATTTTACAACAGGTTTGGTTGGTAACCTAGCAACAAGCTCGGCTCCAACTCATTTTTGAATAGCAACACAACTCATTAGGGTGATAAAGAATATTTTTTTTTTATTATTATGAGAAAAAGAAAATTGAGACCAGACCACAAGACCAACCAGAATAAATTCAATAAAGTCGACCACTGGTACCTGATAGACGCATTTATGTGTCTAATTTGTCCTCAATGCTTCATATTGTTAGTACTCGTTTTTGTCCTTATTATGGTATTTTGTGTGTTTGTAGGTATTTTTTGGAAATAAAGATTGTTGGAAAATTCGGCTCGAAAAGTTGCTCGGAACACCCCCGGAGGACATTTGCTATTCGGACTCCCACTTTGGATAAGGGTCAGCCACGGCTATGTGTAGCCTAAATTTGTCCTCAGCACCCACGTCTATGTATATCCGATTTATCCATCGCACCCATCTTCTTCCTTTTGAATTTGGTTTTGGCAGGAAAAGAAGTTATTCACCTTGGCAAATTAGGGTTGGATTTTTGGTGATGTCCTAGCGAGATTCAATGGCTGATATTGAGTGGGATGACTTGACTGAGCGTAACAGGCCTGGTATGGTCTATGTTTTCGACTGAATTTGGATAGATAATCGTGTGGGAGAAAACAAGGAGTACGTGGTCGAAAGTGATAATCACGGGTTTACAACAAATTCAAACATGTACTCACGTGTTTGGATAGTGTTGGGTTACTTAAAGAAGCGTGTAGGAGTTTAATAAGGAAGTTTCAATAGCTGCAGACGCGTTGGAGAAATATTTTAGGAAAGAAAATATTTCCGAGAAGAAGAAAAATAATGGAGGATTATATGAAGTTATGGCGAGATTTTTCGGTGTTGTTGGGTTATAAATAGTTGTTGAGATTGTGTAGAGGCAGCGGAGAGAGATTGGGGAGAATTGAGAACATCACAAAGTCGAGATATTGAAGTTGCAGTGATACACCATTTTATGCTGCTACCAAGAACACCAAGAACATTAGACGCACAAAAGCAGTCACATTTGCTACAGTGTTTGCGACAGATAGGCAACAATATTAATGCTACAGTGACAGTGACAATTTATATATATCGTTCTCTGTAACAGCTCGGTTTGTAAAAAATATAACTATTACAAACCCGATATTATTTTTTATCTCCCATTTTCATCTTTGTAAACACCCTTTGAGCAATAATAATAAATTTTGAGCGTGTTTCCAACATGATGATGAGCTAATTCTCCCACAACCAAGGAAATGAGGAAGCTATTTACGCATGAATAGTTGGTAATTATTTATTTTCTCTAATTTATAATTTATAATTCACTCAATCACTGCTTTTGCAGAGTTTTTAATTGTTTGCAAAGTTTTCTTCATTAGTTGTGATTCAATTAGATAAGTTATGCTTTGTTTACATTATTTATGCTTAGGGGATACAATTAATTTTTGAGAATTTGCCTGATAATTTGTGAGTTAAGAAAATAAGGGACTTAAAGATAATTAGAGTTTTGGGTTATTTACCATCATTCATTCATGTGTAATAGTGGAATCAGTGTCTTGGTTATTTTTGAACCCACAATTGGGGGATAGTTTTATTAATTGGGGGATATGAATTACTTCCCCCAACCAGGGGTGGCTGATAAGGGGTAACTTTTGATTATGAAAATACCAAAATACCCTTTCCATAATTAAAATCCTTTATGAAAAGACTGTTATACCCTTTCCCCTAAAACTTTAAAATCAAAAACCAAAACATTTTATCCCCCATTTCAGTTTTGTGCCGGCACAGTTAGGTTAGGGTATTTTTTTTCTTCATCTTCTTCATCGTTCTTCATCGACGATTAATCGTTAAATCAAAAGTTTCTTCGTCGATTAACCTACCTACCCGAATCATAACCATGGCTCCACGAAAGAAAGTAAAAGCCAAAACGAAAACCAAATCGATTGCTCAACAGAAACACGAACAAAGAATTAGTTCGATTGCTGAAGAACAAGAAGAGGTCTAGCCGGCGAACTCGGACGATCAAACACTCGCACTCATGGCTTATTTGAGAAGGTTAGTGATTTTGAACTCGTTTATGATTGTTTTAATCGATTTATAGCAATGGGTTTAGGTTAGAATCGAAAAACAAAGATAAAAGAGTCGAGGTTGACAGAGTGCCGGCATTGAATCTTGGATGAATACCACGCCGATTTTGAGTACCGGCATTGAATCTGGGATGAATACCACGCCATTTTCAATTCCTGAATGTGAAATTGCAGTACCGGCATACAAATTGGGTTGAATACCATACCGGTTTTATGTACCGGCATTGATTAATTGTAATTCGTGTATGCCGGCAGTAAGCTTAGAACACACAGGAACATTCTGTAGTTTGACACCAATACCGGCATTGAATCTAGATTTCTTGCATGCCGGTTCTTTAAAAATGGCATAGATATGATTGAATTTTTGTATGCCGGTAGTTACTATAAACATACATGAACACATATGATATTTTGATCAGTACCGACACTGAACTGATTTAATTTCAGAGTGCCGTTAGTTGTGTTTTATTTATCGGCATTCTCGACAGCCAAGTTTGAATGCCGGTAGGGCTTAACCGGCTTCGTCTTTCTACCCATGGGAAATGCCGGTACTTAAACTTCCACTATGTCTGAGCATATTTTTGCTTCGTGTGCTTATGTTATAGGTCAAAAGCCAAGGAAGGTAAAAAATTAAATAATAAAGATGCTCTCACTAAGAGAAAGAGGAAGGACGGTCTTGATACACCTTAGTCTCTGCCTCCACGAGGGAAAGATGTAGGTCGCAAGAAGCGTTTAGGGTTTGAAACAAGAGGGGCAATTTGGAAGAGTGGTGGTGACAGTAGTGCACTTGTAATCCGTGAACGTACTGGAACAGTTGAGGAGGATGAGCATGATGAAGGTGAAAGTGAGGAGGAAGATGATGAGGTTTCCACGAGTCAATTAGCAAGCCAAAGCGAAGTTGGTGGGCCGATTGAACAACCAACACAAGGCAAGGTCAAGGGCAAGGGAAAACAGAAAGTTAAAGGTTGTCACCTTCCTAACATTGATGACATGTAACCCGACCTCGAACGTGGTAAAATTTGGGGTGAAGCTCCGAATCTGAAAGTACTATTTGGATACAAGCACTCTTGGGCTCGTACTATCTATCAAACATATGTAAGCATATTTTATTTTGTGCATATGTATTGTTTTGTATTTATGCGAAATCTCTTAATCGTATTATCTTCTAATTGTAGGATCATACTAAGGTTGTTCGTGTCTGCCGAAACCAAGCCGTTGCCCATTGGGATTTGTCTATGGAGCATGATGATGTGCAAACAATAGTAATGGAATCTGGTCTGTATGGTTTGGTGGAAAATTATTTGAAGCCAGATATTGTGACGGTCAATTGCTTCGTTGAACGCTACCATGGTGAAACTGATACAATGCACTTCCCGTGGGGAGAGATGACCTTGATCCCAGATGATGCTCAAAACATTCTAGGCTTGAACGTAATCGGAAAGTCAATTGCAGAAGGAGTTGAGTGTTTGGACCTTGATTGGTCGAAGCTGCATGCTATGACTAACAAGTTTTTTGGTTGGGATTTCAAAACTTCAACAGAGAGCTTTCATTGTTCCCAGTCTAGTAAGAAGAAGACATTCAAGGTGACGATGCTTAAGAAGAGGTTTGAAAATACAAAGCAAAGAAGTTTGGAGGATGGATGGGACCCTGCACAGATTCGATATACCGCCGCTGCATACCTGTTATACATCTTGGGCACTAGGGCATTCCCCGACACTAATGGAAACAGGGTAAGTGCAAACTTTCTTCAGTACCTGGACCCGTTGGAAAATGTTTATATCTATTCTTGGGGCACCGCGGTAATGGCCCATCTGATGGCGGAGATGAGAAGGGCCGCTTTGGCTAAAACAAACCAATTTGTCGGGAATTTCACTCTATTGCAGGTAAAAATATTTTCTTAACTTATTTTCTTATATATATTGTTCACATGTATATATTCATCATGAACTTAGAATAAAAATTTACTGTTTCACATTGAAATAGTTGTGGTGTTATGAACACTTCCCAACCTTGTTCAAGAATTTCCCTTTCTTGAAGACCATTGAGTGTCCCGAAGCCGATGCTCCTAGAGATAAGAAGTTCGAGTATAACAGCATTCCAAAGCCCGGTAATAAAGGTCGACTGATCGAGATGAGATTGGCTCTCGAAGAAATGAGTACAGAAGACATTGTGTTTGACCCATATAAGGAGGATAGAGAAAACCGTCAACTTTTGAAGTTTGGTAACGTTGCATTCTACAATGGCCCGTTGTTCCACCCAAAAGGATATATCATGGCTGATCCATGCCGTGTGATGCGCCAACATGGATTTAAGCAATTATCCCGTTATTGGTCGGTCTCTGTTGATAATTATCGTCTTTACATTTCTCGGTGCAATTCAACTCCCAACAAGTTGCATGTAGTGTATGATCCGGAACCGGAACCAACACATTGGAGGGACAGAGAGCCACGACGTTTGGTAGATATTAGTAAGTGGGAGATTGCGGAAAATGGTGATGAAGTTGATAATGCTTACATGGAAGATTACCTGGAATGGTCACATCCGTATGTCGTGCGCCCTCCCTCCGTCAAAGTTCTTCCCCAGAAAAAACCTCTTGCTGAAACTATTACACCTCCACCACCTACGACGGCCCAACTTCATACGACTATTGGATTGCTAGTAAGTTTTATTAATTGCTTAGTTGTTTAATGTCAACATAATGTTATATATTAGTAGATATTAATTATGTGTTTATGTATTAAACTAGCGCCGTCGGGTTCGCAACTTGAAGAAGATGTTTGGTTGCAAGTACGATGAAGGAATGGTGCTCTCCCTTGAAGAAATCAAGGAAGTCGAGAAAAGCTTGATAGAATTGAAGAAACCGACCCTAGTGCAAAAGCTTTGTTTGGATAAACGAGGAAGGTTCCCACCAACAAGAAACTAAAGACCAAGTGAACAGTGGATGGTTATTGTAATTGTGTTGAACATGTCTCGATTCAACTTGTTTTCATTTGAACAATGGGTGGTTATTTTAATATGTTTAACTCTTTAGTTATTTGGTTTGCAATTGTGTTGAACATGTCTGGATTTCTATGGAAAAAATTAAACACACTAACACCGGCGTCCTTTAAATTTTTAATTCAATGCCGGCTCTATAGTGCCGGAATTGAAATTGTCTCTAATTCTATACCGGCACAAGAAGTTAAAAAATTTCATGTTCCTGTGTAGATTTTGACAACTACCGGCATAGTAATTTTTTATAATTCAATGCCGGTATTGTAATTTTAGTCCTTACTTCCTTCTTGACAGAAAACCGGCATGGATATGTCGGTTCAATCAATGCCGGTACGCTTCTAAAAATTTATTTCAGATGCTATTTGATTTCATTCCTAAGTAATCTATTACATTGGATTGGTTCTTTTTAATTAAAACATGATAGAAACCATTCAATGGATTGCACGTTGTTAGAGATAATCTATTTCCATCCCTTTTCAACAATTGCGGAACCTTTGAGCCTTTCCCGAATCTGTTCGAAGACATCGTCCGGGATTGGGGTATCAAGGATCATCTTCACTTGTTCTTCTTCTTTTTCAACATATTCCTTTCCCTTCATATAACACCCATCACACCGCATTGGCCCTTGTGGTTTTCTCTTGACTCCGCTAGGTCAACAGCTTTGTCAAACCATTGAAACTCATCGCACTTTGGGTGATTCAAACACCTTATAAACATTCTTCCATTTTCAGCATCATCAGTTTTTGCAATCCAAAACCGGCGTGTCCCATCACAACTTCTGCACTTTGAATAAATAAAAGGGCAGTCCATTGCTAGATGAGATGGTGACTTACAAATTTGACACTTGCAATGATGACTCTGTAACAGAAAATTATATTAGTTATGCGTCATTGTATTGAACATTGTATTGTTAGTAATGATTAATCTACTTACTTTGCAAATAGAGCTAATTGATGAATCTCCCATCGATTTGTGAAGATTTAACCGTGCTTGATTTGTTGAGAGAAGGATTTTTGTTATTTTGTGTGTGGTTTGTATAGATTTTCTCCAAGGAATGGGGGTATTATATACAAATGATTCTCCAACGGTCTTATTTTAAAAAAAAACTAGCCGTTTTTTTTTTTGAATTCACCTATACCGGCATAGTCGATATTGAAGATTCAATGCCGGTATAGGTTAAATATTTTCCCGAATCTCTGTGAATGAAAACCGGCATTGTAATCTTATGGAAATCAAAACCGGTATTCTGTACCGGTATGGTTGTTCATAATGACATCAATTCTGGTTCTGGTTATTTTCAAAAAAACTAGTCGTTGAGGTTTCTCACTATATAAAGAGAGCTAATACTTGGACCCAAAAGTCCCAAACCGTTGTGTTCTTATATATATCCTTTAACCTCTTAACTTAGAAACCATCCACCCTAGAATAATCATCTATAAATAACTTAGTATAGTACCTAACCCGTCATTCAACAAATGGCATCGTTTGACTCGGAGGAAGATTTAGCAATCACCCAAGCATGGTATGCCGAAACTCGTCCTTCAATTATAGATAACAGCACGCGGGATTCCATGTGGTTGAAAATTTTTAACAAATTTGTTCACGACTATGGTAACCCAAAACGAAGAAGTGCTAAACAAATTGAGGAACGACACGACATCATCCTAAATGCGGTGGTTGAGTATCTAAAATTGAAACACCGGATTCATCAAGCTAACCACAATAGATTATCTCCTCAACAACTTGTAAGTATTTTGTATGATTAATTCGACATAATTAACTATTTTGGAATTCGTATGTAACAACCATAATGTGTGCATTGTTTTTGTAGCATGAAGCCGTGAAAACACGTTACTTACAAGAAAAGGGAGAACCATTCTTGTTTGAAGCCAACGCTAACCACATTGTAACCAAAGTCACGGAGTTCCGCCAGCTGGGTGAATCGGAGACGGATTCTTCTTAATAATATTGATAGTTTAGTGGTAATTTCTTAGGTTTTTTAGTGGCTAGATATCTATGTAAACCCGTTAACCAATGCCGGCGTAGTATTAATATATATTTGAATGCCGGTAGTAGATGCCTAATTTTTTGTTGTTCCTGTGTACAATTTATGTATTTCCGGCATAGAGTTTTGAAAAAAACGATTGCCGGTACATAGTGCCGGCATGATCGTAAACCATATATAAATGCCGGTACGTCATAATCAATGCCCAACGACTATTTTTTCAAACTCTAAACCTGTAAAGTAAAATGCCGGCGTAGATTTTAGGTTACCAACAATGCCGGTACCATAAAGTGGAAAAGAGCCGTTGTGTACTCATCTATTTAAAGTGGCTACACCTATTGCAGTTGATACATTTCTATGATGGCAAAAAAAAAAAACCGGCTACCAATTTCAGAGAATATTTATATGAAAGAAGAGTCTCAACTCCGGTAGGGAATCAATCATCATCCACCACTAACTCAATTCCCATGATACTAGAAAAACTTAGAAGGAAGGACCAAACCACCATGTCAATTTTCGCAATGGAAGAAGAGATACTAATAAGGAAAAGAGAAGAAGAAGAGGCAGCAAAGGAAGATTACTATCGCGAAGAAACAAAGATAATATACGAACGTGTAAAACAATCGAATATTGAAGCGGATGTTGACGAAGAAACCAAATGGATCAAAAATTACTACATAGTATCTGATTTCCAAGAAGATCACCTCCCTCCAAACCTTTTTTGGGGTCTTGTTGCGGATGGTCCTTATATGCGGGAGTTCGTGGACGATAAGTGCAAAAAACGTAAAATAGTTTACGGGGATGAGTATGTATCGCATCGGACTACTGCCCTCATAAAATTATGTCGCAAATACAACGAGTTTCTCGCAAGATACCGAGACAATAGGTTTGAAGCTCAGGCCGCATACACCAAGTGGAGAAAAGAGCCTTTTAGGAATTTCTAAGCCGCTTTGTTTGTTGAATCTCGTACCAAGAAATGATGTTAGTCGCAATTACCTTGAGGTCTTTCATTTTAGGTGTTAGGTTGTTCAAGTGTTTGATGCTTTTAAGTCTATTTCCTTATGATTAATATGAAATTTCTTTGGTTTGTGGTTAATATTGTTTATTTCATCAAGTTTCATTCACATACCGACATTGATAGATACACCAAATTATTTTTAATTGCAAGTGCTGGCATTGAACGGTGCACCAATTACTAAGCCGGCATCATATTGACAATTTAAACATATTGTCAGAATTCCGGAATTGATTTTCTCCATGTATCTATGCCGGCATTCTGACGGTTACAATTTGAAACTCACTATAACCCATTTATTGGACGGTTAAAAAATCATTCCACTAGTTTGACTGTTACAAAATCCACTAGTTGGACGGTTACAAACCACTATAACCCATTTATTGGACGGTTACAAAATCCTTAATGTGTCGGTTACAAACTTCTCAATCTATTTAAGTGACGGTTTTGTCTACGAAATTATTCAATCTTCCTTTGTATTCAATCTTCATAATTTCATCTTCCATAATAAAGACAATGGGTCCTCGAAAATCTCGTGAAAAACCCAGTCCACAAAAATATGTAGATGAACCGCAAGAAAGTCCTGAAGAGTCTGTGGGTGAGGCGACCATAACAAATTTGATACGGTAAGTGAAGTATTTGTTGAATTGATTTTTTTTTAGGGTTTATCCCATAATATATAACACAAAGTCATCATTTCTTTTTTAGTCCTTACACTACACCACAATTATATTTTGAAATTACAAACTAGTCAATTGAAACTCTATTATGTTTGCGGTCGAATTTAATTTGAAAATCATGCCGGATTTTATGTCTTCAATCCCGATTGTATTGCATGATATTTCCGGCATTTGAAATTAGACAAACTATATGCCGGTAACAGGTCCCGGCATTGTATATTTGATCAGTACTATGCCGTATTTATTTGCCTTCATTGTTAAAAACTCTGTTCAAAAATCACAAAGTTCTGGTATACTCAAAAATATGTACGACAATGCCGGCACTTGTTCCGGCATCCTCGATAGTTTTACTATCTATGCCAGTTTTGTTTCCTTAGACCTTTTATTCTCTGTATAGAATTACAAAAAACCTGCACGCAGTTTTGTATTTCCTAATATGCCGGTTCTCGTACCGGCAGTCATTTTTGGTTTCATTTCTATGCCGGAATCCAGTGTGTAACTCAGTTTAACTTATTGGAACATAGGTCCAAAGCATCAAAAAAGGACAAAGGAAAAGGTAAAGTTGTTGTACAACAAAAACGTAAGTCTTCTAAACCTAGACGTCCGGATCCGGATACTGCTAAGGTCACAATTCGGGATCAACCTATAAGGGACTCAACCAGTAGTGATGATGATGAAGATGACTGGGAAACTGGGCCTGTACCCGAACGAGCTGGTGGATCATCCTCACAAGCAGCTGATGTGGGATTTCAATCATCTAAGGATGATGAAAAGGCACCCCCAGCCCACATGCCTGATAAAGATGACATAATTCCAGACCTCGTTGATGGAAAACATTGGGGTCAACCGAAAAACCCGCAACTCTTATTTTCCTACAAAGACTCTTGGGCTCGTTGGATCTATCAAACTTATGTAAGACGTTTCCATCTTGTTATTACAATATTCATCTGCTATCAAGTGAATTCAACTAAGTTTGGTGTGTTTTTATAGGACCACAAGAAATCTTTCCGTGTTAGCCGCCATCAACAATCGGATGTATGGAATTTGAAGGATGAGTGTGCGGCTGTTAAGGCAGTAGTCAAAGCATCCGGGTTGTATCCTGCAATAAATAATTATGTGGACACTGATACCATAACGGCAAACTTCTTTTTGGAGAGATTTTATGCTGAAACTGACACCATGCATTTTCCTTTTGGCGAGATGACCATTATCCCTGAAGATGTCCAAAGGATAATAGGTTTAGAGGTTGTTGGGAAAGACGTTAAGGTGGGAGATGACTCTAAGGACCTAGAATGGGACAAGATCTATGAGCTCACTGAAAGGTTGTTTGGATGGAACAAGGAAACCACTTTGGAAAATTTGTACAAGACAAGGACTTCCCAGATGAAGACTATTACATTCGTCAAACTCTTTGAATTGTTTGGGGATACGAAGAACAAAGTATTGACTCCCAAACAAGTTCAGCAAAGTGACGCTGCCTATATGTTGTTCATCTTGGGATCCGCTATATTCCTAGACACAAATGGTAATAGGGTGCATATGAACCTCCTACAATACTTGGATCCGTTGGAAAAGTTTCATGAGTATTCTTGGGACACTACTTTCTTGGCACATTTTTTGGCAGAAATGCGTCGAGCTTCTAAGGCAAATGCCCGTCAATTTAATGGGAATTTCACTGTCATTCATGTATAGATAACTATCCATTTGGTGATCGTTATCATTAAATTTAGTAGTTGACTTTTTTTTTTCTTACACATTTCATTAAAAGGATTTTTCATTGGCACAGGTGTGGGCTTATGAACACTTCCGAAGTTTGTTCGTAGGTTATAAAGGATTGAAGATTGTTTGTGGATATGAACATAATAAGGCTCTAGCTAAGAAATACTACTTCGAAAATACCCCGAGGCCCAATAACATGAAACGTTTAATTGCAATGAGGATGCATTTGGACTCGGTGGTTGTGGAAGACGTTGTGTTTGACCCGTACATGAATGCCAGAGGAGTTCATTTACAAAGGCATGACAATGTTTCATTTTACAACAGACCTTTATTTCATCCTAAAGGATTTGTTATGCACAACCCTTGTCGTGTAATGCGGCAACTTGGGTACAAGCAAAAAGATCTGACGGATACATCATATCAGAAATTCTCTCATGACTTTCCGCAATGCCAATCAGATAAGAACCATGCTCTCATAGTTTATGACCCTAAACCTGTTCTTGCACATTGGACTGAAAGGGAAGAAAAAGGACTTGTTTTGGATGTGGCCGATTGGGAATTGGATGAGAATGGTTGTGAGAGTGATCCAACCTTCCTAAGAGGTCATCGTAAGTACTCACATCCTTAAGTTGTGCGCCCGGATACCGTAGAAGTTCCTCCACAAGAAGCACGTCCCTCCACAACTCCGTCAACTATGCACGACCTTCTACAGCTCGTTACGTTGTTGGTACGTACGTCTTGTGCATTACTATTTTTGAAATCTATATGTATGAACTTATACAATTGTACATACTAAATACATGTTGAAAAATCCCTTAACAGTGTCAGAGGATTGGAAACTTGTCAAGATTCTTTAAGAAGAAGACCAAGAAAGGTGAGTTGATGACCCAGAAAGAACTGGAGAACATCGTCCAAAAGATAGACCAAATTGAAGATCCGGAGGTAAAATACTTGTGGGGCGAAAGGAAGAAGAGGGTACACAAGAGGCCAAGAACTGAGTGATCGTGTGTTTCTTTTATAGTATTATTTTGGCTTGAACAATTAGAGTTACTTTATTTGTGTGTCTTGTTAAAATTTGAACATCTTTCATTCACTTGTTTTAGGTGTAGAACTTCTTAACTTTTCATTTCGTTTGGTAAAATTTTGCTTATGTTATTTTATGGTATTAAGTCTTTGCTTATGTTATTTTATGTGTATTGCAAATCACTTTTTCTAACTTTGGTTTATACAAAACCGGCATAGACTATATCGTGTGTACTATGCCGGAATTCTGTTTAGTTCTAGAATTTAAAAGAATAGAGTTCTGGCATAGCCAATAGCGCTAAAACTATGCCGTAAATATGTTTACTTATAGCGTTATTCCAGCACAAAAGAGAACATATATTGCAACGCCGGTACGAGTACCGGCATAGTAAAGTTTGAATCAAATCACATTGGCACATAAATGGCATATGGTTTAATGATTACAATTCAAATTTCCAAAAAAACAAAAGGTGGAGTATTAGTAAACCACATATATCCAAATTACTCATCATCGCCTCCACACGTATGAAGTTTGCCCTCCTCCTCTTCAAGAGGTTTCTTTGATAAGGCCAAAGCATCCCATAATTGGTGATTCTCATCATACAATTCCATCTATCACTTCCATAGCCTCGGATCTAGTTCCTTGTTTTTAACCATCCCACAAACCGGTGGTAATGGATAATTGTCCTTGAGTTTCAGAATAACGAAATAATTGCCGTTCACGTACGCCAAAACAAATCTTCTCGTCTTAAGGGATCCCTCGCATTTTTGCCACTTTGGTGTAAATGTTGTGACTACGGTGGGGGAAAAATAATGAACAACACAATTAAATGTATCCGCTACTAGATGGACACAAAGCGGCATCCTCATCCAATATTGAGAAGGAAGAAATGCCATTTCCTGCTTGGGTCCTAACACTTGAGCACACATATCATCAAACACCTCGTCGTGACCAACCAGTTGCTCGTAAAAGCTCTTCTTCTTCACAAGTTGATCGGCCATCCTCATTCTAGCATATCATCATGGTGTCATTCCTTTACTAACGGACGTCTCGAAGATTCCTAATTGTTCGGTCACGACATGATAGCCACAATTTCCATCTCCATCGACATCATCCGTGTACACAATAAACTCGCGAATAACCTCCGGAAGTTGGTCTATGTAAGACTTTATCTTCGTATAATAACTTCTAATGGTCCTACCTGTTATAGGATCCTTATACATCTTCGTATTACCATTATTTAGCTTAATTATATCCAACTCATCATCTGCAATCCCTACACTCCAAATGTCTATTGTATTAGACGGGAGAATATTCTTCCTTGGACTTCCTATACCCCTTTTCCTTTGAACATCGGCTACATCGACTATGGGTGTAGCATCCGAATTCTCACCTTCTTATCTTTGGTAGATTAATGTTGATACCTTCGGCGGCCTTCCCCCTTTCCTTTGAACCTCGGCTACATCGACTATGGGTGTAGCATCCGAATTCTTACCTTCTTGTCTCTGGTAGCTTAATGTTGGTACCTTCGGCGGCCTTCCCATTTTCCTTTGAACCTCGGCTACATCGACTATGGGTGTAGCCTCCGAATTCTCACCTTCTTGTCCTTGGTAGATTAATGTTGGTACCTTCGGCGGCCTTCCCATTTTCCTTTGAACCTCGGCTACATCGACTATGGGTGTAGCCTCCGAATTCTCACCTTCTTGTCCTTGGTAGCTTAATGTTGGTACCTTCGGCGGCCTTCCCCTTTTCCTTTGAACCTCGGATACATCGAATATGGGTGAAGCCTCGGAATGCTCACCTTGTTGTCCTTGGTAGCTTAATGTTGGTACATTCGGTGGCCTTCCCCTTTTCTTTTGAACCTCGGATACATCGACTATGGGTGTAGCTTCGGAACCCATCGTTTGATGTTGACTTGATATTGGTTCCTTCTTTGGCCTACCACGTTTGTTTGGAACCGGCGCTTCCGCAAATCTGGCTTCTGAAATCTCACTGGTGGATAGATCTCGTCTCTTAGTTTCCCCGAGTTCTTCTTCACATCTACTCATTTCTTTCAATTCTTTCCTTTGTTTTCTCCTTGGAATTTTAGTTTGTGGTCTACCGGCCGGATCTCCCTTTCTTGGCTCTTCACTTGGTGCTATCCATGGGCGTGTAATAATCCTCAGTTGGCTCAACAACACTTGTTGGCTAGCCGAGTTGGCTCGTGAGTAATCTTCATAGAATTCCTTGGCCTCCTTTGTAACCCATGGTGATTTTCCGGGATCTTCCGTAGGGGGGAGGTCGAAATTTAGTTGCTTCCAAAACGGATCAATAACATCAATTGGTATCACTTCTTCATACTTCACAAGCATATGACGACACGGAAGCCCCAATGAAGACATGTCGGGACAGATACACACATCACCCGGTTTTCCGTAATTTTTCTCGTATTTCATTTGTCTCATCATATGTTTTATTGCCCTATTCCTTGGAGCAACTTAATATGTGGAATAAATTGAGTCATCCTATCCATTGAGCTTTTCTCAAAAGCCTTCTTGATCCTATCGATATCAGCCTTAAAGTGTTGCTCCATTGCCTCGGTGACCGTAACCACGTTTCCTTGCCCGGACTGGATGAGATCTTTGAATCTCCCATGAGAGGACTCCGCTATACTAGTTGTTTTATTCCCATAATGTCTATAATGATTTGTCCATGCACGCACAAATTTTTCCTTGAACTTATCCAACCAATTAACCCGACAATATGAGACGGCACTTGGATACACTTCGTTATATTTGGCAATAAACATGTTCAATCTCTTTTGATACATGTCCTCGGTAAGAGACCAATAAACTTTCTCCCAATCCTTTAGAAATTCCAACCACCTTTTATGATTTTCACCGTGTTCTTTGTCGACTCGCTCTTTAATCTTTCCTCTTTCATTTTCTTCTTCTTCGGGTGATAGTTTCTCTTTGCGAACATCTTCCTCTAGTACAACAACCATTCTCTTCTTAATATCCTCCTTAGTGGGTTCGAACAAAGCATGATAATGTTTTTTCACATTTTCACCAATATGATATGTACATAGGAAATTTTGTGCATCCGGATATACGTCGGAGATGGCATTCATTAGTGCGTCAAATTGATCGGTTATGATGACCTTCGGTGATCGGTTTTCCGGGAACAATAATTTCAATTGTCGCAATGCCCAATGATAATTGTAATCCTTCTCATTTTCCATTAAACACCAAGCCAATGTGAATGTTACCTTGTCCGATGTTTGCCCCACGATGTTGAACAACGGCATGTTGTATTTGTTTGTCTTGTAGGTGCAGTCCATCATAAGAACATCACAACACGTATGAGCCAATTGTGAAAGCAAAGGATGCGAAATGAATATTTGAAGGGGATTCTTGTCCGGACCTCTTTTAATGATTCGCGTGTACTTGTGATCCCAAACTATCTTCTCAAATTCTTGCATAACGGTCCTCCCTTCCCATTCTAACCTTCTAATGGTTGCTCGTGCGCTATAAATTGTACTTAGGGAAGAAACGTTTGTCTTATCCTTTTCCTTGAAGCCTCTGAGAATCACTCTTGGTTTGATACATGCTTTGGTTATTATCCTTACATCCTCAAATTGATGAGGTTTTAGCTTCGCAACTACAGAGTGACCAACAAAATCTTTCGGATCCTGATGGTTATGATGCCCAAAACACACCGTATAATCCCATTCTTCTTCCTCTTTTCCTTTGTCTCGTAGATGGAATACAAGCTTAAAGGGGCACTCATCCTTCTTCGTATTAGTCTTGTATACCCTATTAGTCTTCTTTTCATATACATAACCCTTTCTCTTATGGCTATTCTCCTTGTATTTTCCGTGTCGTTCACAAACCATCTCAAAACGAACATTTGAACCTTGGCTATTCCTCACTAAGACACACATGTTCTTAAGAGCCGTCTCTTTTTCCCAACCAATAGCTTTAGCTGGAGATTTTATTCCCTATATAACGACAAAAAGGGAAGATTATAAGGTTAGTTTACAAGCAATCCCAACATAAAATTGTAAAAACTAGGTGAAAGTTTTGTTTGGTAACATACCAGAGGCATTTTATAGTATTCAGACGTATCCCGAAAGAGAGGTTTGGAAGTTGGAGCGATGTATGTCACAACCTAAGGCACGAATGAAAAGATAATTGAATTAGTTCCACATAATAATGTTCCGGCAATGTATGTTTTTAAATATCAATGCCGGGATAAGGGATGCTGGCATTGTAGAAAAGATAAAATGCTCGCCGGTACCTTGTGCCGGCATCCACGATAATTTACATTAGATGCCGATACAAAGGTTCAAAATATCATTAACTCCTGTATGATTTTCATGTAAAACCGGCATAATATATATGTAAAGTTCTCTGCCGGTACATACTACCGGCATTCACGAAAAATTACACACTACCGGCGTTTACGAAAAATAAAATAAAAAGCCGGTACTTAAGATCGAAAAACAAATACTCCTGTATGTTTTACTTGTGGTACCGGCATAGTAAGTTTGGAGTAAACCATGCCGGTATGGATATTCCATGGAATATTCGGTGGTAGGTAAAAAGTGAAATATATACCGGCATGGATATTTGGTATGAATACGACGCCGACACTGTTTCAAAAATGGGGGATATACTGAACCGGCATGGAAATGAGTATGAATACGACGCCGGCACCACCAGTTCCGGCGTAGTATTCATACTACGAGCGTGCCGGCACTACCCTTTTTCAGAGAAAAAATGGCGGTTTGAAACAGAAAAATGAAATTTTCGACCTCTTTGAAGCATTACCTGTGTGTTGGGGTTGCTTGTATGCTGGACATGTTTACTTTCTTGGGTTGGTTCTTCACAAAACACTTCATGCTCACGAAAATCATGACCCAAGGGTGTTGGTTCATCATATAACTCCAATTGTGAGTTGTTATCATTAACCGAAGATTGATGATATGATTGTTGTTGTAGTTGAGCTAAAGATTGTGCAACTGCAAGTCTCTCATCACAATCATCTTCCATTTTCCAAAAAAAAATATCACTCAAAATTTTCCCTCCTTCTACTCTAAACTAACCCACACAAATAAAAAAATAAAAGCTAAAAACACACTAATTTATCCCCCAAATGATTAGGATTTTACTAACTATTGTTAACTACTAATCCTGATTAGTGGGGGCTAGATTAGGAATTAATAAAATAATTACATAGGGGGTAACCCTGAATTGCTATTGGGACACCTATTTTGTCCTGTAGCTATATCCCCCAATTGCGCGTTCTTATTTTTCATATCTTGAAATCAATTTTGATCTAAGTTTTCTTTACTTTTAAGTTTTATTAAATCTAAAATCCATTCGTTTCACAGATCTCAACGAACCTTTTTACTACAACATTGAAAATAACCATCAATTTTTGGCGTCGTCGACACGGACTTGTCTTTAGGCTAGAGTTTTTAGATTTTTTTTTTCTTTTTTAGGTTTTTATTTGTTCTTCTTTACGTTTTTGGGTTTTTGTCTTTTCCTTACAGAATTTGGAATTTGGAGCGAAAGAAAATTGTGCCAAAGCTTTTGGTGAATACTTAAAGACTTAGAGTAAAAGGAAAAGCGAAAGGAGCGAAAGAAGAAGATTTTTTTTTTTATAAAAAAGAAAAAGAAAAAAAAAGAGAGTTTATTTATTTTTAGATTGTATTAGTATTTCTTTATTCTTGTAATTTTTTTTTTTTTTTGCACTTTACTCTTTACTCTTTGGACTTTGGACTTGGACACTTGGACATTCTTTTATTTTATAAACCCTACGGAAGGGTAGTATTAATTATTAAACTGTTTGCAGAGAAGGAAGGTGATTACGATATCACCTCGGCCCCTCGGGTTCGTACATGACATAGGAGTCGTGGCCCGAGTCGACTACAACGGTTCATCCCCCGTCTGGTACGGGAGGTAAGTTTTTCGAAACACTCACGAATCCCATGTCAGCGAGTTACTGTATTCCTTCGGTTGCATATATATGCTAAGGACTTAAATACGGCTGTTTTAAATTCCTAGTACAGGGCAAGGACTGGACATACAAGATAAGGGTTCGGATTTCATCACCGTTCCCTTCTTGCCCGCCTTAGGAAAACGATACCAAACGCGAAACTAAGCCTAAAATTTGGAATAGAACGAGACCGATAGGGTAACGAGCTTACTAGGAAAGTCACTCGAATAATATTGGTTACTCTTTAAGCATACTTCAAAGTTCATGATGGTTTCTGTGAGTTGAATGCGTGATTACGCCGCCTTGTAATGCGGTGAGGCCTTGGGTATCAAAGCTCCACGCAGATTCCCTCGCCTCTATTCAACTTACTTAAACTCGGATTGATTCCAGAGGGGTTTTCTCAGATTGTAACGAATTCCCTTTCGAAGGATTAGAAGCTGGTCTATAAAACAATCTAAGTGGACCATCATGCTTTTTGTTTGCCAGAAATCTCTAGGTTTGCTTTGGTGGAGTCAACCTTGTTTGTGTTTTCATAGAACTTCCATTCCTTTTAGGATTTTTCTTTTTCTTTTAATTTTCTTTTTCTAGTGTATGCCCGAGGTCATTAGAGAACGGGCTTGAAAAAGAAACACTCTAGGTCGTTTGATTAGTGACAAACCTAGTAGTTCTTCTTGTGAAGGCGGGGAGCTCGAAGACTCTTCTTTTGAGAGCCCCGTTTTTGGAAAATTTAGTTTTGAGAATATTTCTCTTTGTGAGGAAATTACCCCTAGTACTTCAGTTGTGCCATCCATGACTACTTTGAAAGATTACATGTTCCCAACTAGGACCAACCGAGCTTCGTGCATTAAATTTCCAGCCAATACGGCTAATTTCGAGATAAAACCTAGTATTCTTCAGATGATCCCTATATTCTTAGGAAAAGATGATGAGAACCCTTATTTTCATATTAGGGACTTTGAGGAAATTTGTGGGACAGTTAGAATAAAAGACCTTACTGATAAAGTCTTGAAACTTAAGATGTTTCCCTTTTCCTTGAGAGATAAAGCCAAGACATGGCTTAACAACCTACCATCTGAATCCATTGAAACATGGCAGGAGCTTATTGCTGATTTCTATATGAAATTCTACCCTAAGCATAAAACTGCAGCTGTTAGGCAGAAAATTAGTGCCAGTGTGCAACAAGAGGGAGAGTCTTTGTATAGGTTTTTAGAGATATTCAATGATCTCCTATCACAGTGTCCCCACCATGGATTTGATAAGATGAAACTTGTAGAGATTATTTATAATGGTTTAGACTATTCAACCAAATCCATGGTCGATTCTATGTGCGCTGGTGAGTTCACTAATAAAACTGTTGATGATGCTTTTACCTTCTTAGGAACTATCGCTGAAAAATCCCAACAGTGGGAGTCTTGTGTTGAACCCCCTAAAAGACTCTTGGTCAATAGAAGTAGCACCAATGTGGTAGATACAAGCTTCGAGTCAGATGCTAAGTTTGCTGCTTTGTCTAGAAGGTTAGAAGCTTTGGAAATGGGTCAGTCTAAAAATAGGTCCCTTGTTGAACCTAATAGAGCCTCTCAAGTCTATATTTGTGGAATAGAGCCCGATAACTCATTTTGGGAAGGTCATGTTAGTGAAGAACAATCCCATGTTGTCTATAACAACGTTAGGTTTGAGAATCGTCAAAAATTTGACCCATACTCAGAGACCTACAATCCTGGTTGGAGAAACCATCCTATTTTTTTTTTTGTCTAAGGGCCAGAATCAAGGTCAATCTAGTAATTCTCAGCCTCCCCCAGGTTTTGGTTATGCTAAGAACTCTTCAGGTCAACCCCAGTTTCAGAACACTTCTGAGAAAAAGATCTCTACCTTGGAAGAAACTCTTACTATATTAGCAAAGAACCATGATATGTTATCCGCGAACCACCTTAGCTTTCAACAAGAAACCAGGAAGAATTTGAAGAATAATTCCCAGACTCTTGCTAAATTAGAACTTCAAGTTGGCCAGATATCTAAGTTTATTAGTGAGAGAGAAGAAGGAAGGTTCCCTAGTCATACTGATCTTAACCCTAAAGGATAGAAATTGTACAATCATGTGAATTCTGTTACAACCCTTAGGAGTGGAAATAAAGTTGACAATAAGGTCGCCATGCCTGAAAGTGAACATGCTGTAGTTCACCCTTCTGAACCATAAACCGAGGAGACTGATTTAGTCTTTAAAGACACCAATGAGGATCATATTGAGACTGGCTTTGTTCCTAGAGCCCCATTCCCACGGCTGATAGTTCCAACTAAGAGGGAGTCCAACTTTAATGATATATTGGAGGTTTTAAGCAGGTTACTATCAACCTCCCATTGTTAGATGCGATTAAGCAGATTCCCGCTTATGCCAAGTTTCTTAAGGACTTGTGTACACTAAAGCGTAAGATTAGTATTCAAAAGAAAGCCTTCCTAGCTAGTCACGTGAGTTCTATTATTCAGAATACCACTACTCCTAAGTACAAAGACCCAAGGTCCCCTACCATTGCTTGCACAATAGGTAAATACCATGTTGAGAGAGCGTTTCTTGACTTAGGAGCCAGTGTGAACTTACTCCCATACCATGTTTACCTTAAGCTAGGACTTGGTGAGATGAAACCTACCCAGATGACTTTTCAGTTAGCTGATAGGTCTGTTAAAATTCCTCGTGGTGTGATCGAGGATGTTCTTATAGAGGTCGACAAGTTTATTTATCCAGTAGATTTTGTTATCCTAGATACCCAACCTATCCATGACCCAGAGAACCAGATACCGGTAATTTTAGGTCACCCGTTTTTAGCTACATCCAATGCGATCATTAACTGTCGAACTGGTATTATGAATTTGTCTTTTGGTAATATGACTATTGAGATGAACGTCTTTCATATTAGTAAGCTACCCTCTGAACTAGATGACTCGAGCATAGAAGAGGTGAACATGATAAGAACATTAGTCGAGGAGTCATTACCAAACACTTTGATGGAAGATCCATTAGAGAAATGCCTAGCTCACTTTGGGATTGATTTTGATGATGATGATGTGATTAATGAGGTGAATGCTTTGTTAGATTCAACCCCTTTGATAGACACTAGTAATGGATGGAAACCTAAGTTCGAACCTCTACCCGTTTCTAAGTCTACCCTAGTTCCTTCGTTAGAAAAACCTCCTAAGTTGGACCTAAAACCATTGCCAGATACCTTGAAGTATGTGTTTTTAGGACCATCTAAAACTTTACCTGTGATTATTGCTTCCGACTTGGATAATGATCAGGAAAGTAGGCTAGTAACCGTCCTTCAACACAATAAGGAAGCTTTAGGGTGGACCATAGCAGACATTAAGGGTAAAAGTCCTACTGTTTGTATGCATCAGATTTATTTAAAGGAAGACACCAAACCTTCTAGGGAGATGCAACGTCGACTGAACCCTAATATGAAAGAAGTAGTTCGAACCGAGGTTCTTAAGCTGTTAGATGCGGGCATTATCTACCCTATTTCAGACAGTAAGTAGGTCAGCCCCGTTTAGGTTGTTCCCAAGAAATCCGGTATTACTGTAGTCCAGAATGATAACAATAAGTTAATCCCAACCCGAATGACCACGGGTTGGCGTGTCTGTATTGACTATAGATAATTGAACAAGTTAACTAGGAAGGACCACTTTCCCCTTCCCTTCATTGACCAAACGCTAGAAAGATTAGCTCGACGTAGCCATTTTTTCTTTTTAGATGGATACTGCGGTTATAATCAGGTTCCTATTGCCCCAGAAGACAAAAAAAAAAAAACTTTTACCTGTCCCTTTGGTACCTTTGCATATAGACACATGCATTTTGGGCTATGTAATGCCCCTGCGACCTTTCAGCGTTGTATGTTGAGCATATTTTTTTGACATGGTAGAACGGTTCTTAGAGGTCTTTATGGATGCTTTTTCAGTATTTGGTTCCTCTTTCGATGAGTGCTTGCATCATTTGTCATTAGTTTTGACTAGGTGTAAGGAAAAGAATTTAATGCTTAATTGGGAAAAATGTCATTTCATGGTTCGTTCAGGAATCATTCTAGGGCATATCGTATCTTCAAATGGTATAGAGGTAGATAGAGCCAAAATTGACCTTATTAAAACTTTACCGGTCCCAAAAACCATAAGAGATGTTAGGTCGTTCTTAGGGCATGCAGGTTTTTATCGTCGATTCATTAAGTATTTTAGCTTGATTTCTAGACCTCATTGCAATTTGCTTGCAAAAGATGCTAAGTTTGTCTTTGATGATGCTTGTTTAGAGGATTTTGAGAAGCTTAAGACTTTACTCACTACCGCCCCCATAGTCCAGGCACCTAACTGGAACCTACCCTTTGAGATCATGTGCGATGCTTCATATTATGCTATTGGTGTTGTGCTAGGTCAGCAAGAAAACAAGTTACTTCATGTGATTTACTATGCTAGCAAAACTCTGAATGATGCCCAGTTGAACTATACCACTACGGAGAAGGAACTATTAGCTAATGTGTTTGCCTTAGACAAGTTTAGATCCTACCTCTTAGATTCTAAGATCATAATCTATACTGATCATGCTTCTTTGAAATACCTTTTGTCTAAGAAGGATACCAAACCTAGATTAATTAGGTGGATCCTTTTATTACAAGAATTTTTCCCAGACATTAGAGACAAAAAGGGTGCAGAAAATGTAGTAGCAGACCACTTGTCTAGTCTAGTTGTTAATTCCCCTAATGATTCCCTTCATATAAGGGATAGCTTTCCTGATGAACAATTGTTCTCTTTTTCCCAATTACATTGGTATGCAAATATAGTGAATTATCTTGTTACTGGTCGAATACCCCAACATTGGGGTAAACAAGATCGTTCTAGGTTTTTAGCCGAGGTTAAGTACTTTTTTGGGGATGATCCTTATTTATTTAAGTATTGTCCAGACCAGATTATTAGGAGATGTATACCTGAGAGTGACCAATCCAGTATTATTTCCTTTTGTCATGATCATGCTTGTGGGGGTCACTTTAGTGCTAAGAAGACTGCTGCTAAGATATTGCAGTGTGGATTCTATTATCCTTCGTTGTTTAAAGACTCCCATAGTTACTGTGTTACTTTTGAACATTTCCAGAAATTAGGAACCATTTCCCGTAGGAATATGATGCCCTTGAACCCGATTTTAATTGTTGAGGTCTTTGATGTGTGGGATATTGACTTTATGGGTCCATTTCCTAATTATTTTGGTAACCTATACATCCTTCTCGCCGTAGATTATGTCTCTAAGTGGATTGAGGCGGTTGCGTGTAAAACCAATGACCATAGGGTTTTGATTGAGTTCTTGAAAAATAATATACTTACACATTTTGGTACACCGCGAGATATAATTAGTGATGGAGGGCCGCACTTTTGTAATGGACCTTTTAAGCTTTTGATGAAGAAATATGGTATTACACATAAGGTAGCCACCTCGTAACATCCACAAACTAGTGGTCAGGTAGAGGTTTCCAATAGGGAGATAAAACGTATATTAGAGAAAACAGTCAATCCTAATCTGAAAGACTGGTCGTCTAGGCTCATTGATGCTTTATGGGATTATCGTACTGCGTTTAAGACCCCATTGGAATGTCGCCTTATCGGCTTGTGTATGGCAAGGCATGTCATTTACCTGTTGAGTTAGAACATAGAGCTTATTGAGCTGTTAAGCAGCTGAATTTTTCACTTGACAAGGTAAGAGCCCATAGGAAACTCCAGCTCAATGAGTTGGACGATATTCATATAGATGCTTACGATAGTGCGAAGGAGTATAAGAACAAGTGAAACTTGTACATGATAGAAATATTTTACGGAAGTCATTTTCTCCAGGTCAAAAAGTTCTTCTGTATGATACCCGCTTGCATCTTTTCCCTGGGAAGTTACGTTCTCGGTGGACGGGTCCTTTTATTGTTCGCACTGTCTTTCCTCATGGAGCTGTTGAAATTGAGATACCGGATGGTAGTAATTCTTTGAAGGTTAACGGTCAGAGATTGAAACCCTTTTTAGAGCCCTTTCCTACAGGTGATGTTGAGGAGGTCCCTCTGGAGGACCCTATTTACCCATGATTGACCATCGAGGCAGCTGTATGTTGTATATTAGTTTTGATTTTCCCTTTCTTCACCCAAGTACTATCTCTACAACTTCTCTTCGTGGTTTTTTTTACTTTTGGTATTGCTCTTTCATTAGAAACATTGAGGACAATGTTAGATTTAAGTTTGGGGGTGGGGAAGAACTTTTTAGTTGCACTTTTGAAACTTCTAGCGTCACATGGTATCAGGTTAGCTAAGTTTGCATACTGTTTCTCACCGAAAAGATAGAAATTGGAATGCTAGGGATAACAACCTATTGAGAAATTAGAGAAAAAGACATTGAGATCCTTGAAATTCAGGAGAGAACTTGTTCCTTTTTAGAGGGTAACCGTGATGGACCTAACCATCCATGATGGAAAGGCAAGTAGGTCTGAAAATGCCAGAAAGACAAAGAAACCTCACAATGTAGTCTTAGTTACTGGATTACGACTCTCTCTCAGTAGAAACTTATCATCATCAACAAACAGAGCGACATCAAAATCTATGAAGAAAGTTGAAGACGTTTAAGGTTTAGAAGCAACAATAGAAAAGAATAATTCAAAAATCAAAGTTGAAGACTTGGTTACAAGAAGTTATAAGAGCAAATTATATAAGTTGTTGGAATTCATGATACCAAGACATCACGAGTTGCGAAGATCCAAGTTTTTAAAGTCCTTCTATCATGGCCATGTAACTTTTTGTCTTGTAATTTTTGTGTTTCCAAAAAAAAATAAAAAAAATAAAAAATAAAAATCATCGTTGCGTTCTTTTTGTTATATAATTAGTTTTTGTTCAATAAGGACATAGGGAAGTAGAAATTTTTATGTCAAGCAAGAAATCGAAGAGAAGAGTTAATTGTCAAGGTTCTATGAGGTTCGATAGTTTATCTTCCACAGTTGAAGACCGAAGAAGACGTTGTTTCTACTGAGCACTATGAGAGAGTCGAAGAAAGATACATTTGGTTGATTTGTTAGTCCGCTTTCAATCTGACACAAGATCTTTCCAGCACTGGTTTAACTCATCACACGTAATTAGTCCAGCTGTGTAGAAGATGTCCCTCTCATCTTTTTCTCTCTCCTAATCTTATCCAGCTGTAAATCAGCGGATGCATCTTACAATGTTTATCTAGCTGTGTAGCGGATATCTCTTTATCTAGCAGTGTTGCGGATGTGTCTCCCCTTTTCCTCAGTCAGCTTTAGAGCTGGCACCTTTAATTTCTCTGGCATTCTAGTCACTTGGAGATAGGTTGAGAATTTGTATGTCCTCATAGATCTTTGGATACTTGTGACTATTAGAAGTACAGGCTTTGTGGGTACACCTCTGGTAAACCCTCTAGAGACAACACTCCGCCACTAGGGCCACCTAGCGGTTTAACAGCTTGCTACACGTGCTAAGTGTAGTCATTTTATTTTCTAGATTAGATTTGCTCGGGACTAGCAAATAATAAGTTTGGGGTATTTGATAGACGCATTTATGTGTCTAATTTGTCCTCAATGTTTTGTATTGTTAGTACTCGTTTTTGTCCTTAATATGGTATTTTGTGTGTTTGTAGGTATTTTTTGGAAATAAAGATTGTTGGAAAATTCGGCTCGAAAAGTTGCTCGGAACACCCCCGTAGGACATTTGCTATTCGGACTCCCACTTTGGATAAGGGGCATCCACGGTTATGTGTAGCCCAAATTTGTCCTCAGCACCCACGGCTATATATAACCCATTTATCCATCGCATCCATCTTCTTCCTTTTGAATTTGGTTTTGGCAGGAAAAGAAGTTATTCACCTTGGCAGATTAGGGTTGGAATTTTGGTGATGTCCTAGCGAGATTCAATGGCTGATATTGAGTGGGATGACTTGACTGAGCGTAACAGGCCTGGTATGGTCTATGTTTTCGACTGAATTTGGCTATATAATCGTGTGGGAGAAAATAGGGAGTACGTGGTGGGAAGTGATAATCACGGGATTACAGAAAATTCAAACGTGTACTCACGTGTTTGGATAGTGTTGGGTTACTTAAAGAAGAGTGTTGGAGTTAAATAAGGAAGTTTCAACAGCTGCAGACGCGTTGGAGAAATATTTCAGGAAAGAAAATATTTCCGAGAAGAAGAAAAATAATGGAGGATTATATGAAGTTATTGCGAGATTTTTCGGTGCTGTTGGGTTATAAATAGTTGCCGAGGTTGTGTAGAGTCAGCAGAGAGAAATTCGGGAGAATTGAGAACATCACAGAGTCGAGATATTCAAGTTGCAGTGATACACCATTTTCTGCTGCTACCAAGAACACCAAGAACATTAGACGCACAAGAGCAGTCGCATTTGCTACAGTGTTTGCGACAGATATGCAACAGTCTTAATGCTACAGTGACATTGACAGTTTATATATATCATTCTCTGTAATAGCTCGGTTTGTATCAAATATAACTGTTACAAACCCGGTTTTATTGTTTATCTCCCATTTTCATCTTTGTAAACACCCTTTGAGCAATAATAATGAATTTTGAGCGTGTTTCCAACATGATGATGAGCTAATTCTCCCACAACCAAGGAAATGAGGAATCTATTTACGCATTAATAATTGGTAATTATTTATTTTCTCTAATTTATAATTTATAATTCACTCAATCACTGCTTTTGCAGAGTTTTTAATTGTTTGCAAAGTTTTTTTCATTAGTTGTGATTCAATTAGATAGGTTATGTTTTGTTTAGATAATTTATGCTTAGGGGATACAATTAATTTTTGAGAATTTGCCTGATTATTTGTGAGTTAAGAAAATAAGGGACTTAAAGATAATTAGAGTTTTGGGTTATTTACCATCATTCATTCATGTGTAATAGTGGAATCAGTGTCTTGGTTATTTTCTCATATCTTGAAATCAATTTTGATCTAAGTTTTCTTTACTTTTAAGTTTTATTAAATCTAAAATCCATTGCTTTCACAAGTCTCAACGAACCTTTTTACTACAACATTGAAAATAATCATCAGTACCCTTGTATATGCCAGTTGTGTTGACCTAGAGTTAGGATATTATCGACCACTGGTTCCCTTGTATATGCTAGTTTTGTTGATATTAGTCAGACTTGTATCTCAGTCTATTAGGATAAGTTCATTTTGGCAGTGGCCTTTAGATAGATATGAGAAACACCGTTCACCTAGTCAACATCAAAGCCATCTATATTTTTCTCTAACCATCTCTTAATCTATCCATGTGATTTGTTGACTCCGGATATTGATGTCCATAGTGCGGCTATCTGAGTAGAGCTCTGTCAGTTATATATGAATTTTAGTATGCTTAGTGCAAACTCGACAACAATTGGAATTTCGCATCAGGGTACTTCCTCATGTAGTCAATAAGTATGCCAACCAAGGAGATTCTTTAGTGCCTTACAAGGGGTTTAAAGGCTTGTTGCAAATGCTAAGTGCAATCACGATGCCTGCGATAGTGAGTTAGGATTTTATTTTGTATATTTTATTTGCTCGGGACTATCAAATAATAAGTTTGGTGGTATTTGATAGACGCATTTATATTGTGTCTATATTAGTCTCAATTCTTTGTAATGTTAGTACTCGATTTTGTTCTTATTTTGGTATTTTATGTCATTGTAGGTGTTTTTGGAGAAATAAACATGTGTGGAGAAATTTGCTCGAAAAGTTGATTAAGGCACCCGGAGGATACTTATTATTTGGAATCTTAGTTTGGATAAGGGGCATCTCAATTACTAAGGGATACTCCACTGATAAGGGGTACCTGATTGCTATTTTCACCTCACGGCTATTGGTACCCCCGGATTGGATAAGGGCACTCCATCCCCTAGCTTTTGAATATTGAAAACGGCGGGGAAGTTAGCTGCAATTCTGCGTATTTTCTAGAGAAATATTGGATCGAGATTCTTATGAAGTTTTCTACGTGCTTAGACTGGAATTGGCCTCTTGCGATTAAACAGGCTGGGTAATGAACTTGGACGTGAAAAATAAGAAGGTTTTCATATGTATCTCGACAAAATAGGGGAGTTGGTTTTACGAGATAGTTGGTTGATGGTTTAGGAGTTATTTTCTTGTAGATTTTTCTACATAATTGGTTGGGATTGATCCAGTGTGTCGAGACAAGAGAAGTGGTGGACTTGGATGCGTTAAAAAAGGAGATTTTATCTCAAGTTCACGAAACAGGGAAACAAAATATCTCGAGTTTTATCCGAGATATATATGGAAGATACGTGAGAAATAGGGGAAGATATGTTCTCAGATTCTAGAAGGGAGTTTTGCACAAGATAGAAGACGCGCAAGAGAGTTTGGGAGAATAAAATTCCCTAAGGATTGTGGGGAAAGAATACAGACTTGGAAGGATATTTTTTACGATATTTTTTGGTGCTGTGTGTATAAATATCCAATGAGAAGACCTAACCAGGGTTTTAGAGAGTTGGGGGGTCGATTGAGAGGTTGCAGAGAAGAAGAACAAGGAGTTTTAGAGGTGCAGCAGCAACAGGTGAAGCTGAAGAACAAATCCTGTTAGGGTCAGTCGCGAACAAAAGAAGCGTCATTCATGCTACAGTGACTATGACAAGCTATTGTAACAGCTCTTTTCAAATCTTCAACACTTTTTATGTTCCATTGTAACAATGATGTCTGTAATAACAGTGCAACGTTACAAATCTCTGTCTTATACAATTGGTTTGATTCACTCGAATTAATTCATGAACATTATAGCCACGGTTTGCAAAGAATGCATTCCTTAATATATAAATGTATTAGTTCATGAACATACCGATTTTAAAACTTTAACTACTCAAGTATGCATAAGGGTACGCATACCTAAGCCGGTCTGAGTTTGGGTTCACGAGTATGCGAACGGGTACGCATTACGTACTACGTACACTTCCAAATCCCAGCAGAAATTCCCAAAAATATACCTTACGCCAGTACGCGTACCAGTATGTGTACTTGGTACCTGGACTTTCACAAACCATCCATTACGCATACGGGTTTGCATACTATGGTTCCCGGACATGGATTACATATATGCAAGTATGCATACTATGTTTATATCCAATAGTTCTAAACTCTATTTCAATCATTGAAACTTTCTTAGAGGATGACAATAGCTATTTTCACTAACTATTAGGATTAAAGAAATTTTTGAAGTTATTGAAATAATCATAACGAACATTCCAAGTGTACACCAAATGATTATATCACACAAACCATGTAAGATGTTACTCGGTGATTTTCACATGATCATCTTTTGACTTTCGTCAAGAATATAAGACGAACTTGGTTGAAGCGAAAGATTACCAACATATATTTCGAGAAACATGTAAGCGAGTTAAACTTAGCTCGAATTCTCAAATGTACACAATTGAATACTATATAGTAATACGACTTTTGTCTCAATATATGAGATATAGTAGAAATAGACTTTCCAAGTGACAGATGAGTTTTAGTTTTCACATACCTTTTTATGATGGAGTTCCACAAGCTCTCCTTAGAAGTTCTTTGTTTTCAATTGATGAATATCGTGAAGTCTAATGCTCAACTACACAATTTATCCTAGTCCGAGACATAACTATAAGTAGACTAAAAATCAAGACTTATAGCTTTGATAACTAACATTGAAAAACAAGCTTAAGATACTAACACTTGCGAGTTCGACCGAGAAGTGCTCTAACAATTTCAATCATTCTGTACTTAGAAACAGACCAAACCTCCTCTATCAGGAGGAGGCCTTAAGTCCCTTAAAAGCACAGAACCAAAATGTGAGGAAATTTATCCTGCAACTGCTTCCTTGATTACCAATTTTCATGCTAATTTTCCCCCTTAAGCCAAAATTGGTACAACTCCTATTTTCCAACTCTATACACCCATATCTTCTTCCTAAGAACCATATCTGTTACTTATATGACTAGGAATTAAGTCTTGCATAAATGGAAACAATAGCGACTCATGTACAAAAAAATACTTAAAACATTTTGAAACTTGTTCTCAACATATAAGAAGAAAGTTAGCCCTTCCTTATCCTAGACATACTGAAGCCATTGGCTTTACAATCAGGAAGGACGCTAGTACTGATAGACCATGGGGGAGATGCAATTGCATATTTCCAATGCCCATACTAAAAAAGTTGTGTTCCTAGCAGTGAATCTAATAAAAGCGAATCAATGCCTCTTGCTCACGACAATTTCTCCAAATGCCACTAGATAGTCCAACTGGTACACCCTATAATGACTACATTTTCTCAGTTACCCATTACATCAAGTCATGTGTTTAATCAAATGATTGGGATAGTGGTGGATAATTATGCAACTGAGCTAGTGGTGGCTAATGAATCGGGAAAACTAGACAAGCAAACAAAAAAATAAAAAAATTTAAGGCTCTAAATTCGAATTCCTAAACTTATCCATATAATAGTAAAGGTAACATGTGAGGTCAAGCTATTATCAACAACTAGACGGTGTTCACATCATTTAGGTTCACACAAATGTTATCCGATTTCAAAGCGAAAAAACTCAAACAAAGATTACATGTATTGTATGCAGCGATCTAATCCCTCCGGTAGCTGCTTCTATACGGAGAGGCGAAATTAAATCTCTTAGTTCTCTAAATGGTGTCGTTGATTGATCATGATCCAGAGCAAGAAAACCTAACTTATCGAAACCATCAACAAAATTAAGATTTTATGTGAAAACCACAAATGATAAGAAACAAGATTATTCCAATTTATGCATGTTGGTAAACGATTTATGTCTAATGTGATATCTACAAGTAGTAACTTGAAGTAATCCATCAAAACCACTCCCTTGTGGTTGAAGAAGAAACAATGGTTATTAATTGAATTGAAAACAATGATAATCCATCAAAATAATGGATGGTTTGGAAATCTAGGGCTTAAGAAATAGAGATTGAATTAAAAAAATTTGGGTTTACAGAAGGTAAAGGTGAAAAATGAATCGATTTTAGAGTCTGGGTGTTTGTACAAGTCTGATGACTTAAGACCGACTAAGAGGTGACTATTCAAAAGATTAATAAGGATAAAAAGACTAAACAGATTAACAAGGCATGTTCATGATAATGTGATTATTGCTCATGAATTATTGCACACTATGAAGACTAAAAAGATTAACAAGGCTCTTGTTGGTATTAAATTAGACATGTCGAAAGATTTCGAAAGGGTAGATTGGTCCTTTTTGTTAGATCCGTCAGTTAGGTCTTAATTCAGACTGGATACAACTGATTGAACAGTGCATTATGACAGCCGATATTTTTTTACTCATTAATGGTTCTCCTTTATCTAGTTTCACTCCTTCTCATGGTCTTCGACAAGGGGATACCTTTGTCCCCTTACTTGTTATTGTTTATAATGGAAGCTTTTTATAGATTATTACAACATAATGTGGATATTGGACTTCTACATGGTTTGAAAATTAACAAACATTGTCCTGCAATTAATCATTTATTTTTTTACGATTGTTTACTTTTTTTTCCAAGAAAATTCTACTCAAATGAATCACTTGAAATATATTTTTCATATTTTTGGTCAAGCTTCAGGTCAGATGATCAATATGCAGAAGTCCATAGCTTTCTTTGGTAAGCATACTTCTAATTCTCAGAAAACAAGCATAAATGGTATTCTACATTTGAAACATATGGGAGTTGGAGAAAAATACTTAGGCATTCCATTTTTGATGCATAGGTCTAGACAAAAAAACTGTCGATGTATTTTGAAGAATATGTGCCGCAGGTTACAGGGTTGGCATAGCAAGATTGTCAACCAAGCTAGCAGGACTACTCAAGTCAATAATGTATTAAGCACAATGGGATGTACCAGATGCAAATCTTCAAGTTACCAGATTTTACGATTAATCAGATGAAAAAAATCCAAAGGCAATGCTGGTGGCATAACTGCAATAATAATAATCCTCCTCGCCTGATTTCTTGGGACAAAGTGCGCCTTCCTAAACGTCTTGGAGGTTTAGGTATGAAGTATCTACGAAATTATAATTATGCTTTCTTAGATAAATTGGCTTGGAAATTGCTCCATAATCAGGATGCTTTGTGGGAAATTTTTTTAAAAGGAAAATTATTTGCCCATAATGATTTGCAGTTCTTCCCTCCTCCAGATTCAGTAAATTTCAACTGGCTGTGGAAGAGTCTTTGTCAGGGGCTTCAAATTATCCTTAAATACGCTACATGGTAAGTTGGAAATAGCAGCATTATTAACATTTGGACTTCTAATTGGATTTCAACTTTATCGACAACACTTCAGGATTAGAATTATTTGAACACTTCAGACTATCAGTGGGTTTTTCAACTAATAGATTCTCGATCTGGTCAATGGAACATTTCTCTTCTTCGGAAGATTCTTACTTCATCTCAGGTAGATTTGATTCTTACTATACCCATTCAGTTGGATCGAGAAGATAAATTAATCTGGCCTTATAATGCTTCTGGAGTTTTTACTACTGCTTCAACCTACAAAATGTTGTGTGAACAAGATAACATCAAGCAGTTCTACTTTGAATTTGTCTCCTCAGTTTTGGTTAAAATTTTGGAAATAGAAAATGCCATATAAGTACCATATTTTTTGGTGAAAATGTCTTCATGATGCTCTACCAGTTAAGGCCAGGTTATTCAGGCATATGAATTCTAATGACAACCATATATTGTATCCTCTGCGATTCATCAAATACTGAAGATGTTGATCACCTATTCTTACATTTTCCTTTACTCAAGCTATCTGGAGATACTTTGTCTTCAAAAATATTCTTTAATGCTGCAACATTCTTCGGTTCTTTCTTGGGTTCAAAGTTGGCAGTCTCAAGATTCTCTGATAAACATTCACGATACCCCTAATCTTATACATATTATAATTTGCATTTTGTATTTCATCTGGAAACATAGATGTAGTGTTATCTTTAGTAATAATACTCCTAATCATATCACTGTCAAACATCAAGTTAGCTTTTACATTGCAAAACATCATTTACATAATACATCACAATTATCTTGCTCCCATGTTTCTATTAGTCCTATTGTGAATGATGCCTGGAAGCCCCCTGCTCTAAATGCTCTGAAAATCAATATTGATGCTTCTTACAATTGTAGTTCCTTACTTGCTGGTATTGGTATAATAATAAGAAACTATGCAGGATATTTTGTGGCTGGGAAATCTACAGTAATAAGAGCTATAAACATTTATCAGGCAGAAGCTTGGGCTTAATTGGAAGCTATGGAAATGGCAAGTGTTAATGGTTGGTCTGATGTTGTGTTTGAAACTGACAATCTGAATATCACCTCTTATGTCAGGAAGCAGTCTTTCCTCCTTGGCAGGGTATGCATTACTTAGACAGTGTATAAATATAGAGGTTGTAATAAGGTAGCTGATGCTTTAACTAAAGCTGCTAGAAAAGAACAGCTTTGTGGGGAATGGTGGTATCATTCACCTGACATGTTAATTACTTACTTAGCAAATGATGTACTGAACCTTTCTATGTAATATAAGGCGTGCCTTCGTTCAAAAAAAAAAAAAAAAGGTGACTAGGTCTGACTTTAGTTCTGATTCAATATGACTCGAATCTAAATTATCCTCTCTTGTGGTTCCGTTTTTGCATCAGAACTCGGAAGGCAAGAATTCTTGTGTTCTTCTGGTAATTTTGGTGTGAAAATGTGATAATGGATCATCTTATTGATTGTACAACGGTTACTACGACAGCTATACGAACATGACGCAGTGATGCTTATTCTCGGTATCTACAGAACTATTAGATGTAATACTGCTTTTATTCATAAACATACAATTTAGACTGGAAATATCAACAAGTGATATCACAAGAGAATTACATAGCTTCAAACTTTATTTTTTTTTTTTGATGGAAAGAGATAATATATTAACTAGCAAATATAATACATGAGATTTACAATATCATTTTTATGGAAAACATTAGAATCTATGCTAGTTGATTGAACTTTTAGCTTCATATTAACCGACATATGTTGAAGCTTTTTAATCCTTGCCTCCTTCGCAATATAGTCTGCTGCTGAATTATTCTTCCTCTTAATATATTTCACTTTCGCTTGAGGAAGATCGCTCAGTATATTCCTAATTTCTTGCAAGGTTTTTTTTGCCGGCCAAGAACTATCTGTGCTTACCTTATTTATGTTTTCTGCCAAAGCTTTACAGTCCATGACTATGAAGATGCTGGATAATATGTTTTCCTTTAACCACATAACCGCCTTTAATAAAGATTTTGCTTCTGCATGGAACGCTGATGTCGCCCACTTTGATCCTGCTGATAGGTGCATGAAGGTTTTCTCTTCAAATGAATATAGTATGAAAGCATATCCCATTGACAAGTCCTCTTCTTTAAAGGAGGCATCAATAAAGATTATCCAATCCGAATTTAGGTTGGACCAAGAGCAGTTGGTGGAAATTTTCTGTTGGTGAAATTTTGCGTTTACTTTACTTTGGGCGGTAATTACCGGGGAAGAATGGAGGAAATTATTGATTTTCCCTATTAGATTGATCGGGTCTGGGTTTATTTTCTCAAAAACTACCGAGCATCTATATTTCCAGATGAACCAAAGAATGGTAGAAATTTTTACTTGAAATTGGCTCAGGTTAGCCTCCGAAATCCACCATTCAACCCATGAAATAATTGAAATGGGAGAGAAATTTGAAAGAATATTATTAAGGGATAGTCCGAACCAAACTGCTCTGGCAAACAGGCACTCACAGAAAAGATGGGATTCTGTTTCCTACGCTTGATTATTGCATAACTGGCAAATCGGGTCTATGTCCTTGTTATGTGCGCCTAGTCTAGCGGAAGTTGGTAGAATTTTTTGAGACAGTTTCCATATGAAAATCCTTATTCTAGGAATTGCTTGTATTTTCCAAATCTTATTCCACGGGAAATCTCGGTCGATGATAGTGTCTTGATCCTGATTGGCTAGAAAATTATAAATATTTTTGGCTGAGAATTTACCCGAGGTATGATGTCGCCATCTGATAATATCTTGCTCCTGATTCATTGGATTTAGAGCTAGTATTTTAATCGTATCATCCGGGATTTAGAGCTAGTATTCATTGGATTTAGAGCTTCAAACTTGAATTACTGCCGAAAAAATAAGCAACAAAATATAGCCACCAAAAAAAAAAGAGAGAGAGAATAACACTCAAAATCCACTGATCCACTACAAAGCTATAAATAAGCTAGGTCCCTAGGACAAAAGTTTGCTTACAATTTGGAAGCAAGGCAACATATAAGTCAACCTATAAATTTAAATAACCGAAAGAATGAAGAATATTGGTTCCTTCCTCCCATGAACCAACACTTTTGACCGTGGAATTGTCGTCATAATCAAAACGTGAATAACATGCGAAACAAAGAAAAACAAGATATCGATTCTCCATGGCATCTCCTTTGCTGCTTCCCCGAAAACTAAAAAGATGAAAGAAAGAAACATTAGCAGATCAACTCGTCTCTTTTTTACGATTTCAGTATGTAGACAGGGGAGCAAACAAGGTGGCAGAATTGTTAGATAAGAAAGGAAGAAGCACAAGCACTACAGTGTTTTGGAATGACCAATCTCCTAGTTTTTTAATTCCTACAATAGCTTTTGACACTGTCAAAGCCTATGATATATGTAACTTAAACGACAATATCTCTGTAGTTTCTCCTGCTGATGTTAATCCAAGAAATTCAGTCATTTGAAGAGCTACTCAACATGAATTAGTCTCAGAAGAGACTGAATCCGCAGATTAACGGAACTTACCTCGTCTGTAACAGATGGCGAGACGGTCTCCACTGCTTGATCAAAGTGTGTTTCATTGATCGTCCATTTTTTCATTTCAAAACCGACTTCACCCGACTTTTGCAACTTTCGCTTCTCCATCAGTGCAATCATGCCAGCTTTGTCAACCTGTAAAGACAAGCAGTATCTTTGAAGCTCATAACTAGAAGATAGACGGGAGCGTGTTGCCCTGGATCAGGGGCGGAGCCGGCCCATTGCAAGGGGTTGCACTTGCACCCCATGCCCAGCTGGTTCCAAAGCCTAATTTAGGCCCAAAAACAAATTTTCTTATATTTACAAGCCCATTTTTGCTTATTTGCACCCCTAAAAATATTGTACTCCCCCAAAGCACATTTTTGCACCCCTATACGGAAATCTTGGCTCCGCCCCTGCCCTGGATCTCAAAATCATAATACTTAAGACAGTGTGTGCTTACCACTCTAGCAAGATCAGCTCCACTTAAATTATCATAAGCTTTCTTCAGACCGATAGCACTGAAATCTACTTCCTCAGATATTGGTTTACCCTTGCTAAGGGCTTTCAGAATCAACCCGCGTTCTTCTGGAGTTGGCAAGGGAACATAGATGTGTTTCCCTAGACGACCAGGTCTTTTGATAGCTTCATCCATCGCCTCCGGCCTACAAATACGTACAACAACAGGTTGTTTCATTACATCTTAATGAACAGAAGAGAGTTTCTTTCTTCCTCTCTCTCTCTTATTTCTGTAACATGCAATTTAATAAGAATGGGGAAAGAGTGCACACCTGTTTGTAGCACCAATCACAAAAACACCCTTCCGTTTGTCACCCCCATCCAGCTCTATGAGCAACTGCAATCGCAACACAAAAATCGATTTTAAACAACTTCTAGAAGGTCTAAACCTTCCTCGATATTTGCAGAGATCATAGAATACACAAAGGCAATATCAGACTGGCTCGAAAATATACTTGACCTGGGTCAAAATGCTCTCAATCATTCGCCGTCCTCCTTCCATTGGTCCTTGTCCCCGCTTTGGTGCTATTGCATCTACCTAAGAAGTGAAGCAACACCTTTTAAAAGTTGCAAAATCAAGAAACATAAACTTCCTTGGCAACACACGAGGCAGAACGGAATAATGTGGATTCAACAAAGTCCAGTTCAAGGACCAGCATCAAGTAATAATATAACCTCGAGTGACTCAATAAAACATGCAAAGTTCAGTTAACACTATGAAGGTATCATTGTATATGTCAGGTCAGAATTAATTCAATTTGAGATTCTACGATACAAATTACTCTAAATATATATGTCAGGTGTGATTCCCAACTTAAGACATGAAACCTACAAGGTGTAAGAAAACTCCGCGTACCTCATCAAAGAAAAGAATGCAGGGAGAACAAGTCCTAGCACGACGGAATATTGTTCGAACTGCCAACTCACTCTCTCCCATCCACATACCCAGAAGTTCAGGGCCCTAAATGATCACCATAAATAATATTGAATAGTGAATACGTAAGGAATAACACTAGGAAAACCAGAGAGTATGAGAAAAGACGGACCTTAACGTGGATGAAATTTGCGCCTGCCTCATTCGCTACAGCCTTCGCAATTGAAGTTTTACCACAACCTGGAGGCCCATAAAGCAAAAATCCTTGCTCAAAACCTACACCAAATTCCTGAAGAATACAAGCACATGGCTGTTAGACAGCGATAGCATCGCACAAAACTGACGGCATAACCTATTTTAGATAGGCAATGCGAACAAGGATGAAATTAAGTATATTTGTTTACCTCATATTCCTCGGGGTATTTTATACGACTGACAATATAATCGTCGAATTCCTTCCTCAAGAAATCAAGCCCTCCGATATCCTCCCACTTGACATTAGGGATAGCTGAAAATCCTTCTCTTCTTAAAGATGGTTGAACCATTTTCACTGCTTCCTGCATATTTGAACGAAAACTATTTATTACATGATCATGGTTGTTTTTTCACTGGAAAGATATACCCACTTCTTGTATGAGAGATACTTGCAAATCAAGACATTTTGGCAGAGAGATGAAAATAATGAAAAAGGAAAACATGCATTAAAGTTACTACCCTTCGTAACAAATGACACTAGACTTGCATATGTGGAAAGAAAAAATTACTTCTCATAACCACATGGTTGTTAAATATTACCTCAAAATCGGTCATCCTTATATCGAGGTCTTTCCTCTCCCCTGGTTCCAATGGCCGATTCCGCCAGTTGTCTTTGGCCTCATCAGTATCGGGTTTTCTGCTATAACTAATCCTTTTCATTGCAAGATTGCCAGCCTCCGTAACCAATGCTGACAAGTCAGCTCCAACAAAACCGGGTGTAACTTCGGCAATTTTTGCAAGATCGAAGTTACAATCCTTGGAAAGATTAAGATTGCGTGTCAACGCAGATAAGATTTCAGCTCGTGCATTTCCATCAGGAACACCTAAACAAATCTCTCGATCAAATCTCCCAGGCCTTCTGAGAGCCGGATCCAGAGCATCAGGTCTATTTGTCGCTCCAATCACAAGAACATAACCCGCTTTTTTTGCATATCTTGCTGAACCTGATTTTTTTACTGACGTGGGCTCATCCATGCAAGTCAATAACTGTGTCATAATTCGTTTCTCATAATTCGCTTGTAGAACATCTCCTCTATTTGAAGCAATAGCATCAATCTCGTCGATGAATACAACTGAAGGAGCTGTCCTGTATGCTTCTGAGAACAGATCGCGTATGTTCTCTTCGGATGCACCTAAAGCATTACGTACATTAAATATTTCCAAACATACGCAACTGAAAGATCACGCACAGATAATTAACATAGCTGAACATAGATGTAAAGCTACAAGGAGTCAATCTTCTGGTTTACTTGAGCTAAATAGTAAACCTATGTTTGAAACTGGAAAGGAGATAATGGCAGTAGACTAAGACATAGAAATTGTAAAAAATTTGTAGCAGTGTCATACCTGCGAGTCCAGTAACAAATTCAGCAGCAGCTCTCCTGTAAAAAGGAACTCCGGCTTCATTTGCAATGGCTTGAGCAAGTTTAGTTTTTCCACATCCAGGTGGTCCATGCAGCAAGATCCCAGCTGAGGGTTTAATACCTAACCCATGAAGCACCTCCGGATTGCAAAGTGGAAACATTACTCCCCACTTCAGCTCTTCCAAAACATGTTTTAATCCTCCGATGTCCTTAAATCTCAGGCCTCCATCTTTCTCGATCACTTCCTCATGATAGTCATTACTTTTCATCGATTTCCCACCTGTGACGGCACCACCCTTTGGAAAAGCTAATCTTCTTTGTCGTATAAATTTTAAAGCTTTTTTGACACGTTTACCAAACAGTTCGTTAGATTGTTGTTCATAATCTGCATATTTAGAACGAAGATGCTTAACAACTTCACGACATCCGAGTTCTTCACCAATATTGCATGATCCGATTCGATCAATTATTTCTTCTATTGAAGAAATTCTAGGCAGTTCTTTTCAATGGTGAACAAACAGGATCGTATTATATTGCTTTGTTTGAAAGAGTAATACGAGGTTTTCCCTCAAGGTATTTTCTTCCCTGGAAGTTGTACCCTTCTTCTACTCACTTGCAGCCTATTTATAGGTTGTCACTACTTCGAGTCCAATTTTATGCACACTCCTTTAAAAAGTGTGCACATAACAAACCAATCTTATTGGTTCTCCAAAACGGAAAGGAAAGGAAACTCCCTTATATTTGTAATCTTCTAAAAATGGGACTCCTAAGCTTTCCTTCTAGGAGTAGGAAACTAGTAGTGAAATTAAGACTATGTGGATTATTTGAAGTCCTAAACTTATCAATCAAAGAGCTAGTGGTGCCTGCATCTACGCATCCGATTTCTATACACTAAGGTAACATAACATTCTCCCATTGATATAAAGGCCAAGCAGTTAACAACTAGCATCATTTAGATTCACACAAATGTTATTAGTTTATCCGATTTCCAGAGTGAAAAAACTCAACCAAGATTACCTGGCCAGTGTGCGAGCATGTGTGCATCGATCCTATCCCTCCCATAGCTGCTTCAAATATGCCTATACAGAGTGGTGAAATTTTAATCTTCTTACTCTCCGAATGGGTGTAGTTGATTCTTCACATTATATTCAAAATACTGAAATTTCGGAAATTATTTGGAGTTTATCCGAGACAAAGAAATAAAACCTAACTTACCAGAATGATTATTAAGATGATGTGAGAGTCCATCCGACGGAACATTGGATGATAAGAAACAAGAAGATTATTCCGACTATGAAACTTGAAATAATCCATCGGAGCAGCGACTGAATTTGTTCCTGACCAGAAATCAATTTAATGATTCTATCATAAGAGGTTCCATTAGACATTGTTTGTACCCTATATAAATAGTGTACGTGCGTGCCGCACAAGCTATTCGGAATGGGCATAGTACAGTTTATTGTGGAAACCAGTGGGTCTATTGTGGAGACCCACATGGCTTATTGTGGAAGCCTAGTACGGTTTATTGTGGAGACCCACATGGCTTATTGTGGAAGCCTGGTACGGTTTATTATAGAAACCGGTGGGTTTATTGTGGAGACCCACATGGCTTATTGTGGAAGCCTGGGTTTGGGTTGTTAGGGAAACCAGTGGGTTTATTGTGGAAACCCACTAGGCTTATTATTGAAGCCCATGAGTCTTGAATATTTATTTATAATTATTAATATTGTTTAAGATAAATACATGATCCTAAATTAAAGGGATAATTATCTGAAATATTAATAATTATTCAAGATAATTATTATTCAAGATAAATAAGGATTATGATAAATATTAGGGTTTATCATGAATCTGGACGTGTTTTGGGATTTATACAGATGAGGGAAGTTATTGGGATAACTATCAAAACCCTAAAGCTACATCTAGTTCTGCTTATATATAGAGGCTAAATCTCAGCACAAAAGGTACACAACTTCTTTCCTTTTCCTAACAACCTACTTGCATAGAACATCCGTTGATTTTAGCATCAAAGTGTTTTTGCAGGTACCCCCACCTTTTTTGATCAATTGTTTGGAGATTCTTCATCAACGGCGGCGATTTGATCATCATACGCACATCTCGAAGATTGTTGGGGTGATTAATTTTCCACCAACATCTTTTGGCGCCGACTAAGGGGATTACGAAGAAAAGATCGTGCTCCCCATTTGATAGAAGCCGTTCTCAAACGATTTTCGAAACTAGGGTTTCAAAATCGTTGTGAACAGAAAGTTACAGAAGGTTTCACAACATTTTCAGAAGTTACAGAAAGATTCACAACTGTTACAGGAGTTACAGAAGGTTTCACAACCTTTTCAGAAGTTACAGAAGGTGTCACAACTGTTACAGAAGTTACAGAAGGTTTCACAACCTTTTCAGAATTTCCAGAAAGTCCAGAAAGTCTACGAAACGTTGTGATAAAAGATAAAAGTTAGGGTTCAGAAAATTGTTGCGAAACAGTTAAAGAAACTGTTGCGAGATTGAAGAACCGTTGCGACGTTGAAGAAACTGTTGCGAAACAATGGAAGGAAATGTTACGTAGATGAAGAAACTGTTGCGAAAGAGTTGAAGAAAGCGTGGCGAAAAGGGTTCCAACAACCATTGCCAAAGATTTCCATCATCCAACCTTTGGTACAGCTCCAGATCCAGCCAATCTGAATCGTCCGATCGACAAAATCCACACCATAGGATCTGTCCAGCCTCAGGTCCAACTTCCGGTTTAGCAAACTGGTTCAACCAATAATAGCGTATGAAATTCAGCCACGTGTCAGCAACCAAGTGGTCCAAACTGAACCTGTTAGCCACGTCATATTGCAGCAGCCACTATTCAATCAGATGGCGACACGTGGATATTTTTGGTGACACGTCATCGATCTACGCTATGCCATCTATGAGACATGCCACGTCAGCAGCGCTCCGGCACAGTCAGCAAACGCCATGTCACCGGATATGCTGCCATGTCCGCATAGAAGCTTCCACATCAGCGCCTGGTCAACATCCATGTCAACGCCTATTCTGTCAGTGTATCCGTACCACGTCATCACGTTCATCGCCACGTCCGCAGCATCAGTCCATTCATTGGCTGCCATGTCAGCATACGGATGCAGTCGCCAGCAGAGTATGCCACGTTGCCTTGGTAGTTCGACAAAAAGATGAAAAATATTTGCAAGAGGTGAGAGTCAAACTCGGGATCCATAGCTTGGAAGTTCCTTCCTTCGACCATCTGTGCTACGAATTATTTTGTGAAGAAACACATGACTGAATAAACTTAGTATGTTCAACGCGCTTCATTCAAATCTTATTTCGCCAATAACTTCTTCGTTTTAAGTCCGAATAGAGTGATTTTTGGCTCGTTGGAATCACCTTTCAATTCAATACAACATGGAAGCAAAAAATCCAGTGTTAGAGAAACTTTTATATGCACTTGGAGCAGCGATATGGTCGAGTTCGAGGGTCGTCGATAGCGACATGGTCGAGTTCGAGGTTCGTCGATAGCGACATGGTCGAGTTCGAGGTTCGTGGATAGCGACATGATCAAGTTCAAGATGAGGATTGCTTATACCCTTCAACATTTAGCCTTGCATCACTTCACAAGCACTTGAAGCATCACCTTTCACGTGAGCACATAAGTCTTGCTCTTACCGCAAGCATAAAATCTCGTCTTGCATGCGAGTATGAAAGACTTGCACCTTGGAAAGCACACAGTCTCATCGAGAAGCAGGCGCTAGCCTTGTTATTACAGTTGGGGGCGTCTTTATAATGTCCCGCTTGAGCGATTCCAAAAGGAAAAATCATGATGGAACCATAAATAAGAAGACAATGGAAATATATGTGATCATAAGCCCAGAGCCGTCTAGAAAGTGAGGAACGGATATAATAGATCTAGTTCCTGCTTCACATGGGGGCGTCTTTTCTACTTGGGAATATCTCTATAGATATTATGGGCGGCTAAAGTGTCGCCAAGCATGCAATCAAAGAAGAGTGACACCTGCGTGTGAACACCCTCGCGTCTAGGAAAGGAAGACAGGAAGCTGTGCAAAGCAAACTGGCGACCTGTACCACATAGGAAAGGAAGACGGGAAGATGCGCAAAGCAAACTGACGACTTGTACCATATAGGTAACCCCCAGTCTTTATCTAGCAGTTTGTTTCTTCGTAATGTCGTTGGAATTGGAGGCATGACATACTGCAAAAGAGATATTTGGCTTTAATAAAAGCACCTCGTACCAAAGTTACGACAGAGTATTTACTTGAGAAGAAGAATAAAGATGATGATCGACGTTTATGATGAATACGGTGAATGGAGCACCACTTTTTTAAGGCACGATTGACTGCCGCACAAGATAAAATTGTAGAGGAGTTCGAGGCGATATTTTTTATAGTTCCTCCCTCCAACATAATATTAACGCGACAGTAACAGTGACGTGTCAACTAGTATCAGCTAACTGAAAACTATGACATGTGGCACCAATAAGAAGACCGCACCAAGGCATAGAGCTATTGAGACATTCACAAAGGAATAATCAGATCAACATGGCATAAAGCTATGCAGGAGTATCGCGTGGGCCTTTTTGCTGGAAAATGGATTATCATTGCCCTGCTTGGCAAGCTAGTACGTGAGTATTTTGTACAAGGAATTTTTGGAGTACATCTGAGTACTTGAAAATGTTGATGCAATCTTGGACGCATCTCAATATCATTGGACGTATTGGAGCGAGAGGAGCAAAGGAGAAATATGAAAGAGCTCATCTGGCTTATTGTGGAAGCCTAGACCGGTTTATTGTGGAAACCGGTGGGTTTATTGTGGAAACCCGTATGGCTTATTGTGGAAGCCTAGTGGGTTTATTGTGGAAACCCACATGGCTTATTGTGGAAGCCTAGCCCGGTTTATTGTGGAAACCGGTGGGTTTATTGTGGAAACCCGCATGGCTTATTGTGGAATCCTAGCTCGGGTTATTGTGGAAACCGGTGGGTTTATTGTGGAAATCCGCATGGCTTATTGTGGAAGCCTAGTACGGTTTATTTGTGGAAACCGGTGGGTCTATTGTGGAGACCCACATGGCTTATTGTGGAAGCCTAGTACGTTTTATTGTGGAAACCGTTGGGTTTATTGTATAAACCCACGTGGCTTATTATGGAAGCCTAACATGTCGGTATGGTCTGTTTGGCTGGGTGCGAAGCGTATCGTCGATGTCACACCAACATGTCGGTCAATTGTTAGCTAAATGGAGAGCAATATGACATAACATTCCGATCTATTTGGCATATGGTCGACTTTGGGGCAAAACCACACAACAAGCTGGCCAATGACAAGAAAGGTTATCGGATAAGAAGCATATGGCAAATTGGAGCGAGCCACAAAGGTTAGTTCTTCTTTTTATTTTCTTAATCCATCAACAAGTTGAGAATTGAGAGGGGGCGGTGTTTGTACCCTATATAAATAGTGTACGTGCGTGCCGCACAAGATATTCGGAATGGGCATAGTACAGTTTATTGTGGAAACCAGTGGGTCTATTGTGGAGACCCACATGGCTTATTGTGGAAGCCTAGTACGGTTTATTGTGGAAACCGGTGGGTCTATTGTGGAGACCCACATGGCTTATTGTGGAAGCCTAGTACGGTTTATTGTAGAAACCGGTGGGTTTATTGTGGAGACCCACATGGCTTATTGTGGAAGCCTGGGTTTGGGTTGTTAGGGAAACCAGTGGGTTTATTGTGGAAACCCACTAGGCTTATTATTGAAGCCCATGAGTCTTGAATATTTATTTATAATTATTAATATTGTTTGAGATAAATACATGATCCTAAATTAAAGGGATAATTATCTGAAATATTAATAATTATTCAAGATTGTTTCTAGGCTACCAACTGACCCCGTGTAAAGACTCTATTTTTCGTTTTGCAATAAAGCGCCCTGAGTGGCTATTTAATAATAATTATTCAAGATAATTATTATTCAAGATAAATAAGGATTATGATAAATATTAGGGTTTATCATGAATCTGGACGTGTTTTAGGATTTATACAGATGAGGGAAGTTATTGGGATAACTATCAAAACCCTAAAGCTACATCTAGTTCTGCATATATATAGAGGCTAAATCTCAGCACAAAAAGTACACAACTTCTTTCCTTTTCCTAACAACCTACTTGCATAGAACATCCGTTGATTTTAGCATCAGAGTGTTTTTGCAGGTACCCCCCACCTTTTTTGATCAATTGTTTGGATATTCTTCATCAATGGCGGCGATTTGATCATCATACGCACATCTCGAATATTGTTGGGGTGATTAATTTTGCACCAACAGACATGTTCCTTAAAATGTCTAATGTAATCTCGTCTGGTAGAATGTTAAGAAATCCATCAAAACCCGCCTCTAGTTGGCGGAGAAACAAGGATTATCCATCAAAACCCGCCTCTGGAATATGTGTGCAGTTATTCCATTCCCATATACAGTATTACCGGTTAGTAAAGACCCGAAGAACCGGGTTAGTAAATACCAGGAGAACCGGGGATCCAACATTTGTTCACACTTCACTTAGAGTAAAATATTTTGGTTTTACCTATTTCCTATCCTCATTTTCCCTAAATCCCATCCCAAGTAAAAAATTAGATTTTTTATAACTTTTTCTAAATTGGGTAAACAAAACCTATTATATTATTTCCCATGGTTAACCTTAATCATCACCATCATCGTCCCAAAAATTGTTTAGGTTTGGAAATTAGTTCCAAAAGCACCATCTTAATCAGGTTTGAGATCGGATCGCAAAACTTACTCCGTGTTTCGTGTACATGATATGATAGTGTGTACAACTATAACAAACAATCCGTGTTAGATTTGGTGAATCGTATACAATGGAACACCCATTGAAACTGTCAATATCATTGAAAATTTTATGTTTCCTCGGTGTATAAATTTTAGTTCATTCAAGCTTTGTTCCATGTATCGATACAAAACTGAAAGGCCAACAAAGAATGAAAAGATTAAGTACCATTTTCCAATCAACTATACATCTCGTTCCTCTCATTTTGGGTACAAATCATTAATTGATCATGTATAAACAGTACAAGGTGTAGTGATACTGTTAGTGATATATAAGTAGTGCGGTGGTGGTGCATGAGTTACACAGGTTAGAGGTAAATTATTAGATTTAGGGTTAGACGGGAAGAAGGAGACGGTTATTGATGAAGATCAATAAAGGTTTCCCATAGAGTAAACTATAAGAAGGAGAGTTTTGTTCACCTACGTTAGACAAAGTTATATAAAAATTGATATGTGTGATATGGATGGGATTTAGGGAATGTGGGGATAGGAAATAGGTAAAACCAATATTTTTGGGTAGATTTTTTTGTTCACACTTCACAGTAAATTTTAAATTTTTGGGTAAATTTTATGGAGGGTAATTTTGGGGTGAAACTGTGACATCCCCGCTCTTCTCAAAGTACATCTACTCCAAATCTGCCAAGGCCTAGCAGCTAAGGGCCTGTCACTATGCAGTTTAATACTGCTTTTTATGCATCAACAGACAGTTTCTGAGTGTCCAAATATATAAAAAGTGGTATCAGAAGAGCTTAAAGCCAATAAAAAGAGCTTCAGAATTTCATATACATTTTATCAAGAAATCTTTGTTGCATTGAGAATCCAAGGATGATCTTCTAAAGGGAATGTAAGTCATAACTCTGCATATGGAGGCGGAGAGGTTCCGAGAAAATGGAGACAACACCAGAGAAATTTTAATCTACTGTAGAAACAAAGAAGCAACAAAATATAACTCCAAAAATCAATTACAAGAGACCATGCCACAGCAAAATAAAACCTTTCTTTCCCTACTTTGAAAAATTCATTGATGCGCTACAATTCTAAATACAAGTACACCTAAGACACAAGCTTTGCTTACAGCAAATCTTAAGTCTGATCTATAATAATTTTGTATAAAGAAAGAATATTGATTCCTTCCTTTCATGATGGCACCAACAATTTCGGCAGTGGAATTGACATCATAATCTTAAGTTCTTAACCCGAATAATTTGTGAAAGAAAGAAAAACAAGATATTGATTCTTGATGGCATCTCTTGAGCTGCTTCTGCGAAAGATAAAAAGAAGAAATGAAAAACTAAACATTAGATTCACTCAACGGGCACACAAGTCCTCGGGCAACAACAACAAACTTCGAGATATTACCTCGTCTGTAACAGATGGTGAGACGGTCTCCACAGCTTGATCAAAGTGTTTTTCATTGATCGTCCATTTCCTCATTTCAGAACCGACTTCACCTGACATATGCGACATTCGCTTTTCCAACAGCGCAATCATAGCAGCTTTATCAACCTGTAAAGACAAGCAGTATCTCTGAAGCTCATAACAAGACCATAAGATGGCAAGATGGCCTGGATCTCAAAATCAGCTTTATAGAGCAATCTGTACTGTACATACCACTCTAGCAAGATCTGCTCCACTTAGATTCTCATAAGATTTCTTCAAACCAACAGCAACTAAATCTACTTCTTCAGATATAGGTTTATCCTTGGTAAGGGCTTTTAAAATCAACCCACGTTCTTCCGGACCCGGCAAGGGGACATACATGTGTTTCCCTAGACGACCAGGTCTCTTGATGGCCTCATCCATCACCTCCGGCCTACAAATACATACAACAACAGTTAGTTAGATCCTAATGAACAGAAGAGAGTTTCTTTTTTTTTTCTCTCATTCTCTTATTTTTATAATATGTACGCAACCTGTTTGTAGCACCAATCACAAAAACACCTTTCCGCTTATCACCCCCATCTAGCTCTATCAGTAACTGAAATTGCAACATGAACATCGATTTTAGGTAACATGTGGATTATCTGAACCTTCCTCGATATTTGCAGATATAGAATACACACACAAAGGCAATAACAGAATATATTTAACCTGGGTCAGAAGCCGCTCAACAACCCTCCCTCCATCGTTTCCCCGCTTTGTTGTTATTGTATCTACCTAAGAAGTGAAGCAACACCTTTAAAAGTTGCAAAATAAAAAATATGTAAAATATGCTTCCTTGGCAACACGTGAACCAGAAATAGAATAATGTGGATTAATTCAACAGAGTTTAATTCAAGACCAGCATCAAGTAGAATGATGTGCTAGATATAAAATGTCAGATGTGATTACCAACTTAAGACATAAAAACAGAAATTTACAAGCTGTAAGAGGACTCCGCGTACCTCATCAAAGAAAAGAATGCAGGGAGAACATGTCCTAGCACGACTGAATATTGTTCGAATTGCTAACTCACTCTCTCCCACATACTTATTCAGAAGTTCAGGACCCTGAATGATCACCATAAATTATTGGTAATATTTTAACAGACAAATATTGAATAGTGAATACACAAAGAACAAACACTTGAAAACCCAGAGAGTATGAGAGACAGAGACCTTAATGTGAATGAAATTTGCCCCTGCCTCATTTGCTACAGCCTTCGCAATTGAAGTTTTACCACAACCTGGAGGGCCATAAAGCAAAAATCCTTGCTCAAAACCTACACCAAATTCCTGAAGAATCCAAGCATGTGACAAATGAAAATTACATACTTCGCTGAGTGTAAGCCTAAAATAAGTGCTGGGCAAAACTATTAGACAGCGAGAAGATCGTACAGAACCGAATGTATCAATTATGGTCAGATAGGCTATCTACTAAAATGTAAAACTTCAAAATTGACTTATTAAAGATACTTGATGAGCTGATGTAGCATCGAACGAAGATGAAATTATGTATATCATTTACCTCATATTCCTCGGGATATTTTATACGACTGACAATATAATCGTCAAATTCCTTCCTCAAGAAATCAAGCCCTCCAATATCCTCCCACCTGACATTAGGAATAGCTGAAAATCCTTCTCTTCTTAAAGATGGCTGAACCATTTTCACTGCTTCCTGCATATTTGCACGAAAACTATTTATGTATGAAAAAAAAAATCCATACAGTGACTTTTTCAGTGGAAATATAATACAGGTAACATGATCCTAGACAAACAAGAAAGATATATTACCCATTTCTGGTATGAGGGATACTAGCAAAACTTGCAAATTAAGACATTGTGGCAGAATGATGAAAAATAACTTAAGGAAACTAGAACATCAAGTATAAGGCAGACATGCAAAGAACCAACTATACGTCAGCATACCCTACATAACAAATGATAATATAATATAAGTATCATGTATGGGATTGGATTGGATGACTTGCATATATGTGTTGCATACATGAATAGAAAAAATATCATTGAGAACCACATAGTTGTTTGATTCAATATTACCTCAAAATCCGCCATCTTTATGTCAAGGTCTTTCCTCTCCCCTGGTTCCAGCCGCCGGCTCCACCAGTTGACATTGGCCTCTTCGGTATCGGGTTTTCTGCTATAACTTATCCTTTTCATTGCAAGATTACCAGCCTCGGTAGCCAATGCTGACAAGTCAGCTCCAACAAAACCAGGTGTAGCTTTGGCAATTTTTGCAAGATCGAAGTTACAATCCTTCGAAAGTTTAAGATTGCGTGTCACCACAGATAGGATTTCAGCTCGTGCATTTTCATTGGGAACACCCAGAGCAATCTCTCGATCAAATCGCCCAGGCCTTCTGAGGGCTGGATCTAAAGCATCAGGTCTATTTGTCGCTCCAATTACAAGAACATAACCGGGTTGTTTTCCAGATCTTGCTGAACCTGAATTTTTCACTGACGTGCCTTGGACTTGGTATGGCTCATCCATGCAGGTCAACAATTGTGTCACAATTCGCTGTTCCATATCCCTTTGTAGATTTCCTCTTTTTGAAGCAATAGCGTCAATCTCATCAATGAATATAATTGATGGAGCTGTCCTATATGCTTCCGAGAACAGGTTTCGTATGTTCTCTTCGGATTCACCTGAAGTATCAGATACAGTAACTTAGATTTAAGAAACTCACCCAAAATCCTGTGAATTAAATGCAAACATTTGCAAGAGGAAGCCCACAGCTTCAAAAGGGGAACAAATCAAATCCAAACATATGCAACACCCAATTACCCATGAAGCATAAACAGTAGTTATTTGTCTATTCTGTAAGCCTAGAATATTTGTCATGTTTTACAACTAGCATATAACAATGCATTACGGGGATAAATCTTCCTAAGAATCAGTAATAGTTAGGATAACCAAGAAAAGTAGTAAAATAATATTAAATTGTGACTTCAGAGTAAGACATTGAGAACTAGCTGGCAAATATGCCATATTCGAATTGAGCCACGGCCTCCTATTAAAACTCGAAATAAGAAGCTTACTGAACTTATAGGCTACAATCTTAAGCCAATCAGTGTGGTATGGCAGAAGATTCCACTTCAGGGACGTGGTATTTTATTCTCTCTCATATTCAGATTAGTGCACGGCACAACAGACTCCCATTGCAGTGCACTAGTAAAGCATGCTTTCAAACTGGATGTTTCCTCTTGCATATATCTAGATTTGATTCACGCCCCAGATAATTAAACTAGCTGAACATTTTGGTATTCAAGTATATAATCCGAGTGAATTATCTAGTTCACTTAAGCTAAAAAGTAAACCTATGAGTGAATCTGGAAGAGAGGAAATGGCAGTAGACTAAGACATAGAAACTTCGAAAAATCATAGCAATGATATCATACCTGCGACTCCAGAAACGACTTCAGCAGCAGATCTCTTGTAAAAAGGAACTCCCGCTTCATTTGCAATGACATGAGCAAGCTTAGTCTTTCCACATCCAGGTGGTCCATGCAGCAATATCCCAGCTAAAGGTTTAAAACCCAACTCCTTAGGCACCTCTGGATTGCAAAGTGGAAACATCACTCCCCACTTCAACTCTTCCAAAACCTCTTTTAATCCTCCGATATCCTTAAATCTCAGTCCAGCTGCTTCCTTGGTCACTTCCTTATGATCGTCACTAATTTTGGATTCCCCATTTCGAACAGCCTTTGGAAGAGATAATCTTCTCTGTCGTAAGGCTTTTTTGACGCGTTTGGTAAAAAGTTCTTCGTGTAGTTGTTCATAATCTGGATATTCAGAACGAAGACGCTTAACAATTTCACGACTTCCGAGTTCATCATCAATATTGCATGATCCGATTCGATCAATTATTTCCTCAAGACTTACTAGTGAAGGAGAGGAATCAGTGCCTCTAGACATATTTACAAAGCAGAAACCCTAAATATAAACAAAGTGAAGAAAATATTAGGATTTCAATAAACAATACTTAAACCCAAAACCATATAGGGTAAGGGAAGTGTACTACGGCAAGAAAGTTTTTGGTAGGTCTTTGCAATGTTCCAAAGAAAGTAAAATTTGACAACCATGCCATTAACTGGCATGGGAACAAGGGATAATCAGGGTCTGATACTGGAGACCGGCTAGGGTCGAATATCGTGTTTACCAAAACATCATAAACAAAGAGTAGCAGCACACATGAAACTAGAACAGAAAAGTGATTTGCAAAGAACTTGTAAGAGGTTCACCTAATAAAAGTGTAAGACAGCATAGCAACTGTATGATCTGATGAAACCTACTCTGTATTAAAAGAGCAGATGTTGTAAAAGTAATAATAAGTGAAATAGTCATTCGGAAATTTGATAATGTATGGTGCAACTATAATCTTTAGCAAATGCTCAAGTCTTGAAAAGTCAGATTATTAAATGTGCATTCAATCACTGCAGTTACTCGATGTAGTTAACCAAGCATAGTGAAATCCATTTAGAAGGAATTTCCAGCAGTGCTGTATAATCTCCGGTGAACCATTGGCAGCAGGTTTTAGCCTATTTGCTATTTCTGTTTTTAGCAGTTCAGATCGTATTTTTTGTCCATAAATCTTGTGGATGGTTGGGAAGTAATTGACACATCTTCTGATTTCCCACAAATCACATGCTAGTAGGTCCTCTTGTATTTTGTTTGGTCCATGCTCTATGTTAAAATTAGAAGATCAAGCCTTACTATCAATTCAAATGTGATTGACTGGTGTGACTTAAATGGTAACGGGAGCCTTGGCTAAAATCACTTGCGATGATTCGATCCCCTTCGGCTAGACAATCACACACCTGTCTATGCCTTACACTATTTAAAAGCTGCAGTTGGTCTATCAGGAGATTCAGGATTATGCATTAAAGCGACAACCAGACAGGTAAAACCAACCTTTTAACATTAATCTAGTTTGTCCCTCGAATCTCCCTCAAAATGTGTGCACAACATACATAAACACAACACACAATCTACAAATAGAACATTTGCATCCAATGAATAAAGAAGAAACTACAGTACTAAATTATGCAATAGTGATTAAAATGGTTCTGTAGCTTCTTGCGCATTTATATGACTAGCAGTCTAGTACAGACATCGCGGTGACCAGGTTTTGGGTGTTTATAAAGCAGAATGACAAGGTCATATCAAAAAATTGTGATGCAGGGGCATAACGGAGGATCTATCAAATTGCGGTGAGTATAGCATATAATTGACATAAATACTCTAAATGCATATAAAAAAACCTAAACGCTCTCTAATCGCTGTGATTTCATACCAATAATATCTTAATTGACTTCCTTCTTAGCAATCAGATATTAACAAATTGCATTTTAATCAGATTCAAGTAACAAAAGAAACCCATTTTCAGGGAAAATCAAATTGCCAAGATGAAAGAGACAGCCATGGAATAGAAATCGACAGAGAAGGTGTAGAACATACCTTGTCGCTGACGAGAAAGAAGCCCTTATTCCTATTTAAGTGAAAAGCCCCGAAATTGAAATACCGATTTTTACAGTAGCAGAGAGAAGAAGACTGATGAGCGACGAGGGTTTTTCTGGCTAGAAAGGGGTTTATGAGGTTATGTTTATCATTCGATTTTATTTTTTTTGAGGGGTATTAATGTCTAAAGAGAGTAAAATATTCCTAGTGGCATTTGTGTAATATGTAAACATTAAAGAGGTGATTTAACAGTGGAATTTGTATTTTTTTCGATAAACATAATATGTTTTGGTATAAAGAAGAAAGTTGAACCGGAAAACTGTCATCCAAGTGGTTCAAAATTGATCAAAATATGGGTAGAAGTCGACTTGAAAAAACCACTGAAAAGAGGGGGTTGGCTTTATACTGCTAGAACTAATCAGATGCACTGGGCTAAATATCATTTTGATAAGCAGCCACACAAGATTTGCAAGGAATGTTTTGTTATAGACCACGATGATGATGCTTGTGCAAGTATTGCTCAAAATCTCAAGGTGGTAGCCTACAGCCCTGAAGAATTTTGGAACTGGTGCCAAAATAGTCCTGAGGGTCAGGCACTCATGGCTGCCCTCGAGGAAGAAGACAGGCGCCTTAATAACGATAAAAACGATATCAATTCTACTGCGGATAATCCTGCCATTCCAAATCTAGAAGATACCAGTACCAGAAAGAGGATGAGAGAGTCGGAACCCCTTGCTGTTGAATCTCGTCAACCTAATTTCACCCATATCAATCCAATATTTCAGATTTCTGATATCTCCCCAATCAATCAATCCGAGATTAATGATATTACTCACGGCGGTCCTCTTGCAGTTCAGGCACCCGTGGAGGGTGATACGGAGATGAGTGAAAGAGATCAGGATACACATGCATTTGGAAATCTTGACAGAGAATCTCAGGGTATTGCTGCAAATACGGTACTTTTCTTATCCTTTAATTCCTTTCTTAATATTAGGGCTAAAACTAGGCTTTTTGATTTTTCCCAATTTTGGTGTGTTAACCCTAGATTAGTTCACACTTGCCTCTTTTACTTTAAATTTAAATTAAATTTATTTGCTAGCTTTCTCGTTTTCCCTCTCTTTCAATCTATTTTGTGCCAACTTGTTTCCCTTTACTGCTTAATCTACTTGCATCAGCCGTATAATCCCTTGTTTGTTGTGAGTGCTTGTTTTTTCCCCAATCACACGGATTCACATTTGCATTTGATTTTACTGAATTCGCATTTGATTTTGCATTCAGTAAGTGTGAGTTTCAGTTGTAGGTACTGTAATTTCTGCTTGATTTATTATTTTAATTCTGTGTGGAAAAACAAACTGTTTGCAACTTATTCTCATTGCTGTTCAATGAGAATTTTGTCGTGGAACTGCCAGGGGTTTGGCAACCCATCCACTAGAACTTCTTTATGGAATTTGATCAGGTCTCAAAACCCTGAAATGATCTTCCTATGTGAAACCAAGAATAATTCTGACAAAATGCATTTTTACTTAAAAAGGTTTAATTTTCCAAATTGTTGGGTTTTTCCTTCTAGAGGTCTTGCTGGGGGAATTGCTCTTATATGGAAATCTGGTTTCCAATGTGAGATTGTCCATTATACTGATAAAATGATCAATGTGATTATCAAAGAAGACCCCAGCAAGCCTGAGTTCCTAGTTACTTTCCTCTATGGTTCAACATACCATGATGAGCGAGTACAACAATGGAACTATATAGGTGAAATTGGTTCACGAGCCAACCTTCCATGGGTGATCATAGGAGATCTCAAAATTACTTTGCATCCCCATGAAAGGTCAACTTTCACTACCCCAACTACTGTAGAGTTCCCTCTTATTCAACAAGTTATTGATACAGCTAATTTATCCGATCTTGGATATATTGGTACTCAGTATACTTGGAATAATAGACAAAGTGGAGAAGATTTGATATGTGCCAGACTAGATAGGGCTTTGGGAAATGGTTACTGGCTGAATCATTATGGCCTTGCTAGAGTTGTCCATATTGACACTATTGGCAGCGATCATATCCCTATTGTCTTAGAGACTTCGCCCATGTCTACTCGAGGTAGTAAGCCATATAGATATTTTAGATGTTGGAGTAAGGACCCCTCTGTTAGAGTTGTCATTGAGAATGCTTATTCTAAATATGTCAGAGGATCTCCTCCTTTCAAACTCACCAATAGATTGAGACTTATAAAACATGATCTCAAAAATTGGAATATCCATCATTTTGGCAATATTGACCAAAAAGTCAAAACTTTAAACATTGATTTGCACAATCTGAATAGTCTTCCTTATACTACTCAGAATTTGGAGCTCATCAAACAAGTAGAGACTGACTTGGAACATTGGCAAAAAATCCAAGAAGATTTTTACGCCCAAAAATCTAGACAAGAGTTCTATAAATCTTATGACAGAAATACTGGTTTTTATCATAACTCTGTCAATAGAAGAAAGCATTATAATCACATTAATGCTCTTCAGATGGACAATGGACAATGGATCAATGATAGAAATAATCTGGAGAATCTATTAGTCCGCCATTTCAGTTCTATAGGCGCTACTACAAATCCCTATAAAAACAATGAGGTCCTTAATTGTATAGACTCTTGTATTACTGTGGATGAGAACAACAATTTACTTAGACCTATTACTCAACAGGAAATTAGGGATACTATAAACCAAATGACTCCTTGGAGTGCTCCAGGGACCGATGGTTTTCCTCCCGGTTTTTATAAAGAGAATATTGATCTTCTTATTTTTGATGTTTGGAAGACTGTCAAAAGCTTTTTTGATTCCAAACATCAATTAAAAGAAATGAATCATAATTTTCTCTCTTTAATCCCCAAGACTAATAGTCCTTCTACTCCATCTGACTTTAGACCTATTTCCTTGTGTAATTCTAATTATAAAATAATCTCTAAGATTATTGTTAATATAATGAAACCCCTCTTGAGCAAAATAATTAGCCCTTTCCAAGCAGCTTATGTCCCTTAAAGGAACATCCAAAATAATGTTATTATTGCTCATGAGTTGGTTCATACCATGAAAAGGAAAAAGGATAAATGGGGAGTCATGGGTCTTAAACTTGACATGTCAAAGGCCTTTGATAGAATTGAGTGGTCTTTCCTTTTAGATGTTCTCAAATCTTTTGGGTTTTCTCAGCACTGGTGTGATTTAATTTCCCAATGCATTAGTACCACAAGTATCTCTATCTTGCTTAATGGCTCTCCGTGTAAAGCTTACAAACTTACTAGGGGTCTGAGACAGGGTGACCCCCTGTCCCCCTACCTTTTTATTTTATGCATGGAAGCATTCTCAAGATATTTAATCCATGCTGAAAATTCTCATATTATTCATAGTCTTAAAGTCACTAAAGAAGCTCCTAGCATCAGTCATCTTCTATTTGCAGATGACTGCCTTATTTTTGCTAAAGCTTCTCACAGAGAAGATGACATTCTCATGAACATGATTAAGAATTTTAGTCTTTGTTCAGGTCAAGTCATTAATTTTCAAAAATCAGGTTGCTTCTTTAGTAAAAATGTTCACCCTGAGCATGTCATTTCCCTTATCAGATCTTTAAATGTCAAGAAGATCGCTCTTAAAGAAAAATATTTAGGCATTCCCCTCTTCATCTCTAGATCTAAAATTGATTCATTTAACCATTTGAATGATCAGTTTGATAAAAGGGTGGCTAGGTGGAAAGGTAAACATATAAATCAAGCCGGTAGATCTGTCTTGGTTCAACATGTGTTAAAAGCTTCTCCCATTTATCACATGAACACTTTTACCATTCCAGACAACATCATTAATCATATGGAGAGATCCCAGAGGGATTTCTGGTGGGGAAAATCGTGTCCTGGTGGTATCTATCTTAAAAAGTGGAGTAAAATCTGCTCTCATAAACTTCAGGGAGGTTTAAGCTTCAAAAAACTTAAACACGTCAACTTATCCCTATTGAGCAAAACTGCATGGAATCTGATTCACAATCATATGGAGTTGTGGGTCATTATCCTAAAATGCAAATATTTTAAAAACTGTCATGTTTTTCATCGCAATAAAAAAAGGGATTCTTCTTGGGTTTGGAAGAGCATTTGCTATGACTTAGACTTCATTTCCCAAAATTCTTTTTGGGAAGTAAGAAATGGCCAACATATTTTAGCTTTTAAGGATAACTGGATCCCGAATTCAGTTCAACCAATAACATTGTATGCTCCCAATCCTAATTATCATGTGTCTGAATTCATTGATCCGGATTCTAAAAGCTGGAAAACTGATTTAGTGAATGCATATTTTACTCCTCATAATGCTCAGTCGATTCTAAATACTAGAATTCCCATTATAGGAAATGACAGACTCATTTGGCCCTTCACAAAAAAATGGCCAATTTACTGTGAAATTTGCATATAAACTCATTTCTGGTCAGTTTGCACATATGCATAACCCTAGTAGTATCAACCCAACTTATAAAGATCTTTGGAAACTAAGGGTCCTTCCAAAGGTACAGTTATTCATATGGAAATGTCATGAAAAAATCCTGCCCTCTAAGAGTAATGTTTATAAGTTCAGTGTTGGTCGTGATATAACCTGTAGAATGTGTAATACTTCTGCTAATGAGACTGCTGAGCATATTATTCTTCATTTCCCTTTTGCAAAAGAGGTTTGGTCACTTACCCCTTACAGGGATCCTTTGATTCAGGATAGTAACATGAGCACCTCCATTTCTGACTGGGTTTCAAAATGGTTAGCTACGCCTATTCTCAAAGAAAAGGCTGTAGATGTTTTCACTATTGCTTGGACCATCTGGAGAGACAGATGTTTTTTCACATTTCAGAATAAGTCTCTAAATCATTATTCTACTGCTAGGTTGGCCCTCAAAATGATTAATGAAACAGAATAATTTTTAAAATGTGAAGTCTCACAAATTGGTATCCCACCTACTAATCCAGTGGGTGTGGATTATAACGCGGCTACTACTGATCTCCCTGATGATTGTGTCATTGTATATTGTGATGATTCTCATGAATCTAATTCTAACTTGTCTGGTATTGGCCTGGTCATGAATGACAATGCAGGAAATTTCCTCGGATGCAAAATCATATCTGGGATAGCTAGGAATGCGGAAGAACCAGAAAGCCTTGCTCTCCTGGAAGCTGCAATTTGGACTCGAGAGAAAGGAAAGGAAAATGCATGTTTCATCAGTGATGCTAAAGTCGTTATAGATAGTTTGAAATTCAATAAAAACCAGCTGTGCTGGTATAATATGTCAATCTTGAATGACTGCAAGTCAGTTTTAGAATCCTTTAAGTTTAGTAAATTTGAATTCCTGAATAGAAGTTTTACTTATTTGGATGATATTATAGCCAAACATGGTAGAACAAATAGAGTCAATGGTGAATGGTTTGGGTCTATCCCTTACTTTCTCACTGAACATCTGTAATTCCTTGGTTTTTAATTGAAGTATTTTTCTTAGCAAAAAAAAAAAACATAATATGTTTTGCAAGCCTTTTTGTAATAGCTCGTTTGGATAGCACACCAGAAGTAGCTTTTCGACTTCTATAAGTCGAAAGTTGGAAGTCAATTTGGTTCTCAAATTTCAAAACAACTTTTAAAAGTCGAAAAGTTCACTTTTTATGAAGCAAAATAGTTTTTATTCTGACTTCGATTTATAGAGAAGCAGAAGTTAGAAGTAGACTTGTATCCAAACGCGTTATAAAACTACTCCGACTTCCGGAAAGAAAGGAAATCTGGAATTAGTTTGGTACAATATATATATAAAACGACATCTAGAAACAAAAAAAAATCATTTTGTGAGAAGCGATAACATACTATTTTTTAGTTCCGAGTTAATTTTTACTTCTAGAGATACAAAATGTTTCAGTTTTTGATATCTAAACACCCTAAAAGTAACTAACCATACTGACCTTAAAGTAAAATGATTGATTGTGATGCTACTAATTTTAAAATATACAAACAGTGCGTTTGAGCAAATATAATTATTATTTTCTTTTGATAAAAGAAGGGCAAATTTTATAAAAGAATCAAATCACCAAAAAAAACCAAAAAAAAGAGTAAATATATTTTGTCATGGACTACTTAACACTGAAGACCTGAGTAGAGTCGCATCCTAACCAACTTATATATTATAAAGAGTTAGTCTCGAATTAATACATGGAGACGCAAAAGGTTATATATTTATAAATTAAGGACGGAAAAGTAAGAAATTCAAACCAACATTTTCAAGACACCAACGACAACAAACAATAAAAGTCGTAAATTTGGTGTGTTTTTAACACAATTGCTAAAGGTTGATGCCAAATCTTTCAGGGGTACCGTTTGAATGATCCAACGGCCAGGATCGTTTTTTACCTTTTTGACTTATATGTAATGGTACCCCTGAAATATTTGGCATCAGCCTTTAGCAATCATGTGTTTTTAGTACTTCTTCGTTATTGAATTGATTTGACTATCAAACAAAATATAAATAAGAAAAAAAAACTTGAACAAAGCCTTATAAAACACCATCTTTTTATTCATTTCCTCGATGAATTTATTAAGCTCTTTATTCGTCTCTTTCGATTTGTTAAGCTCTTCACTCATATCTTTCAACTTTCGTTGTTGATGCTCAAAAGAAGAAGTAAGTCCTAAAAGCTTACCCTATAACTTCTTTACTTCGTCTTCTTGTGTTCCCTTACCGGTGGCGGTAAATTTTGCGAATCATGATCAGTTGTATCATCACCAGGTTCATCACCAATTGACTGAAAATAAAGACGACTTATATTTTCTTGACTACATGTTTGTCTACATATGAGACATGTTGTATTGTTTGCATTAATAGGATATTGTTGGGCCTATCCCTCCTTATGGTCCAACAACGGTTATCCCCTTAACCATTTAAGGGAGCTAACTAACAAGTGTTTTTGTTAGGTAGAATTTTTCCAATAAAAAATCTAGGAGACAATCTTCTCTGGTTCGTGAAATAAGAAAAAAAGAGGTGGAGAGAGTGAGTGAGAAGAAAAAAATTGCCACAATTAGTGAGCTTTTGGGGATGATTTGAGCTGACCTCGAAGAGAAAGAAGAAGGGTTCTTGTCAAGGGCCTTGTCGCTGACGAGAAAGAAGCCCTTATTCCTATTTAAGAGAAAAGCCCCTGAAATTGAAATACGGATTTTTAAAGTAGCAGAGATGGAAAAGAAGATTGGCGAGGGTTTTTCCGGCTAGAAAGGGGTTTATGAGGTTATGTTTGTCATACGTTTACTTTTTTAAGGGGTATTAATGTCTAAAGAGAGTAAAATATTCTTAGTGGCATTTGTGTAATACGTAAACATTAAAGGGGTATTTTTTTGGATAAACATAATAGGTTTGTAAGCCTGTTTGTAATAACTCGTTTGGATAGAACATTAGAAGTAACTTTTTGACTTCTATAAGTCGAAAAGTTTGAAGTCAGATTGGTTCTCAAATTTTAAAACGACTTTTAGAAGTCGAAAAGTTCACTTTTTGTGAAGCAAAATAGTTTTGCTTCTGATTCGACTTTTGGAAAAGCAGAAGTTAGAAGCAGATTTGTATCCAAACGCGTTGTAAAACTACTCCGACTTCCGGAAAGAAAGGAAATCTGGAATTAGTTTGGTACAATATATATAAAACGACATCTAGAAACAAAAGAAATTCATTTTGTGAGATGTCGTTTTTGGCAGATTTACCAGACTTCCCAAAGCTCTATTGTTCCTACTGCGGCTGATCTGCAAGCAAGTGTTGCTGCGCTCGAGACAAGAGGCGGTGTAATTGAAAATCCTGGCGATAAAATAGTCTGAATTGTGCTGAAGAAAGTTGGTGTAGGATGATTTACTGGATGTTGTTGATGTTGTGGTAACGGTAAAAAATCGTAGTATTTATTTTTTTAGGTATTTATGGTGTTGCTAGGGGCTGTTTGGTAACCATTATTTTAATGGATTATCAGCCCATAATCCATTATGTAGATTATAATGGATTTTATTTGTGTTTGGTAACCATTATAATAATTGCTTATTTTAATCATAATTGAAAAAATCGATTATTTCCATAAACAAGAAAAAGTTGTTTTGAAAATTTATTATAATCAATTATTTTTTCTAATGAACTCAAATTGAATTTTTCTTTTTCTTTTCTCTAAACTATCAAGAGAGAGACAAAAAAACAACATAGGACTAAAAAACTATCCTAGATCATTGTTCTTTCCTCTCCTTTTTGAGATCATCATTCTAAAATAATCAATTATCTAAAAAAAAGTGTTTGGAAAAATTTATTTTTAAGATGATTATATCAAAATCATTTATCAATTTATGATTATCTATAATCATAAATAGATAATCAAAAATTTTACCAAACAAGGCCTATTTTTTAGTTCTGAGTTGATTTTTACTTATGGAGATACATAATGTTTCTGTTTTTGATATCCAAACACCCTAAAAGTAACTAACCATACCAACCTTAAAGTAAAATGATTGATTGTGATGCTACTGGTTTTAAAATATACAACTAGTTTGAGCAAACATATATTAAAAAAAAAAATTGACAAAAGAAGGGCAAATTTTATAAAAGAACTTAACATTAAAGACCCAAGTAGAGCCAACTTATAGATTATAAAGAGTGAGTATCGAATTAATACATAGAGACACAGAAGGTTATATTCATAAATTAAAAACGGAAAACTAAGAAACTCCAACCAACATTTTCAAGACACCAACAACAACAAAAACAATAAAAGTCGGAAATTTAGTGTATTTGTAGTACTTCCTCATTATTGAATTGACTAAATATGTTAATAGGGTTTATAACGGGGAGGCGAATATGTTGGCAAAATGGAGTCGAATTAGGAAATAATGTTATAGGCCAAATGACTCCAGTAATGTGTTTTTGAAAGAAAAACTTTTAGAAAGTCTTGTAAAAAAACAAAATATTTTGTTGTTCTCTTGTTAGTTGGTTTATAATATCATTTGTTTATTAAAAAAATTATTGAATTGACTATGAAACAAAATATGAATAAGAAAAAAAACTTGAGCAAATCCTTGTAAAACATTATCTCTTTATTCATTTCCTCGTTGAACTTATTAATCTCTTTATTCGTCTCTTTCAATTTGTTAAGATCTTCACTAATATCTTTAAATTTTCGTTGTTGATGCTCAAAAGAAAAAGTAAGTCCTAAAAGTTTACCCTGTAACTTCTTTACTTTGTCTTCTTGTGTTCCCTTACCAGTGGCCTGTAAATTTTGCGAATCATGATCAGTTGTATCATCATCAGGTCCATCACCAATTGATTGAAAATAAAGACGACTTATATTTTCTCGACAACATGTTTGTCTACATATCAGACATGTTGTATTGTTTGCACTAATAGGATACTCTAACCACTGTTGAAGACAAAGATGGTGAAAGATATGATTGTTAGGCCTATCCCTCCTCATGGCCCAACAACGGTGATCCCCTTAACCATTTAACGGAGCTAGATAACAAGTGTTCTTGTTAGGTTAAATGTTTCAAATGAAACATCTAGGAGACAATCTTCTCCAGTTCGTGAAATAAGAAAACGAAAGGTAGAGAGAGTGAGTGAGTGAAAAGAAAAATAGCTACCACAATTAGTGAGCTTTTGGTGATGATTTGAGATGACCTTGAAGAGGAAGAAGAAGGGTTCTTGTAAAGGGTCCATTTGGTTTGTTGTGGTGAAGATTGATTGATCAATTTACACATCTCTTTGAAGGGGGGAAATCTAGGGTTTGTTCAAACCTTAGTAGTAATTATATACTCTTGATATTGTCAATTGATAGTGAATCTCACTTATTTAGGTGAATGAATTATTATTATTTTTCGGATAAGAAAAGTTGATATTAAAAGAAAAAGCCAAAGGCAGTACATCAACAAAATATAATCTCAACAAAATACAATCAAAATACAAGACTAACTCAGCAAAAACACAAGAACATAGCCAATTATATATGGATTAAAAGCTCTTAGTTATGTAAAACTTGGTTGTTGTCTAAGAACTTGAACGTCTCTTTATCGCAACTTCAAAGCACCAAGGTTTTCTTAATAAGAATTATAATCTCAATAGAATCTTTAGGCCTGCCACCAAAAACCCTACTGTTCATTTCCTTCCAAACGTTCCAAAAAATGGCATAATGCAAGATATTCCATATATGTTTTCATCTGCCTTACAACACATTCCATGTCCAAGCTTCAAATAGTTTCTCAATAGTACCGGGAATAGGCCAAGAGACACTCATAGAATTTATGAAATAGTCCGGCCAATAACTGGAATGTGTAGTTACAATGAAACATCAGGTGGTAGGTTATCTCCAAGGTTACATTGCAGAGAGGGCATGATATACTCGGCAGTTCTACACCTCTATATTGAAGCATAGTACGTGTAGGAAGCGATTTATGAAATATAACCCATAAAAGAAATCTAACCTTGGCTGGAATGTGTTTCTTCCATAATAATTTTGAGAAGGAGCATCACCCATAAGAAATTCATAGCAAGTCTTGCTACTGAATTTGGAAGGAAATTCCATCTCGACATCGCCTTCCACCAGATTTGGAATAGTTCCTAAATCACGCTGTAGTAAATCCCACTTAATTTGCTCGTTGGCATTAAGACAATGCCTGAATTCTCCATGCCATCTTCCGTCCTTAATCATATCTTCAATTGTAGCTTCTTTCCGTGTGAAGGCTCTGTAAACGACATGGAAAATGTCTATTAGACATCCACCAACAACCCAGTTGTCTTTCCAAAATCTTACACCTTTTTCATTTCTTATTTTGAAGGTTATGATATTGTTAATCTCTGGCACCACCTTGACCATGTTTTTCCAGAGACTCCTCCCTTGTGTAGTATTGTCATCAAATGGTATAATCAATTCCTTATTGGCCTTAGATTATTGTTGAATAATAACCCTCCATATCACTTTCTTTTTCTTTGTGAACCTCCAAATCCATTTAGCGATGAAAGATTCATTAGCGGTTCTATAGTTTTCAACTCCTAAGCCCCATTTCTCCTTTGACAGACAGTTTTTTGGCCACCCTACCCAAGCCATTTTCTTTTGCCTTCCAGAGCGCCCCAAAGGAAGTTCTGCATCAGTTTAATCATCTTCTTCTCAATTGAAACCATGAGATGAAAGAGAGATAAGTAATACATTGGTAATCTAGCTTAAAAGCTTTTGATGAGCACCAATCTTCATGCTTTATTCAAAAACTTCTTTTTCCAAGTGGCCAATCTCTGCTCCATTTTCTCTAACACCGAATCGCAAATTGAAGTGTTTCTTTAAGTTGCTCTAATTGGTATTCCAAGATATTTTATTAGCAATGTTTTTGTTTTACATCCCAATTCCTTAGCCAAATTATTAATGATATCATCAGATCCAACAATCACCATAGTACTCTTGTCTAGATTAAGTTTCATCCCAGTGATGGTATCAAACATAGACAAAATGATGAAAAATCTTGTAACTTCATCTGTATTTGTATCTATAAAAATCAGAGTATCATATGCAAAATGAAGGTGAGAAATCACGCTACCCGTTTCTTCAACCTTGAAACCATGAATTTGGCCTCTTTCAACAGCATCATTCATTAGTTTAGATAAAATTTCAATAACCAACAGAAAAAGATATGGAGATAATGAGTTACCTTGTCTCAGCCCCTTAGATGGTTTGAATCTCTCTATAGAACTGCTATTCACAAGAACTAATAGATGCTACGAACAAACACACCATTTGATCCAAGAAATCCATTTATCTCCAAATCCATGCTTTTGAAGAATACGGAAAAGAGATTGCCAATTGATATTATCAAAATCTTTCTCCAACAGAATAACCGGTTTCTTAGCCTTCACTCTGCTAACAGCACATTCATTAGCGATTATAACTCCATCTAGAATTTGCTTTTCATGAATAAAAGCAACCCTGAAAATCAGAAATTAGCTTCGCCATAACAATCTTCATCCTCTCTGCAAGTAACTTTGACCGAATTTTATAAACACTACCAATAAGACTTAGTGGTCTAAAGTCTTTCGGAGTACAAGTATCTTCTTTTTAACCTCCAACCCAAAGAACCGTAATGATGAAAATCATTGAGCATACTCATGAAATTAGCTTTGATGATATCCCATCATTAATTTCTTGTAAAACGTTGTAGTGAATCCATCTGGACCCGGAGATTTATTAAAACCCATGCTTTTAAGAACTTTCCAAACTTCATCCTCCGAGAACTGTCTCTCCATCCAATTCCTATCCTCATCCTGCATGACTGGAAATGGTAAATCATCCAAAGAAGAGTTTATGGGATCTTAAGAAGAAAAGAGATGTTATAGTTTCGGATATCCTTTTTAATAAGAGATTGATCTAAATATTCGACCCCATCAATCTGTAATTTCAAAATTGTATTCTTTTCCTTTTTTCGCTAAATTATAGCACGAATTAGAGTCTTCCCATCGAAAGCCATTTTGCTTAGCTCTGAGCTGCCACTTCCTAGCCTCCAATCTTTCAATATTTTTGAGTTTAGTTTTGCATTGCAATCTGTCCACTTGCTGATCCGGTTGTAAAACTTGTGTCTCTTCAAGAATATTTAGAGCTCATATCCTCTCAGTTAAGGCAGCCTTTTCATTCTTGATACCACCAAACTCTTGAAGTCCTCATGCTTTAATAAAATACTTCAGATTTTGAAACTTACGAAAGAACACAGTGCTTGCACTGCCCTCAGAAATCATTTCACCCCCGCCGTCTCTCCACGTTTTTATAGAAGTCCTTATGATCTATTCATATTCTCTCTAATTTGAAATACAGAATGTTATTCACAGAGGGTTTAGTGATCACCAATACCGATTATGATCTGAGATTGTTCTGGTTAGAGAAAGTTGAAGTACACCTGGAAACGCATCATCAATACTAATGTTAAACAAAAATCTGTCAAGTCTACACAAAAGAGGTTCAACCTGATTGTTCGACCAAGTATACGATCCACCAATTAGAGGTTGATCAATCAACTCTTGTTGAAAAATAAAATTGTTGATAAAATTTGAGTTCCTTCTGTCTCCTTCACCCTTATTACGTTCATCATCCGATCTGATGGAATTAAAATCCCCAGCCACGTACCATGGTCCACTCCACCAATGACTTATTTCATTCAAGTCATCCCAAAAGGAAGCTCTTGGATTGTACTCATACGAGAAGTTCACGTTAGTTATCAAGCTTGGTAAAGGGGCGTCATGAAATGGTAGAGGGGCATCAAGTGTGATAGCAATGTCCCTCTTATTGGTTAGGGGGTGTCCTATAGGGGTGTAGATTGACTATATTACCCTTTCACCTTAAATTAACTAAAATCAAATCAATTTTTTTAATTAACCAAAATCAAATCAATTTTTTTTTCATCTTCTTCTTCATCTTCTCTTCTCCTCCATCAACCCTAACCTCCATTAAAACCAAAAATGTCATCGTCTTTGATTAATCGGCGATTTGAAAAATGTTTAGAAAAACCCAATTAGGGTTTAGTTTATCGTGTTGGATTTAAGTTAATTTTGTATCAAAAATTAAGGTTTTGAATGAAAATTAAAATTGAAATTTCTGGGTTTATGCTAGTTACGGTTGGTAATAACTCAAATACGAACAGAATCGTTGATTGGGTTGATGTTACGGTTGGTTTAAACTCAAATACCAACCGTAAGTTCTTAGTTTTGAGAAAATGTTCAGTTACGGTTTTTATTTGCATCATATTTATCAACCGTAATTGAGTTACGGTTTGAAACTCAATTAAACTAACCAATCGTAAATCATCCTGAATGTTAACAACTTATCAAATAGTTATGTACGGTTCAAAACTTAAGATGACTTACCAACCGTAGGTTAGTTACGGTTGGTTTCGATACATTAGTTACCAACCGTACGTTAGTTACGGTTAGTTATAATCATTAGTTACCAACCGTATGTTAGTTACGGTTGGTTTCTATTCATTAGTTAGAATGTATCAGCTACCCGATGACTTGAAACAAAGTAATTCTTGATGTACTGTAACTTTAAAACTTCATTTTTTCTTTCTTCTATTTGACAAAGTGTACTCATTATTCTGCAGCAAGAGTGGACTTTAGTTTTTGTGGAGACAAAGAGAGGAGCTGATGCATGATCATTGGCTGACGATAAATGGTTTTCCTGCAACAGCAATACATGGGGATAAAATTCAAATGGTATGCTTTTCTTTTAACCTTCAGTTCCTTTTCTTATTTGCTTACTATTGCATGTTATGAATGCTGCAACTTACAACTCATGTCCAGGCTTGATTACGGTTGGTTTCTATTCATTAGTTACCAACCGTAAGTTCCCTACGGTTCGTAAGGGAACAAACTATACCAACCGTAACTGGTTTTTTCTGGGTTTTCCCAAACATGTAGTTACGGTTGGTAACGAGCTCCATTCCAACCGTATGTTCTTCTGAAATTTTGGGTTTTCCCAAAATTGAACCAGTTACGGTTGGTAATTGATACATTACGTACCGTAATATATAGTTACGGTTGGTAACGATCTCAATTCCAACCGTATGTTCTTCTGAAAATTTTAAAAATTTGATTTGTTACGCACTTTAGAAGTATGCCTAATCATTTTCAATGCTGGGTTCTTCACTTTGTTGGTTAATTTCTTCAATTGGTTGAGATTGACCTTCACAAATATCATAAAAGTTTCTTTTTTCTTCTCTAATTTTTTTTAATAACCTATTTTAGAGTTATGAATCATATGATAAGTGAAAATTAATTATCAACATTAATCTTGATTATCAACACTAATCTTGATTATCATTACTAATCTTGATTATCAACAATAAGGGCTAATTAGTCATTTCCAGATTTTATTTGATAAGGGACACTTGAAAATTACTTGTAATGACCTTTTTGTCTTATTAGGGTGACGCCCCTCTACCAAAACATGCCGCCCCTTTACCAAGCTTTAGTTATAGCCCATTTAAACCAAGTAGCTCAAAGTGTCAGAATATTAGTTATATTGTTATATATAGACAAATCTTTCACCATCCTTAATAAGCTTATTACGATCCCATATAGATAGAATTCCTCTGTTGACACCTACAGAGGGAATGAAGGACCAATCGAATTGATCATCATACCACAACTGCCTTACGTACCCATTAGTGAAATGCATAACATTTGTTTCTTGAACAAGACAAACTGCACACCTTTGATTTGCAATCAAATTTTTCAGCGCAATTATCTTATTGAAATCGTTTAACCCTCTAACATTCCAACAAAGAATTTTAAAATCCATTTAAACTAGTCTGCTCCCATCTGATAATATCATCTTTATGTAGAAGATTGTCACCAACTGAATCTTCTTTCTCGAGTTGTACCTCAATTCTTCCTCGTTGACATACTGCCCAACTTCTTCTTTCCATGTAAACCCACCCTTGTATCGCATAACAACTGAGTCATTCCCTCTTTCAGAGAGATTTTGTCTTTGTTACTGATATGCTCATAATTGCATATCAAGTTAACGAGAGCATTAACAGTTTTCTCAACTTCATCACCTCCATCTCCTTCAGTAATTTTATCCTCCTTCAGGTTCTGCACAATAGTATTTTCTATATCGTTACGATTAGTTCCACCTGGTGAACTTTCATGAGTTCTTTTTGTATTGTATGAACTTTCATCCTGTAGAGCCGTATATCTCGATCATGAGTTAACAATCTCTACACCATTCTAAGGGATTTACAACCCAGGTTTGCAACAACACCAGTGCGGTTGCGAAATTTTTGGTTGCTAATTGCAACTGATATTTTTTCGCAACGGAGGACTGTCGTTGCAAATATTACAACCTCACAGACAAGGTTGCGAATCGCAACTGTGCTGGGTTCAAGCGTGTGAACCATGTGCGTGGTCGAGAACACTAGGACTTATAAACACGCCCCAGTCAAACTTTGGTCAAGACTTCGTGTTTTTTTTCCACCCTTAATCCCAATCTAGGGTATATCCCAATCGATTTCCCTCTTCATCTTCATTATTCTCCGCCAAACCACAGAGACTCAGTCTATCCTCCCTCTCCTCTCTTCTCCATCTCCATATCGATCTCGATATGCACAGCTGAGCTGTTTTTTTCCTCTCAATCTCTAAAATCTATCATCGTGTAGAACTGAATATCATCAGGTATAAATTTTGACATAGTTTTGAGGGTTTATAGATTTAGATTTCTAGGGTTTCAGTTGTGATTTTTAGGGTTCAAAGATTTTGATTTCTAGGATTTAGGGATTTGATTTCCAATCATGGATATATGTTGTTAATGGATATAATGCTCCCGTTGAGGCAATTGGAGATGTAAATATTCCAAAGAGATATAACTTGGATGGTACCTGAAAAAGCGGGGGTCTAACAACCTCACCCAATATTTCGATTAGCAATCTATATGGAAAACTCCGAGTTGTTATCTAAAGAATCAACTAGACTCAATCAATAGAAAATACTTAAGGAGTTATTATCTCAATCTCTCAATTTGATTTACTCAAGCAAATGTGATTCGCGAGTCTAATCAAAGAGAGATAACTTGGATGGTACCAAAGACCAATATCTAAGTGTCAATCAATTTAAATCAATAACCAATAAGGTAGGATATTCTAATTGATTGATCAACGCATAACCTGTATTATTTCAAATATATAAAAATATAATGCGGAAAAGAAATAACACAGACACCGGAATTTTGTTAACGAGGAAACCGCAAATGCAGAAAAACCCCGGGACCTAGTCCATATTAAACATACATTGTATTAAGCCGCTACAAATATTATCCTACTCCAAATTAACTTCGGTCTGGACTATAGTTGAACCCCAATCAATCTCACACTGATCCAAGGTATAGTTATGCTCTTACGCCTCTGATCCCAGCAGGATACTGTGTACTTGATTCCCTTAGATGATCTCACCCACAACCAAGAGTTGCTACAACCCAAAGTCGAAGACTTTAGCAAACAAATTTGTCTCGCACAAAAAAGTCTACAAGATAGATAAATTCGTCTCCCACGAATAAACCTATGAGTTTTGTTCCGTCTTTTGATAAATCAAGGTGAACATGAACCAATCAATAAAACCAGACTTATATTCCCGAAGAACAGCTCAGTTTTATCAATCACCTCACAATAGTCTTAATCGACGCAGCGAAAAAAGATATTGTGGAATCACAAATGATGAAACGAAGATGTTTGTGATTACTTTTATATCTTGCTTATCGGAGATATATCTCAAGCCAATTATTACAATTGTAATCGTACGATAGAAACATCAAGATCAGATCACACAACTACAATAAAAATAGTATCGGTATGGCTTCACAATCCTAATGAAGTCTTTAAGTCGTTAACCTGGTTTTAGAAGAAGAAAACCAAAGGTTAAAGGAGAAACGACTCTATCTTAGCAAACTAGTATCACACCGAATATGTGGGGATTAGGTTTCCCAGTTGCTAGAGTTCTCCCTTATATATTCTTTCAAATCAGGGTTTGCAATCAATGTTAGCTTAGTAACAAAGCATTGAATATTCACCCTTAGATGAAAACCGGATTATATACAAGCTAATATCTCTCAACTGTTAGATCTAAAACTTAGCTTGGCATACAAACATGTACTTGACGATTTTTGGTTTGTGTAACCGTACCCAAACGTGTACAATAGTTTTTTCAATATTAGTTAACCAAATGATAACTTTCATATCAACCATATTCTTCTTCACCATAACTAGTCCAAATGACTCAAATGAACTAGTTAAAGAGTTGTTCAATTGCTATGAGATTTTATGTACTACACAAGACACAATTGAATCAAAAACGATGTGATTCACTCTAATCGATTCATGAACTATAAAGCCACGGTTTGCAAAAGCATTCCTTAGATAATTTAGGTAAGTTCACGAACATCATTTTTAGACATAACCACTCAAGTTCGCAGACTGGGTTCGCGGACTCAAGTAATCGGTTGGAGTTCACAAACTCCAGCAGAAATTCTCGGGTTCGAGAACTTCCATCAGTTCGCAGACTAAAACCGAGATACAACTCCAGCAGAAATTCTCGGGTTCGAGAACTACGTATGTTCACGGAATGAGTTGACTGCTCAAGTTCCGGTTTTCACTTGATCAACAAAGATCACAAACTTCGATTCAAGTGCTAAGGACTTATACATATATGTGTTACGACAACAATGTTTATATCCCCCAGTGGTTATATTGTATAAACTCTCATTTCAATCATTGAAACATTCTCAGAGGACGTCATATAGTTGTTATTCACAAACTAGTTTCGTTATATCAATTTCCAAAGTGATTGAAACATAACATCACTTTCGTCACTAGGCAAAGATGAACTTGTCTAAAGCGAAAGATTTACCAACATACATTTCGAGAAATAGATACGCGAGATATACTCAGCTCGAAATGTCACATGTGTATATTCTTAGTCTATATAGTAAAACGACTTTTGTCTCAAGATAGGAGATAGAGTAGATAGACTTTTGAGTGATAGATATGTTCAAGTCTCCACATACATTTTATTCTATGAAGATCCACTGGTTCCTTGAGTAGTCTTTTGTCTTGTATTATGATTGCCATGGAGTTCTTGAGCTCAACTACACTTTCTATCCTAGTCCGAGACCTTAGCTATAGTAGACTAGAAATCAAGATTTTATAGTTTTGATTACTAACATTGACAAACATGCTTGATATAGAAACGCATGCGAGTTCGACCGAGCAATGCTCTAACAATCTCCACATTTGTCAATTTTAGTGGAAAAACTATTAATACATATGGAATACAAAAAATATATAAATAAACTTTGTAGCTCATATTCCACATGTCTAATCTTCAACAATACTCGAAATCTTCGTCACTTCCAAGTAGTCCAATGATCCCAAATGTTGTAAGTTTATCATCATCGTTGTTGAAAATCCGTAGCTATAACAATGAGAAAAGCATCGGTTCTCAATATTGTTATATAGTGTCATAGTATTATTACACAGTTTCAAAGTCCAATTGCATCACAACTTCAACAACAATACTATAGTGATACTTCACTCCCCCTTAGTCAATACTCCATCTCACATGGAAACCACTACCCCTTACATAATGATCCGAAAACCATATGTATTTGTAGTGTTAACTACATATTAATTCTCCCCCTTTTTGTCAATAAAATTGGCAAAGGTACAAGAACGGGATCCTAATGAAATTTCCGTAAGAGACATTTCATGACCAAAGGTATATGTGTATCATTTTATTTAGATGCAATCATAAAGCCGAAGCTAAATGCATTCATCAAGGATTTTATAAAGACGCAAGATAACCCCTCTAATATTCCACAGCCGCACTCCCCACGAAGATTTGGCAATTAAGCACAAGTTCAAAAGAACTCTCCCCCATAATATGTCATTCCCAAGGGAACAACAAGAGCGACCTTAATTTCAAAAAGAAAAGAAGGATTTTTTTAGACTCAACAAATTACATACAAGTATGAATTTGGAATCCAACAAGAAGTATTCAATCGAATTAACCAAAGCGAACCAAGATTAATTTGACTAAATATGCTCAACACAAGTAAACTTATGGAGACTTAAAAAATCAATTAGATTGATCACAAGAAAACTCTCAAATAATCTAATCGTCATACTCAACCAAACTAATTACAATAGTAATCAATTTAATTGGCCACACTCGACATAAGAAAATCTATGGAGCAATGATTAAGTTAATCATAAAAATAACCATCCTAGTCAATCATGCTCAACATGAGAAGAACTTACGGAGTGCTAACTATATAACCATACTAGATGATTGATTTAGTTCATTTGGGATCAACATAAGAGATTATGGAACCCTGACTAAGATTGTCATAAGACATGAAAACATTAACCGTACATGTACTCAACATAAGATACACAATGGAGCCTCACAGTAATACACAAAACATTGATCAGGGAAGCTCAATTACTGCGAAATTCACAAGGATTCATTCTATGTTTCCATCACCATTTGCACAATGACACACAATAGACATAATCCTTGAATCACAAAAGATTTTAACCTATCTTACATCAATAATTGACTATATAGCCTTAACTTTTGTGTTTGTCAAAATTCTATTCATCCTTTTATCAATATTTGCATATCAATTCACGAACTACTTTACTTTTGACAAAATATGGGACAATCAAGTTCACGGACGTAAACACACATATCCCATCATAATATTGCAATATATAAAACCATAAAGATTAATACTGCAACCATCATCTTCCAAACAAACTTAGAATTTTTAAACCAAAAAATCTAAAAACAAGAAGATGAAAAACATTGGATATAGCTATGTGTAATCATAATAATGGCTATTCCAAAACACTAGTTATTCTTCTAAACAAAAGTGAACAAATATAAGATTTACTAGACATTAATACCTTTGAATAATTCATTATCGTCCCCGAACTCCTTGTCGTCAACATCCATGGGAACATAAGGTTCATTAAGAAAGATTTTATATCGATGAACCTTCTTGGTTGCTGTTGTCGAACCAAGGCCTTCTGAATCTCATGAGTCTTATACACAAAAGCCTTTATTTGTTGAATCTCCTTTCGCAGCTCCTTCAACACTTCAAGAACATCAGAAAACTTCTGATAATTTGAAGGAACAGCTCTTGGCTTCTTCATATTCCTTATTTTTATTTTCAAGGTTGGAGGCAATGGAGATTTTTCTTTTTCCTTCATGATTGATGGCTTAACAATCACATTACCTTCTTTTTCATCAGAAAACATCATTCTTGGAGCGTCCATAAGCGTATGGGTTTGTGAGAGGAATTCACAATTATCTCAACAAGTAGTCTTAAGATGAAGAGAGGTTTTAGAGAAGGAAAAGTAATGTAGGGTTCGAAACCTAAAACAGGTTCGTGGACTTTTTTTTTTGCTAAACAATAAAATTTTATTAAGAATCATAGGGGTTTAAAGAAATTACAAAACAAAGAAGTGTAAACAAGAAATAACCAAAACAGAAGCCCAAGAAATTTTAGCAAAATCTAAAGAACACTTGATCTGGGCTTTCAAGGCAGCCCAGAAAGTCTGGTTTTACTTCATATATTCTCTTATCTCCACAGTTCAAAAGAGCACCCCTCTTAGCCATTTTTTCAGCAGATGGATTACCTTCTCTGTAACTATGGGTGAAGCTCCAGGATAGAACAACATTAGATATCTTTTCCCATCTTGATATAGCAAACCAAGGTATCTTGTTGTACTGAAAAGCATACTGGACTGATTGTTAGTCTGTTCTAAAAATAACTTTACTGAAACCCTTACTCACTGCCCATTCACATGCAATAAGTATAGCAAACACTTCTGCATAATAATTTGTTGATACCCCAATCCCCCCTGAAAATTGCAATCAAGAAATCTCCATTGTGATTCCTCCCAACCACTCCATATCCTGCCAACCCTGAGTTACCTCTAGATGCTCCATCACAGCATAGCAAAACTTTACCTTGACTTGGAAGCTGGAAATACACTTTTTTGATTGTAGGAGACTTCACTCTTCTTGTCTTCAAACCAAAAAACTTGAGAACCTGTAGATCATACCAACTGTTCCACATTTGAGTCTTCATTCTAGCTTCACTGTCATATACTACTTTCATGATTCTTAGTTTAGAACTATTGAAGTTACATTTTCCATTTCCATATGTACAATCATTCCTCAAAAACCAGAGCTCCTTCATAGTGCAAAAAGCACCTAATATCTATAATTCTTGAATATATGGGCTCTTGTTTTTAGCTATGTGAAAAATGTCTTCAAAAGTTCTTGGATTTTTAAAGTTAAATACACCCCCAACCATTTCCAAAGTATTTCACTGTAATCACAGAACCAAAGAAAGTGTTCTCTAGTTTCTTCATTATATTTGCAGAGAATGCATCTAGAAGCTAAACTGAAGTTTCTCCTTTTCATATTCTCATCAGTTGCACAAATATTTCTATTTAGTTTCCATATATTACTGGAAATACTAGGGTGAATTGAATTGTGCCATACCTTTTTGGTCCAATAGACTTCTGGGAATTTATTTCTCAAAATTTCCACTGCTGAGCTCACAGTAAATTGACCTATAGTAGTACCATCCCACACTCTTCTGTCCATTCCTCCACTTAAAGTTGGTAATTCACTAATGCTTACCATTGCTATAATTTCTGTTGGAACTATCCATTCACCATCAAGAATTAGATCTGCCACCCTCATATTGGGAAACTGCATCAAATATGTATTATCAAGGTACATTACCTGTAGAGGTAAGTCTTTTATCCATCTATCTTTCCACATAGAAATATTACTTCCATTCCCTACAATCCATCTTGTATGGTCTTCAACTGCATCAATTATCCATTTGATTCCAGGCCAAATTGAAGATTTCTTATAATAAGCTATCCATTCACCCTTTTTATATTTGTACTTTCCTTGAAAGAATCTTGAGAACTCATCTGTACCATTTTGTATTCTCCAAAGTAGCTTCATTAAAAGAGCTTTATTGATGATCTCAATTCTTCTCAGACCAAGACCACCTTCCTTTATTGGAGAGCATGTTTTATTCCACTGCAGTGTTATCATCTTTCTTGTAGAAGGGTCACCTGACCACAAAAAATTCCTCATAATTCTTTCACACTCCCTTATCACCCTCTTAGGCCATTTATACACTGACATTGAATAGATGGGAATACTACCAAGAACATGTTTCACTAGAATAAGTCTTTCTTGGAAAAATAAAATTTTACCCATCCAACCTGCTAAGCTCTCCTGCATCATATCCACCACTTTCCACACATGGCTTGTTCTAACACTTCCTTGAGTTAACATTATCCCCAAATATTTATCTGGAAAATCTGCCAACATTACCCTGCATTCTTCTGAGATTTGCACCCTTCTACTCTGACTTGTTCCACCTATGAAACACTTGCTTTTTTCCAGGTTTATTTGTTGCCCAGAAGAAATTTGGTACTTATTTAGTAAACACATTAATATTCTCACATTCCTTTTTTCACCATTGCAAAACAGAAAAATATCATCAGCAAATAGTATATGTGAAGGTTTTACTCCACCTCTCTCCACTATTGCTTTTAAGCTCCCATCTTGGATCATTCTTGTAATATTTCTGCTCAAAATATCTTCATCTATTATGAAAAGCATAGGAGACAATGGGTCTCCTTGTCTTAAACCTTTACCAACTTGGAAATACCCTTCAGGCCCACCATTTACTAGCACAGACACTCTTGCATATTGTAGAAGCACTTGTAACCAGTGTAAGTTTTTGTTAGATAACCCAAAGCTATGCAAAGCTTGAAATAAAAAAGTCCAACTGAGTGAATCATAAGCTTGTGTAATGTCCAGTTTAAGACCAAAATTGCCCCACCTTCTCTTTGTTTCAATTTCATTTATCATTTTAGAAGCCATAGCAATTTGCTCCTGTATTGTTCTCCCTTTAATAAATGTACCTTGTTGAGGAGAAACAATTTTGTCAATAACTTTCTCCAATCTAGAAGATAAAATTTTAGTAAATACCTTGAAGATGAAATTCATCAGACCTATAGGTGTATACTGCTTTGCTTTTTTTTGCATTTCTTACTTTTGGAAGCAGTTTCAAGAAATTAGCATTTAGTCCTGTAGGGATAAACCCTCCTCTCCAACAGAATTGCAATGTATTAATGAACACATGACCAATAACCTCCCAAGCATATCTATAAAACCAACCAGCAAACCCATCTGGACCTTGTGCACTTTCAGGGTTTAAAGCAAAAACTGCAATTTTAATTTCTTCAGCAGAAGGTATTTCATTTATCATTGTATTCTCTTCACTTGTAATTACCTTTGGAATACAAGAAAATATAGACTCATCAATGTTAACATCTTGATATCTGAATATTGATTCATAATGTTTAACCAATTCAGCTGCAATCTCCTTTTGGTCTATTATTATTATACCTGCATCAGTTTCCAGCTCAGTAACCATACTATGAGCTTTCCTTAGCTTCATTTTAATTAATATGAAAGTATCTTGAATTAGAAGCTCCTTATTTCAACAAGTTGACTCTTGACTTTTGATGAAGTATCTCTTTGTTGTTGCATTAAGACTTCTTGTTTACCCCTTAAAGTAACAAGATCATTCAAAAGAGAAACATTTGAAGGATTTTCATCAGATTTTAATGATGCTTCCAGAACTTCTTCATCTGCTTGCTTCATATTTTTGTTTACATCACCAAAAACTGACCAATTCCACTCCTTCATATCCACTTTAAGCCTTTTCATTTTGCTCATAAAGATAAAAGCAGGGTTATCATCAATAAACTTATCCCAAGATTTAGAAATTGTACTCAAGAATTCAGGGTGTGACTTCCAAGTTTTTAAAGCTCTAAAGGGTGTATTTTTTGGTTTTGGGATATCAGCTGAACCACCATACAATGCACTATGATCAGATATGCCTCTATTTCCAACCTTATATCCCCAACTAGAGAATTTTTCCAGCCATTTCTCATTAAAAACAGCTCTGTCCATATTACACACAATTCTTATTTTTCCAGCTCTATTGTTGCTCCATGAGTACTTTACACCATTTTTTGGAGCTTGCATCAAACCACATTGGTGAAGACAATTATTGAATTATAGCATGGAAATCATCATTGGATTGGAACCACCTTTTTTCTCTTCAGCTCTCATAATAGTATTGAAATCCCCAATGGCTAACCAAGGTTTATCCAAATTACTAATTGTTGACATATCTTCCCATAAGCTTCTCCTTTTTATTGTTAAAGTTGCAGCATGAATTCCTGTTATTAGTGTATCTCCAACTTCCACAATTATTTCTTGTTCAGAGGCTAGCACCACCCTTGGTTTCTGAATGTAAGAACTGATAGACAAAAGGAATTTACTTCTAAGAAAAGGAAATCAACAGGTTCGTGGACGATCAACTCTTATCCCTATAAAGAGTAGAATTGTCGATAGTACCTTTCTTCTGTTTGATATACAAAAGGAAAATACTTCTAAGAAAAGAAAAAAAACTTTTCCTAAAGCCTGAGAGGTACAACATCATTGTCTCTTTTGATCAGGAACATGAGACAAGATTTAAGAACAACACTATCAAGTTACGTTGTGGTGAACTACAATTTGTCCACCAATTTCCTCTTGTGGAAAATCCACAGACTTCTGTCTATCAAAACAGTTTGACCATACTTTCTTCTCAAATGGTCTTGGTTTTTCCTTAGAAACTAACTTCTTAGACGAAGATAAAATCTTACATACCTCTGCGATCTTCTGAGCAAGTTTAAGCTTTCTTGCTAGATGATTTGCTCTTCATTGAAGTTTGTTGACGTGTCTTTGCTTGTGTTTGAACTTGTAACACTTTGAGAGTTCATGAAATTTTAATGAACAATACGAGCACGTCACACTTGGATAGTAATCATGCTTCTGAAATGTGCAAGCAACTAGGTACATAGTGGATCCTGAAACATTATAAATAGAGTTTCCAAGAAAAGGGTCAACATTTTCTTCCAGAATGGTTGGATTATCTTCTGAAAGAATATCAAAATTGATATGTGTATTGCTACAATTATCAAAATCAATATTTTCACCAAGAAGTGCAACACTTGATTTCCCATCTTCATTAGAGTCATAGCTATCAGATATTTCATCAAGAGTTGCTGCAAGACCTTTGTTCCCAGTGTATTTTCTACGATTTGGATACTCGTTTACAAAATGACCAAATCCATTACACTTAAAACACTGAGGCATATCCTCATCATCAGTTTCATCAATATCCCTTTTTTAGGAGGAACACGATTATGAAGTTTGACCGATGCCTTCGGCTTATCTCTGGAGAACCGTTTACTTTTATTCAATATAAGATCCCTAAACTGTCTTGTTATCATCAAGACAGATTTTTCAAGATCTTCACCCGATGAGTCTGTCTCAGAGTGATCATCTTCAGAGATATACACTTTTTTACTTTTATCAAGTAATTTAGTGTCCTTCAGTGCTTTGAACGTAACATCCTTAGATTTGGATGAATATTCATGATCAAAGATCTTAAGCTTTCCAACCAATGTATTTTTGGAGAGATTATCTAGGTTATTTCCCTCAACGATGGCATGATTTTTAACATCGTATCTAGATGGCAGTGATCTGAGAATTTTCATCACAATGTCCTTTTCAGGAATAGTCTTACCCAATGCAAAAGATGCATTAACAATTTCAGACACTTTGTGATTAAAATCATCAAATGTTTCTTCATCTGCCATACGAAGGTTTTCCCAATCAGAACTAAGGTTTTGAAGCCTAGCTTCCTTTTCACTGGTATTTCCTTCAAATATGGTTGCTAAGATATCCCAATCTTCTTGCGACTTAGTGCAATTAGACACATGGTGCTGAAGATTTGGGGTAATGGCATGTATGATTGCATTTAAACCATCGGAGTTTTTCTTTGCAGTAAGAATCTCTGCTGGAATGTATTCCGAAATATTCTTTGGAACATTTACATCTCCAACTGCCTCAACGGGAGCATTATATCCATTAACAACATATACCCATGATTGGAAATCACGTGCTTGAAGAAAAGCGCGCATAGAAATTTACCACCATAAGTAATTAGTGCCATCGAAGACTGGTGGTACGTTTATTGAGATAGCACCTCCGTCCATAGAATCAGATCGCTACAAACACAGACTTATGAGGTCTTGAATGTGTTTGCCTGCTCTGATACCAATTGAAAAAGCGGGGGTCTAACAACCTCACCCAATATTTCGATTAGCAATCTGTATGGACAACTCCGAGTTGTTTTCTAGAGAATCAACTAGACTCAATCAATAGAAAATACTAAAGGAGTTATTATCTCAATCTCTCAATTTTATTTACTCAAGCAAATATGATTCGTGAGTCTAATCAAAGAGAGATAACTTGGATGGTACCAAAGATAAATATTTAAGTGTCAATCAATTAAATCAACAACCAATAAGTTCGGATATTCTAATTGGTTAATAAACGCACAACCTGTATTATTTCAATTATATAAAAATATAATGCAGAAAAGAAATAACACGGACACCAGAATTTTGTTAACGAGGAAACCGCAAATGTAGAAAAACCCCGGGACCTAGTCCAGATTAAACATACACTATATTAAGCCGCTACAGATACTAGCCTACTCCAAATTAACTTCAGTCTGGACTGTAGTTGAACCCCAATTAATCTCATACTGATCCAAGGTACATTTATGCTCCTACATCTCTGATCCCAGCAGGATACTGCGCACTTGATTCCCTTAGATGATCTCACCCACAACCAAGAGTTGCTACGACCCAAAGTCGAAGACTTTAGCAAACAAATCTGTCCCATACACAAAAGTCTACAAGATAGATAAATTTGTCTCCCACGAATAAACATATGAGTGTTGTTCCGTATTTTGATAAATCAAGGTGAACAGGAACCAATAAATAAAACCAGACTTATATTCCCGAAGAACAACTCAGTTTTATCAATCACCTCACAATAGTTTTAATCGACGCAACGAAAAAAATATTGTGGAGTCACAAACGATGAGACAAAGATGTTTGTGATTACTTTTATATCTTGCCTATCGAAGATAAAAATCTCAAGTTAATTTATTACAATTGTACTCTTACGATAGAAACAACAAGATCAGATCACACAACTACAAGAAAAGTAATATCGGTTTGGCTTCATAATCCCAATGAAGTCTTTAAGTTGTTAACCTGGATTTAGAAGAAGAAAACCAAAGGTTAAAGGAGAATCGACTTTATCTTAGCAAACTAGTATCATACCAAATGTGTGGTGATTAGGTTTCTCAGCTGCTAGAGTTCTCCCTTATATAGTCTTTCAAATCAGAGTTTGCAATCAATGTTATCTTAGTAACAAAGCATTCAATATTCACCGTTAGATGAAAACATGATTAGATACAAGATAATATCTCTCAATCGTTAGATCGAAAACTTAGTTTGCCCTACACACATGTACTTGATGATTTTGGGTTTGTGTAACCGTACCCAAACATGTACAATAGTTGGTTCAATATTAGTCAACCAAATGGTGAGCCAAATGATAACTTCATATCAACCATATTATTCTTTACCATAACTAGTCCAAATGACTCAAATGAACTAGTTAGAGAGTTGTTCAATTGCTATGAGATCTTATGTACTACACAAGACACGATTGAAGAAAAAACGATGTGATTCACTCGAATCGATTCATGAACTATAAATCCACGGTTTGCAAAAGCATTCCTTAGATAATTTATCATTTTTAGACATAACCAGTCAAGTTCGCGGACTCAAGTAACCAATTGGAGTTCACAAACTCTAGCAGAAATTCTCGGGTTCGAGAACTTTCGTCAGTTCGCGAACTGAGTTTGTGGACTGAAACCGATCTACAACTCCAGCAGAAATTCTCGGGTTCGAGAACTATTCACGTTCGTGGACTGAGTTGACTGCTCAAGTTCCGGTTTTCACTTGATCAACAAAGTTCGCAAACTTCAGTTCAAGTGCTAAGGACTTATACATATATGTGTTACCACAACAATGTTTTTATCCCCCAGTAGTTATATTGTCTAAACTCTCATTTCAATCATTGAAACATTCTTAGAGGACGTCATATAGTTTTTATTCACAAACTAGTTTCGTCAGAGCAATTTCCAAAGTGATTGAAACATAACATGACTTTAGTCATTAGGAAAAGATGAACTTGGCTAAAGCGAAAGCTTTACCAACACATATTTCGATAAATAGATAAGCGAGATATACTTAGCTCGAAATGTCACATGTGTATATTCTTAGTCTATATAGTAAAACGACTTTTGACTCAAGATAGGAGATAGAGTAGATAGACTTTTGAGTGATAGATAAGTTTAAGTCTCCATATACCTTTTAGTCGATGAAGATACATTGGTTCCTTGAGTAGTCCTTCGTCTTGTATGATGATTGCCATGGAGTTCTTGAGCTCCACTACACTTTTTATCCTAGTCCGAGACCTTAGCTATAGTAGACTAGAAATCAAGACTTTATAGTTTTGATCAACATTGACAAACATGATTGATATAGCAACGTGTGCAAGTTCGACCGAGCAATGCTCTAACAGTACCAAAGACCAATATCCAAGTGTCAATCAATTTAAATCAACAACCAATAAGGTCGGATATTCTAATTGATTAAACAACGCACAACCTGTATTATTTCAATTATATAACAAAATATAATGCGGAAAAGAAATAACACAGACACCAGAATTTTGTTAACGAGTATACCGCAAATGCAGAAAAACCCCGGGACCTAGTCTAGATTAAACATACACTGTATTAACCCACTACAGACACTAGCCTACTCCAAATTAACTTCTGTCTGGACTGTAGTTGAACCCCAATAAATCTCATACTGATCCAAGGTATAGTTATGCTCATATGCCTCTGATACCAGCAGGATACTGTGCACTTGATTCCCTTAGCTGATCTCACCCACAACAAAGAGTTGCTACAACCCAAAGTCGAAGACATTAATAAACAAATCTGTCTCACACAGAAAAGTCTACAAGATAGATAAATTCATCTCCCACGAATAAACCTATGAGTTTTGTTCCGTCTTTTGATAAATCAAGGTGAACAAGAACCAATCAATAAAACCAGTCTTATATTCCCGAAGAATAGCTTAGTTTTATCAATCACCTCACAATAAACTTAATCGACGCAGCGAATAAGATTATTAAGGAATCACAAACGATGAGACGAATATGTTTGTGATTACTTTTATATCTTGCCTATCGGAGATAGAAATCTCAAGCCAATTATTACAATTGAACTCGTGCGATGGAAACAACAAGATCAGTTCACACAACTACAAGAAAAATAATATCGGTCTGGCTTCACAATCCCAATGAAGTCTTTAAGTCGTTAACCTGGTTTTAGAAGAAGAAAACCAAAGGTTAAAGGAAAATTGACTTTATATTAGCAAACTAGTATCACACAAAATACGTGGGGATTAGGTTTCCCAGTTGCTAGAGTTCTCCCTTATATAGTCTTTCAAATCAGGGTTTGCAATCAATATTAGCTTAGTAACAAAGCATTCAATATTCACCGTTAGATGAAAACCTGATGAGATACAAGATAATATCTCTCAATCGTTAGATCGAAAACTTAGTTTGCCCTACACACATGTACTTGATGATTTTGGGTTTGTGTAACCGTACCCAAACGTGTACAATAGTTGGTTCAATATTAGTCAACCAAATGGTGAGCCAAATGATAACTTTCATATCAACCATATTCTTCTTTACCATAACTAGTCCAAATGACTCAAATGAACTAGTTAGAGAGTTGTTCAATTTCTATGAGATCTCATGTACTACACAAGACACAATTGAAGCAAAAACGATATGATTCACTCGAATCGATTCATGAACTATAAAGATACGGTTTGTAATTCCTTAGATAATTTAGATAAGTTCACGAACATCATTTTTAGACATAACCACTCAAGTTCGCGGACTCAAGTTAACCAGTTGGAGTTCACAAACTCCAGCAAAAATTCTTAGGTTCGAGAACTTCTGTCAGTTCGCGGACTGAGTTCGCTAACTGAAACCGAGCTACAACTCCAGCAGAAATTTTCGGGTTCGAGAACTATGCACGTTCGCGGACTAGGTTGACTGCTCAAGTTCCGGTTTTACTTGATCAACAAAGTTCACAAACTTCGGTTCAAGTGCTAAGGACTTATACATATATGTGTTAGCACAACAATGTTTATATCCCCCAATGGTTATATTGTCTAAACTCTCATTTCAATCATTGAAACATTCTCAGAGGGCGTTATATAATTGTTATTCACAAACTATTTTTCGTCAGAGCGATTTCCAAAATGATTGAAACGTAACATGACTTTCGTAACTATGTAAAGATGAAATTGGATAAAGTGAAATCTTTATCAACACATATTTTGAGAAATAGATAAGCGAGATATACTCATCTCGAAATATCACATGTGTATATTCTTAGTCTATATAGTAATACGACTTTTATCTCAAGATAGAAGATAGAGTAGATATACTTTTGAGTGATAGATAAGTTCAAGTCTCCACATACCTTTTAGTCGATGAAGATCCACTGGTTCCTTGAGTAGTCCTTCGTCTTGTATGATGATTTCCATGGAGTTCTTGAGCTCAACTACACTTTCTATCCTAGTCCGAGACCTTAGCTATAGTAGACTAGAAATAAAGACTTTATAGTTTTGATCACTAACATTGACAAACATGCTTGAGATAGCAACGCATGAGAGTTCGACCGAGCAATGCTCTAACAATCTCCCCCTTTGTCAATTTTAGTGGCAAAACTATTAATACATATGGAATAAAAAAATATATAAATAAACTTTGTAGCTCCTATTCCACATGCCTAATCTTCAACAATACTCGAAATCTTCGTCACTTCCAAGTAGTCCAATGATCCCAAAGGTTGTAAGTTTAGCATCATCATTGAGAAAATCATCGGTTCTCAATCATTGTTATACAGTGTCATAGTATTATTACATAGCGTCAAAGTCCAATTGCATCACAACTTCAACAACAATACTATGGTGATACTTCACTCCCCCTTAGTCAATACTCCATCTCACATGGAAACCACTCCCCCTTACATAATGATCCGAAAACCATATGTATTTGTAGTGTGAACTACATATTAATTCTCCTTCTTTTTGTCAATAAAATTGGCAAAGGTATAAGGACGGGATTCTAAGATACATTTCATGACCAATGGTAAATGTATATCATCTTATTTAGATGCAATCATAAAGCCGAAGCTAAATGCATTCATCAAGGATTTTATAAAGACGCAAGATAACCCCTCATCCGCACTCCCCACAAAGATTTGGAAATTAAGCACAAGTTCAAAAGAACTCTCCCCCATAAAATGTCATTCCCAAAGGAACAACAAGAGTGACCTTAATTTCAAAATAAAAGAAAGATTTATTTACCCTTACAGATGAATCAACTAAAAATAAATTATACACAAACCGAAGTTCCAACTCAATTGCACAAAAGATCGAGATAAGCACAGGGGTAAGAGATACTAAAATAGCTAATGAACCAAAACAACACCAATAGACTACCTTAAGTGCTGAAAAGTGGAAGTGTCTAATGGTTTGGTGAGAATGTCAGCTAACTATTGTTCGGAAGGAACAAACTCCATATTTATGATACCATTCTCATAAACATATTGAATAAAATGGTACCTTATGTCAATGTGCTTTGTTCTTGAGTGCTCAACATGATTCTCAGTGATTCAAATCGCGCTAGAGTTATCACAAAAGATTTTTATTATTCTAGTATCAACTTCATAGTCTGCCAACATTTGTTTTATCCATAAAAGTTTTGTACAACATTACCCAGCATCAATATACTCTGCTTCGCATGTAGACATGGATTATGAATTTTGTTTCTTATTGTGCTAAGAAACAAGATTCAGTCCTACATAGTAGAAACCCCCTAATGTAATTTTTCTGTCTTCTACACATCATGCACAATCAGCATCAGAATAAGCAGAAAGGTCAATATTAGTATCAAAAGTGTAGGATAGACCATATCCGATAGTGTGATTGACATAACGTATGATCCATTTTGCAGCTGCAAGATGAGATTCCTTTGGATCATCCTGAAATCTGGAAAAACAACCAATACTAAAAGAAATATTAGGTCTAGCAGCTGTTAGATATAAAAGGCTTCCAATAATAGATCGATATAACTTTTGATCTACTTTTACTCCTTTCTCATCTCTATGTAATTTACCATTAGTAGGCATATGTGTCAATTTTGGAGAAGACTTATCCAAGACGAATCATGTTACAAGATCCCTTGCATACTTTTCCTGGGATAAGTAAATTCCATCCTTATGTTGTTGAATTTTTAATCCTAGAAAGAATTTTAATTCACCAACATTGCTCATTTCAAATTCTCTAGCCAGCGAAACTTTAAAGTCCTTTGCTAGCTTCTCAGAAGTTGATCCATAGATGATATTATTTACATATACTTGATCAATGACAATGTTTTTCCCACTCCATTTGGTAAATAAGGTCTTATCAGCTCCACCTCTTGAGAAACCTTTCCGAATAAGAGAAGTGGTAAGTTTTTCAAACCAGGATCTAGGTGCTTGTTTTAACCCATATAAAGCCTTTTTGAGTTTGAGAACATGGTCTAGAAAGTCATGGTTTTCAAACCCTTTTGGTTGAGCAACATAGACTTCTTCTTTTAAAATCCCGTTCAGAAACACAGATTTTATGTCCATCTGGAAAAGTTTAACTTTGAGAAAACAAGCATGATATAATAAGATCCTAATGGACTCAAGGCGTGCCACATGTGCAAAGGTTTCATAAAAGTAGATACCTTCAATATGTGAGTATCCTTTAGCGACAATCTTGGATTTGTTTCTAACAATTGTGCCAAATTCATCAGACTTGTTCTTAAATATCCATTTGGTACCAACAATATTAACATTGGAGGGACAAGGTACGAGTTCCCATACTTCTTGCCTTTGAAATTGATTTAACTCTTCATGCATAGCATTCACCCCAAGCGGGATCATTGAGAGATTTATCAATATTTCTTGGTTCTACGAGAGACACATAACAACCAAAATTGCAAATATTTTGAAGTTGTCCTCTTGTTTTAGCTGTAGAATATCTTCCTCCAATAATAATGTTTGGATCATGATTCCTTTGAACCCAGAGGTTTTGTGGAGGGGGAACACATTATGGTTCATCAGGGGAAGCTTGATCAGTGTTCTTCTCCTTGTCACTAGAAATATCAGGATCAGTAATAGTTGGAATGACTTCAACCGATTCCGTTATTTCTTTGACTTTCTCAATTGTCTCTGTTGGAGGAAACTCAGTAGGAGAATTATCATGATGGAAATCACTAATATCATCAATAATAACATTAGCAGATTCCATCATGACCTGTGTTCTGAGATTAAATACTCGAAACCCACGACTGTTAGAAGCATAGCCAAGGAAAATAGATTCATCACTTTTGGTATCAAATTTGCCTCTTTGATTTCGATCTTTTAGTATGTAGCACTTACTTCCAAACACTATAAGATAGTGTAAGTTTGGTTTTCTACCATACCATAACTTATAAGGAGTTTTGAGAGTTTTAGATCGTAAGTAAACACGGTTGATCAAGTAACATGCTGTAAAAACGGCTTCTCCCCAAAATCTTAAAGGTAGATTTTTGTTGTGGAGCATTACCCTGGCCATCTCTTGAATATTCCTGTTTTTTCTCTCGGCGACTCCATTAGATTGAGGAGTAATGGGTGGAGAATATTGTTGAGTAATCCCAAGTTCGTCATAAAATTCAAACACTTTAGTGTCCTTGAATTCAGTTCCACGGTCGCTCCTAATTTTATTTAGTTTACGACCTTGTTTGCTCTAGATTCTACTCACAATAGTCTTGAATTCTCTAAGGGTTTCATTTTTATGAGATAGAAATGCAACCCAAGTGAATCTAGTGTAATCATCTACCATAACAAAAGCATACTTCTTGCTAGAAATAGTGGGTTGTTGAATTGGTCCGAAGAGATCCATATTAATTAAATCAAGTGGAGCTTTGGTGAGAATATCTCGAGATGGTTTATGGTGAACTTTTGTTTGTTTACCCTTTTGACAGGAACCACATACACCTTCAATCTTTGGATTGATTTTTGGAACACCTTTAACAAGTTCTTTGTTAATGATCTTAGTTAGAAGGCGATAATTGATGTGACCAAAATATTCATTCCAAAGATGTGTAGATTCCACCTTAGTCAAGTTGCAATAATTGCTAAACTGAGTATCGAGAAGATAACAGTTGTTTTTACCACGAGTTCCTTGAAAAATTATTTTACCAGTTTTGTCTACAATGTCACGTCCGTTTGCATTGAAGACAAATCGATGGCCCTTGTCACAAATTTGACTAATAGAAATAAGATTTGCAGTCATACCTTTTACGTAGACTACGTCATGAATTTCAGGTACGCCAGGTAATTTGATCGTTCCCTTCTTACTTATGTAGCAACATCTTCCATTTCCAAATGTTATTGGTCCTCCTTCATAGTCATCTGCGGAAACAAACCAAGTAAGATCACATGTCATATGTATGCTACATCCACTATCAAGGAACCATTGAAAGGGTGACGTTGATTTTAAAGCAAATTCTCCCATACTATTAGTGCTATCATTTTTGGTGTTTTCTAATAGTTCTGTATGTATTTTTAGAGACGCAAGAAGTTGTTTAGTTTCCTTATAAAGATCACTTGCAAATTTTAAACTCTTTTGAAAAGATACACACTTATGTTGAAAGTGATTAGAGGAATCACAAAACAAACATAAACCAACACCTTTAAGCTTGGTAGAACAGTTCAGAGTCACATCAGTTTTCACAACCTTTACACGTTGTTTATCATCTGATATATGACGGTTCCTTAGAGAGGAACTATTATAGTTACCCATATCCATTAAGGAACTTAAATTGGGTTTCAAATCCTTTAGAATTTCAATTTCTGCAACAAGATCATAATTGATCCGGATTTGCTCATCCAACCTTTTCTGAATGATAACTAGTTTATCAGAACTTCTTCTACCATTGTTATTTAATCCTGGTGAAGCGTTATAAGATACTTTGTCATCCATAGAGTCAGATCACTACAAACACAGACTTATGAGGTCTTGAACGTGTTTGCATGCTCTGATACCAATTGAAAAAGCATGGGTCTAATAACCACACCCAATATTTCGATTAGAAATCTGTATGGACAACTCCGACTTGTTTTCTAGAGAATCAACTAGACTCAATCAATAAAAAATACTCAAGGAGTTATTATCTCAATATCTCAATTTGATTTACTCAAGCAAATATGATTCACGAGTCTAATCAAAGAGAGATAACTTGGATGGTAACAAAGACCAATATCCAAGTGTCAATCAATTTAAATCAACAACCAATAAGGTCGGATATTCTAATTGATTAAACAACACACAACTTGTATTATTTCAATTATATAACAAATTATAATGCGGAAAAAAAATAACACATACACCAAAATTTTGTTAACGAGGAAACCGCAAATGCAGAAAAAGCCCGGGACCTAGTCCAGATCAAACATACACTTTATTAAGCCGCTACAGACACTAGCATACTCCAAATTAACTTCGGTCAGGACTATATTTGAACCCCAATCAATCTCACACTAATCCAAGGTAAAGTTATGCTCTTATGCCTCTGACCCCAGCAAGATATTGTGCACTTGATTCCCTTAGATGATCTCACCCACAAGCAAGAGTTGCGACGACCCAAAGTCGAATACTTTAATAAACAAATATGTCTCACACAGAAAATTCTACAAGATATATAAATTCGTCTCCCACGAATAAACCTATGAGTTTTGTTCCGTCTTTTGATAAATCATGGTGACCATGAACCAATCAATAAAACCATACTTATATTCCCAAAGAATAGCTCAGTTTTATCAATCACCTCACAATAAACTTAATCGACGCAACGAAAAAGATTATTGAGGAATCACAAATGATGAGACAAAGATGTTTATGATTACTTTTATATCTTGCCTATCGGAGATAGAAATCTCAAGCCAATTATTACAATTGTACTCATACAATAGAAATAACAAGATCATATCACACAACTACAAGAAAAGTAGTATCGTCCTGGCTTCACAATCCCAATGACGTCTTTAAGTCGTTAACCTAGTTTTAGAAGAATAAAATCAAAGGTTAAAGGAGAATCGACTCTATCTTAGCAAGCTAGTATCACACAACATGTGTGGGGATTAGGTTTCCCAGTTACTAGAGTTCTCCCTTATATAGTCTTTCAAATCAGGGTTTGCAATCAATGTTATCTTAGAAACAAAGCATTCAATATTCACCATTAGTTGAAAACCCGATTAGATACAAGATAATATCTCTTAGTTGTTAGATCAAAAACTTATCTTGTCATACACACATGTACTTGACGATTTTGGGTTTGTGTAACCGTACCCAAACGTGTACAATAGTTGGTTCAATATTATTCAACCAAATGGTTATCCAAATGATAACTTTCATATCAACCATATTCTTCTTTGCCATAACTAGTCCAAATGACTCAAATGAACTAGTTAGAGAGTTGTTCAATTGCTATGAGATCTCATGTACAACACAAGACACAATTGAAGCAAAAACGATGTGATATGATCGAATTAATTCATGAACTATAAAGCCACGGTTTGCAATAACATTCCTTAGATAATTTAGATAAGTTCACGAACATAGTTTTTAGACATAACCACTCAAGTTCGCGGACTGTGTTCGCGGACTCAAGTTAACCGGTTGGAATTCACAAACTCCAGCTGAAATTATTTGGTTCGAGAACTTATGTCAGTTCGCGGATTGAAACCGAGCTACAACTCCAGAAGAAATTCTCGGGTTCGAGAACTACGCATGTTCGCGGACTAGGTTGACTGCTCAAGTTCCGGTTTCACTTGATCAACAAAGTTCACAAACTTCGGTTCAAGTGCTAAGGACTTATACATATATGTGTTACCACAACAATATTTATATCCCCCAATGGTTATATTGTCTAAACTCTCATTTCAATCATTGAAACATTCTCAGAGGTCGTTATATAGTTGTTATTCACAAACTATTTTTCGTCAGAGCGATCTCCAAAATGATTGAAACGTAACATGACTTTCGTAACTAGGTAAAGATAAACTTGGCTAAAGTGAAAGCTTTACCAATACATATTTTGAGAAATAGATAAGCGAGATATACTCATCTCGAAATATCACATGTGTATATTCTTAGTCTATATAGGAATACGACTTTTGTCTCAAGATAGGAGATAAAGTAGATTGACTTTTGAGTGATAGATAAGTTCAAGTCTCCACATACCTTTTAGTCGATGAAGATCCACTGGTTTCTTGAGTAGTCCTTCGTCTTGTATGATGATTTCCATGGAGTTCTTGAGCTCAACTACACTTTCTATCCTAGTCCGAGACCTTAGCTATAGTAGACTAGAAATCAAGACTTTATAGTTTTGATTACTAACATTGGAAAACATGCTTGAGATAGAAACGCATGCGAGTTCGACCAAGCAATGCTCTAACAGGGGTATTCCTATAATTTAAAACATCTTAGCAATGACAAATATCTGTTGCGAATAAATAGCGTCGCAATGGCACTTGCCATTGCGAATCCCCGTTGCTGACCGAGAGTCGGAACGTAGCTTATGCCGTTGCGAAAAAAATGCAACGTCCTGGTTTGCAACGCCAGGCTGCCGTTCCAACCCCAATCAACAACATCTAGATTCCGTTGCGAATCCCTAAAAATGGTGTAGTGAATTGTTCTTTAATTTCGTGGAGAGTTTGTGTGAATGCTCTGGATGCAACGTTGAGTCTTCGATATAAAAACCCAGCTCCCATCTTCCCCCTTTCTAAGTATATGACCCGATCCATTTGAGATTAGGTTTTGGATAATGTTAGAGTTAATCACCCTTGGATCGTTTGCATTTTGACCCTCCAATTATTTTTTTAAAGTTAGCAGAGAAGAAACCAAATTTAAATTAACATAATTTTAAAAAATCAGAACATCCTTAAATCTCTCATCAAAATATTTGACTTCCTTAAGATAGTAATTATTTGATGGATGAGATATATGCATATATTCAACATCCCAATCAATTTTTAGAACAACCTTCTCTCCACCAATCTCCGTAAGTAGCACCGCCGGCACACCTTCAAAGCCACCGTCTATGGCTATTCTAAAACAAATACAAGTTTTTTCTTGACAATTTTAATGCCTCCGAAGAAATTTTCACCAATCCCCCTAGTTTATTGCCTATGTTTTTTAAAGTTCTCAGAGTTCCACCACTTTGATGGAAGACCTCTTATTTTTAGCCATTTTTCTTTTGCATGGAAAACTTCTACAAAATAAATTTTCTCTTTTCTGTCAGACACATAATTGTTTATCTTCTTCTCCGCATCTTTGGAAACTTGGTTAAGTTCACTAGTGCTTCTACAGATTTTGATAATTATACCTTTATGGACCCATATTATTGGAGACCAAATTATTCTCCATTCCTCATCCTCCAGATCAATAGAAGATGTAAGCATGCTGATTTCCTGAAACTTCAAAAACCGCTTTGTCTGTATCTTGTCCTTAATAACGTTAGCAATCCTTTTACATGGTATTTTATGAGAAATTTTTACTAGTCCTTTTTTAGTTGTCTCTACCATGTGCAGTAAAGGATAACTTTCAATTAAATGTAATGGAGTCATAACATTCTTCCTGTGATTTGAATCTATGAATTCTCCCAATATCTCTGCCAAAAGAGCCCAATAGTTTCTTTTATCACCACTCGGAATGCAGACACTGAAACTCTTAATGTCTCCACCTTTATAAAATCTAGATAATCTCATGTATTGTCATGCATCATTATTTTGAATCTGAGCAAGATAAACATCTTCACCCAATCTCTCTGACCATTTAGTTTTAGTTATTGTCAACCGCCATCTTAAAAGTACTTTTAAGCTAAACCATAACCTTAGGTCTCATTGCAAGCCACGATCTGAAACCTCAATTTCCTATTTCTGACGTCTTTATGATTTTGAATGAGTGTTTATGGGTGAAAACTATTTCTGCTGGTTTTGGTAATTTGGGGTGTGTGGATGAGAAATGAGTCTAAACCTTAAACAAATGCATTGCATGTGAGTGCTTGTAGATTCGATAAATCAATTTGTGCAAATCCGGCCTAAACCAAGAAATGGCCATTCCAGACTTGTTTCGGTCACAAAGTGAATGAGATGGGGTTGATCTTAGGGAGGGAAGCGAAGAAGGTGTTGAGATTGTGAAATTGTTGGCTATGGATGACTTGTATCAAAAAGATGAACTAGCTTACAATATGTAAGCTATCAGTTCCGGTGTTTGAATACAACTGTATCAACACTTGCCTCTGTTGTCTTGTTCCTGTTTGAGAAATAAGGTGGAGAACCTATTTATACAAGTCTTTATCCTAACCCTAGTATCTCGTGGGAAGTGGAGAAAGTGGAGTGATGGAGTAGTGGAGTAGTGTGTTAGTGTCACACGACCAGTCTTGCCCACTTCTTCCATCATCACTAACCGTCCATGACTTCCTGACACGTTTTTGTGATGGCGCGTTGTGCGCTGCACGCTTTAAACCACCAGACGTATGTATCCCCAAGTTTGTGACATGATTGATGTCTTGAGTGTGTGGATCATGGGACCTACAGAAAGTAGCATGTAATGCTAGATTAAATAACTAAGTTATTTAGGAAGTCGATACTTGTGAAGTATCGTGTGTATACTATGCAGGTATTGCATCGAGTATACTCAGCATGTATGAAGCATCGTTGTTTGAGCGTCTCAAAATAACCTCATGTCCAGCCTACTTCATGTGATGGTTTGGAGGTTGCGCAAGCAAGTCCTCCCTTGGCCGACCACATGGTGTGGTAAAATGACGGGTGGTGATCACCATGACGTCTTACTGACCAATTAACTCCTGACTAAGGATGCATAACCAAGCCGGTGACGTTGGACGGACGAGATGATCTTGAGACACTCATCTGCAACCGTTAGTGAAATTAGGGTTTTAGAAGAAGTGCACAAGCATCACTCTTTAGCCTGGTCGAATCCAAGCTTGGGATACAATTTTTGCAGGACCGATCATATATGCATGTAGACGGCATGATGGTGTAGGCTCCCATACCTCATTTTCTCGTGAGAGTGTGATCTGGGCCACTCAATTTGTCCGACGAAGTTGAGTGGTCGAGATCGATGCGACAGAAATCAGGTACCGCAAAAGCCGCGCGTCATGCCAACTCTGGGCATGCATTTCAAGATGACCAAGCTTAGTCGGTCTTGGATGATTAGTTCGGTATGTGGGTGGTAGGCCGATGTTCACGTCCATACCTAAATATCCCATGGAAACATGATCTAAGCCACTCAATTTGTCTGGCGAAGTTGAGTGGTCGAGATTAGTTTGCAATTTGGGAGGAGCGACCACGCCTAGTTTGGGCATGCGAACCGAGAAAATCAGGCATAATATGCCTTGGCCGATCGGGTGTGGAGATAGATGGGCCCACGATGGTCATGTTGGTATGCACCGGACCTGCTTAATCTAATCTTGGACCCTTCATTCGTGCAGGAGAATTTTCTATTTTCACCAACCCCCCTAGTTCATTGCCTATTTTTGTGAAGTTCTCAGAGTTCCAACACTTTGATGGAAGACCTCTTATTTTTAGCCATTTTTCTTTTGCATGGAAAGAATCTACAGAATAAGTTTTCTCTTTTCTGTCAGACATAGAAATTGTTTATCTTCTTCTCCATGTCTTTGGAAACTTGGTTAAGTTCACCAGTACTTCTACAGATTTTGATAATTATACCTTTATGGACCCATACTATTGGAGACCAAATTCTTCTCCATTCCTTATTGTAGTTGCAGGAATTCCTACACTACACCCCTGATAAGAATCTACAGAAATTAAATTAAGTTTGAGAATGAATTACGACATTTTTTTTATTATTCTAAATTTTGAATTCTTTACAAAAGACATAAGAAATCAGAAGTACAAATTTCTTTTCTAGAGTTTCTCTCTCCTCAAAACCTTATCAACTCTCCAAAAGACATCATCATTTTCTGAACCTAACGAACCCTTTATATAGGGTTTTACATAGTGGATGACAACTAAGTTTTCCTTATTTTTCGGATATACTTTGCGATGTTCTCGCAATTGTTATAATATTCTCTCTCGCAAAATTGATAACCATCGCAGGATAAACATACTCTCTTTGTATTTCTTCTATCGTCAGCTTCTTTTGGATTCTTCTGTGATGCTCGTGAAATATCGTTAAAGAATCTTCTGTGGCGCTTGTAAAAGTGTTGTTAATATCGCAGAAATAGTGTTGTAGCGATATTATGGTCCTACACTTATCCTCCAGATCAATAGAAGCTATAAGTATGTTGATTTCCTGAAACTCCAAAAACCGTTTTGTCTGTATCTTCTCCTTAATAACACCAACAATCCTTTTCCATGGTATTTTATGAGAAACTTTTACTAGTCCTTTTTTAGCTTTCTATACTGTGTGCAGTAAAGGATAACCTTCAATTGAATGTATGGAGTCATAACATTCTGATTGTGGTTTGAATCTGTGAATTCTCCCAATATTTCTGCTAAAAGAGCCAATAGTTTATTTTGTCACCAGTCAGAATGCAAACACTGAAACTCTTACTATCTTCACCTTTTTTAAATCTTGATAATCTCATGTATTATCCCGCATCATTATTTTAAATCTGAGCAAGATAAACATCTTCACCTAATCTTTCTGACCATTTAGTATTAGTTGTTCATTGGTCAGCCGCTATCTCAAAAGTACTTTTTAGCCAAACCATAAACCACTAATTTCCTCTTTCTCATATTTGCGAACATATGAAAAACCCTAGTTACGGTTCTGACTAGTCTTCCCAAATATGTTTGAACACATAGTAAGAGAATATCTTTTATAGGGAGACTTGAGATAAAAAACCAGAAACAGCTAGTTTTAAGAAATACTAGCAAAACCGGAAACCGTGACCTGTGAGAAGACAAATCTGATTTTGTATCTGGGTCTTTCTTTTGGAAAATCGATTTTTCATGGACTGGATCTTTATTCTGGAATTGATTCCATATTTTTGTTCAAAATTATGTTTACTCCTTTATTACTAGGGATTGATGATATTACTTGAAACTTTCTCAAGAATTTTGTAGAGTATACAGATACGTATTTGAACAAAATATGATATTTGTTAAAAATATCACATGAATCATAAATCCTATAGAAATTTAAAAGATCACCTGCTTCATTAAAACAGTTGTGAGGTGTATGAAGCAATCCATAGTTAATAGAATTATTAACCGAAAATTCAATCATTGGAAAATTACCTATTTTCCAAAATCGCACCAATAGAGGTGAAACATTGACAGTCTTTGATCTGAAAATGTATAAGAATATACTTTGATAGGCTATCCAAAATATATTTAAGATTCTAGATTTCACAAGAACACTATAGCCGAGGTTCATAAAAATCTTAAGCAGAATCTTATGCAACTTCAAGATACTATCTGTCTCATCGACCATTGAATCATTATTTATCATAATGATATACAATCCTTTGTAAGGATTATGTAAGTCATTCACGACATATATATGTATCATTCCTAACAGGTTTAGGAATAAAAGTATTACATACTTCATAAGTATTATCCACCACAAACTCCTGAAGTAGTCAAAACTTGTCATTACATTAACTAAATCATTAACCAAACTCAATTCTTATAGGATGAATTGCACCAAACACAGATTGTTAGATCTTTTCGTGTTTGCCTGCTCTGATACCAATTGAAAAGGTGAGGGTACCCCAAATATACCTCAAGCTATAACTTTTCCTTCCTATAAGTCCTTTCCCTGAAAGTGATTGTCTATATACTGAGTCGAGACAATACAACGAACCGGTTCACACTTTGTGTGATTGTCTATGGATACGAGATAGAGACAATACAACAACAAAGTGTGTTTACTTGATACAAAGGTTCAGACTTAACTAAACTCAATAGGATTCACGTATCAAGTAAATAGGAATTAACGTTTGTGCAATTTACTTTAATTATAATAAAATAATTATAATGCGGAAATATAAAGTAAATAACACAACAAGATTTTGTTAACAAGGAAACCGCAAATGCAGAAAAACCCTGGGACCTAGTCCAAAATTGAATACTCTCAGGATTAAGGTGCTATACAAAATAAGACAACTTTGTACAGTTGAGACCAAGAAACTAAACCTATAGTTCACCTAGTTCCGTTTGTATTCCCACGCTTCCAACCTGTAAACAAGTCACGTACTTGGACCAATTGCTTTGGATCGTATTCCAAACAGTAAAGGAACAACAAATCAGTTTGGTATCAACTCTCTTCAACCAAGTGATATGAGTTTCACAAAGGTTCCCTTGTTTATCTTAATATAAACTCATTTGCCAGTTTCCAAGATCTATCTTATATTCAATCACCCAAAAGGTAATCGTTAAGATTAAGCCAACAACACTCTTTAACCAAGTGATATGTGTTGATGCCGATCTTCCTCTACTATTCTATTAAAATACCCAAAAGGATAAATCAATTATAGTCGGATCCTCTTTTTCCCAAACAAGTATTGTGCATACCAAAGATTGTAAAAACACCAAGTAAGAAATCTTCAATATCTTCTTTGTCTTCAAATCTTCTTAGATCTTAATAAACACATGCACACAATCACTTGAATATCTTGTGATCAATCGCACACAGAACGGAGTCTGTTAACAATGGACTATCACAAGATCATCTTTAGATCTAACAATAGTCTAAATATCCATGTCGAAACCTTGAACAAGTTGGAGTGAATCTTATATCGGAAGAGAAGATTCTCAAGCATAAACAAACTAGGTGCAATCAAAGTTCAACCACCGTTAGTCAATCAAATCAATATGAAAACTAAAGATAAACCGCAATATCTAGTTTCCCACCAACGGGCCACGCTAGAGCTTCTCAATCCCAAAGAAGACTTTAAATTGAGTGGTCGTAAGAGATTTCACATAATTAGATTACTCTCCTTTCCGATAGGTGGCTCACTAGTAACAAAGACAAAAGAGAAAGTCTAATGTTACGCAGGATTAGTTTACTAGAAATGCAAACTCAAAATATTTATAGACAAGGAAGTTTGGACACCAAGGAATTTCCAAAACCGAAAATATACTCAAGATATTTTTCCATAATTACCCAAATTCGGTTTTCATAATTCCTGTGAATGCACTGTCCAAAAAATATGATCGAAATCTCCTTGGAAAATCTTTAATTAGGAAATGCACATTACTAATTCTTATTTTACATATATAATTAAAAACCCTTAATTAAAAAGACTCTTAACTTATTTAAAATTCGATCTTGGGATTTATTTCCTTCTTAGATGTTAAGGAATATCTTTGAACAAAATAGAATAAGCATTAATGCACCGTGTTCAAATAATGACGACATCTTACTCTTGCAAGTCTTTTCATGCTTGCTCACTTGAAACCGATTTACCACACTTCCAAACAAGTTTAGAATTGGTTCATTTGAATTTCAAGAACTACGTGATTGATCAAGTACCACTCAATCACAACTCATGGGTTTACGGTTCTACCAAAACAAGTTTCGGTTCTACCTCCATGTGAGTATTGTGCATAGTTACACTAGATTTCCAAAGATACGTCTGACTAGGTACTAGGATCAGTTCCCCACATATATTTTGTATCTAACTTGTATGCATTGCACATGTCCATAGGATCGGTTCCCCCTTCCCAAAAACCTGTTGCACATGTTCATAGGATCGGTTCATTTTTCTTCCATAAACTTTGCTGCACCTGATACAAGAATCAGTTCCCCTTGTGATGCACTGCACCTCTTACTAGGATCGGTTCCCCTCTTCCCAGTAATAAGTTCAGACATACATAACCCGATCATACCCCATGTGATTACTTAAGATCGGTTTCACTAATAAAAGTCATACCAATACATAAGTCAGGCAACATGTGAATAGTTTTACCAAGAACACAAACAAGTCATGAGTGGTTATACTAATCACACATATTGGTCATTCATAAGATATGCAATGAATAATAGCCCCAATAACACCTAAAGATTTCCTTTTCGGTTCACAACACATATCATGAACTTACTTCCTTAGAACACATGTAAAAATTGTTATCTAGGATGAAATCCTCACCTCATACCCATACATAATCACAATAGCATTCATACGATTTTGTCGATGTCTTATATACAAAGTTTAATGGTTAAGCAAGAAACTTCATATTGTATTCCTTAATATTATGTCTATCTAGAGTGTTCATGCTTCGTAGTTTTATGTTTTCAATATGCACGACTTGAAAGATACATTATGGAATGAATCAGTTCAAGTCAAATATCACTAACCTCAAGTATAAGGATGATGTTATCGTTGGAGCTCCGTACTTATTCACTTCTTCAAGTCTCAAGCTAACCTATACGAATTTGACTCTAGTACATTTAAATCAAGCGACTCTTAAATGAGTTTTGGTTCACTAAAATATGACAACCAAACTTGACATACCAACGCTTGGTGGGTTCAACCGAGCAATGCTCTAACACAAGTAAGTTATTTTCCTTACATATTCACAAGAAAGTTCCTGATTTGGAATTGTAGCTATCTATGTCAATGGTACAGACATGATGGGTACTCTTGATGTAATAAGAGACCTTAAAAGGTATCTGAAATCCGAATTTGAGAAAAAAAATCTAGGGAAAGCTCGACCAAATACTGAGCTTGTGATATATTATTCCACCAATTTGCATATGCCTAAAGTTGTCGGGAAATTTAACAAAGACATGCATCCTGATAGAACTCCCATGATTAGTCGAGGTTCAAATATAAGTAAGTGACCATTTCATCTAAAGGAAGGTGACGAAGACGTGTTGGGAGATGAAATTCCCATATCTAAGTATAATGGACGCGATGTTGTACTTAGTATAATAATGTACTCGATCAAATTTTTCATATCCTCATGGAACTTGTTAGCTAGATATAGCTCAGCACCAACGCAACGTCATTGGAATGGTATAATGAATGTAATCATGTACTTAAAAAGAAATAAAAAGGAATGCTAATGAAAGTGCAATCCAAAAGTTGTTGATTATGAAGGAATAATAATCTCTTCTCTAACGAAAGCTATCAGGGGGAGATATATATGGTAGACTATTTTCTAAGTCATCACCGATATTCAGTTTTCGAAAAGTACATGACTAAAGGAACTGTCTGGAACAATTCTGAAAGTAATCAGGGGGAGGATCCAAGGATATGATGTCGATATATTTTACTTCGAAATTGAAATTGATTGTGTTGTACTCTTTTTTCCTTCGATCGAGAATAGTTTTTACCAAAGGGTTTTATTACTCGACAAGGTTTTTAGCAAGATAACACTGAAAAAAATCAAGTATGTTGAACGTTGAAGACACAAAGATCGCGTTGATATTACTGAAAATATCTGAATCAAAGAAATAAAACGCGATAGTCGGTTAAGCAACGTAACTTCCAGAATCAACAACAAGGTTTTATAAACATTCAAGTCACCAAAGTAATGTGTTAGAAACTCCTTTTGACTGCATTAGACTAATAAAAAATTTCTAACATCGGGGGGAGCATCTAATGGTGTGTTGAACTCGTTTCCTTCACCGAGGTTACATTTTCCCACATAGTTTTATTGTTCGGAAAGGTTTTTAAAGAGACAACAACAAACACCAGGAATTAATTTCCTAACTATGGCTATTGTCTTTCCAATGAGGATTTTCTTCCTTAGGAGTTGTGAAGCAACTAATCAAAGTGATCATCTCCAACGGATCACCTTTACTTGCATCTGTCACGATGTACTCTTTTCCATTCATCGAGGTTTTGTCCCACTCGGTTTTACTTGTCAAGGTTTTAATGAGGAAACATATTCGAGTCCAACTATGTTCTAAGTTTAATTAATATTGTACTTTTTTTCTTTAGTTCTGGTTTTGCCTCTCTGGGTTTACCTGACAAAGTTTTAACGAGGCAATTAACTTAGACTCGTCGATTTTTGAAGATCGTATTGCATGTGATAAACTACATGTAAAGTACAAGACAACATATGAAGTACTACATGTGAATAGTTGTCCCTAGGTTTTATCTCACTGGGTTTTTCCTTATTAAAGTTTTATTAAGGCAATTGATTTTGACACAAGTCATTAAGGAGAAAACGATATTTAAAGAAGCACTATGTAAGAAATTTTGTTATTGAACCGAACAAGGAGGAGTGTTATAGGACCTACGACTCATGGATGTGCGGGCCAAAACGGAAGTCTTTTGGTCTTTCCTTTTCCATGTATATAAAAGATATTTTATCCATGTCACTAATACTAATTCTAATCAATAAAAATCCTTCTCTCTGTGTTCTTTATCTTTCTCTATTATTCACTGCAGAAGAAAATGATTTTTGACTAGTTATATGAATCCTGAAAAGATAAAATGCAACCATATATGACGGAGACTACTGTTGTTTCCCATGTTCATTCAACTACACTCATTCAATTGTTAGACAAAAGTTAGGCAACTCTCTCTTTAAACAATATTATCTAGCTAATATCTTTTTTTTTTCATTAATTTACTCTCTCCGTCCAAGTTATAGGCGGTGCTTTGATTTTGGATTTTGGTTTGTCCAACTATGTATGCGGAGTGTTAGGAAATAAATGGATTTCCTGCTTTATCCTTTTCCACATTGAGGTGGATTTCCTAATCTAGGTTTGATAGAGTTTAGGAAAGAGTTTAGTTTTCTATTTGGAGACTAATACTTGGTGGCCAAGTTTGTGTTCTCTATATATATATGACTAGAATTGTAGGTTTATAGATATCCAATCTAGAAGAGTGGTAAAACCTTGTGCTCGGTTTTTTGGTCTATTTTTTAGGGAGGGTCGAGTACTAACGTGAAGGTCCATACCGTAAAGAGAGGATTTTGGTGTTCTAGTGTTTAGGGTTTGGAGCTTTGCCCTAAACCGAGTTTCTATACGGCTTCCATGTTTCTTCTATGTTACTAGCAATTGTGAATACGGTGTATAAATAAAAGACATGAGGCTGGTTTGAGGAATGGTTAGAGAATTAATTTCCATATTTTCTTTGATGGTGTTCTCGGGTATGTCTTATTAACTCTTAGGGTCTTGTATTGGGTTGCAGAAATAGCATGTAATGGTCTTTGTTTTAATGAAAGTTCTGGTGGTGTTGGCCGTGGATGTTGCATGTAAAGGTGAACCACGTATATCTTGTGTTGTGGTTGTGTGTGCTTATTTATCTTCTGTCTCTCTTATTATTTCTCCCATGTCTGGTTCAAATCATCAATTTCCCTTTGTGATCCTGTGATTCCGCTGCGCTCGGGGTGCCAATTTTCCCTACACGGAGTTCCAATTTAAAATGATTTTTCACAAATATAACCTTATCAATTATGCATGATTATTATTAAAATTAATTTGGTAAGTCCAGTTATTAGAAATATGTTAAGAGTAAATTGGAAAAATTATGTACGAAAATCCCACTTATATAACATGAACGGGGGATGTAGGTCACATAACATATGAAGGGAACCGAATTGTAGCCTCCTTGGGTAAAAGTAGAAGCACATCTGGTTCAAAATAAGGGGGTGGCTGATAGAGTGTAGAATACATCCTATTTATTATCTATTGTTTATGCTTTCTCTGCTATTTGTCTTGTAAATTATGTATTTTATGCATGTTTTTGAGTTATTAGGTACTCTGGAGTCATACGAAAGAAAAGAAGAAGAAATCGTTCAATTTGAGCTAAAAGGGAAAAAAGGTCATTTCAGGGGAGAACACTATCTGGAGCCCGGCCACCTGTTAAGGGGCAACTCTTTTTTGGAAGAATGATTAAAGGGCAGCCATCTATGGTTAAGGGGTTGTCATTCAGGGTATCCCTTATAATTTACCATAGGGTGTATTTATCGGGTGGCCTCTAGTCAGGGGTGTACCCATCCTAACCTAATATATCCCAACCCTAAATCGAGAAGAGTCATTTATTTCTCAATCACTTGTTCATGAAATTGAGGATAGAAGAAAACAGTGGCTGCTCCTGTTAAAATCGAGAGCCAGAGATCGAAATTCAGAGATTAATGGAAGAGACTCAGGAGGAATTGGAGTTTGAGTTTGAGATCGAAAAGCTGTTATTGTTGGTGATTAATTAGGGTTCGAATTTTTATAGAAGAACAAGACTCGTTGTTGCTGTGATTTTGGGTAAATAGGGTTTAATCGATGAAATTGTGTTGCTGATGTTTAAATTGAGAGAAATTAGAGATGGGTTAATGGCATAACTAGAAGTTAGGATTTGCTATTGAAGTAAATCAGAGGATGTTGTTGGTTCGATTGAGAAGAACAATGGTGCTTCTGTTGAAATCAGATGAAGGCATTGATGAGTTGTGGTGATGGTTGAGATCTAGCTATGATAATGAGAGATGGGTTCGACTTTCTGGTGCTGTTGGTGGCCGCTGGTAGAAATTGAGAAGCAGTTATGAAGAAATAAAGAAAAGGGGGATCTCATGGGTTGTTCTCGAAATCAGTTGAGAAGGTGTTGGTGGTAATGGATTCTGGAATTGCAGATGAAAACTGGGTTTTAAGATGTTGTTTCTATTGATGCTGATAAGAAGATGGAAATGATGGAATGTTGAAACTATTAAGCAGAACTGAGTGAATTACAGATGCTAGCTCGTGATAGTTTGAAGAAAAGAAATGGTGTTGGCTGTTGTGATGAATGAATGCCTGAATTATATTAGATGAATCTTAGGTTTGTTATAGGGAAGAAAATGGACTGAATGGCCTGGGAAACACCAGATTACAGACGAAACTCGGCCGATTTTCTGCTCTGGCGAGTCGACTTAGTGAGCCCGATGATCGATCCTTTCAATGAGCCAGATGATTAAGACCCTGACTTAGACAAACTAACTCAGCTGACTTACTCCTTCCTTGACCGGTTGACTAACATGTTGACCTTCTTGACCTTTTAATTTAACGGAACCGTAACGGAATATTCCGTTGATGGCAACATAACTCAAGTAACCGGCGGTGACAGATTCCGTCCAACTTCCGGCAGAAAACCCAGTTTTCCGGTGACCCAAAGTTGCAGAATTTTGTGTGAGTTTTTCTCATGGGTGTGAAGACTTGGGTCTGGAATTGGATGAAGAATTGAGATTGGATTTGGAAAGAGGAGATGGAAGATTTGAGAAATACTTGGATTTGGAAGTTGAGCTACAAAGGGAAAGGGATTCTATTCCTTGTAAGATTTGGAGAACATTGAAGCCTATAAATAAAGAGGTTCTCTACACACACTTCTACACCTTTTACACACACAACACTTGTGTTTTTGCATTGCTTTTCAAAAATTCTTCTTTTAATTATTTGTGTGAACTTCAAAACTTCTCCTTTTAATTATTATTGTGTGAATTTCAAAAGCATGAGTAGCTAATTTTCTTATTGATTGAGGATGAATTCCTAGTTCTTAACATATGATTTGAGTTTTGTTTTAAACCTACTTTGAGTTTTTCTCATGATTATCGTTTGTTTTTGCTAATAAGAATGTTTATGCTTGATAGGTCGTTTTAGGATGCATACTAAATTGAATTGTTAATTGATCTAAAGCTAGTGAAAGTTAGGGGATAAGTAATCGTTTCTTGACTATTTACACAAGTAGAAAACATAAGACCTTGCGGAGGGATTCCGTGGAGCAATTGTGTGTGAAAACAACGTTAGCAAGTGGAGCTTGATCTAAGAGTCTAACTACTAATATCAACCTAATAAATTCATAAATCTTAATGCGTTTAACTAAATTACATCTTGAGTGATCTACTACTAGGTGGTTTGGTAAATAGAATTCGGTAGTCGAGAACTTCCGTATCCGATGATACAAGGGATTTAGGGGTTAGCACTGATCTAGCTACTTTACCTACGATTGGTGAAAATTTGTGACTAATAAGAAGTGGAAAAGAACATAACTTGAACCATTGTTTTGCAACGAAGAAGGATTCCTTGATCTAATTTCTCTTATTGATTTCAACTTACACTTTTGATTGCTTTATTTACTTTCTTTTTCTTTTAAATTCTAAAACCAAACCCCCCCCCCCCCTCTTTTGTGACAATTTTACAACTAAAAACCACTTGCTCCTCATGGGAACGAACTTGACTACCCTATATTACTTGTTAATTAGGTAGTAAAATATTAATTAATTTATTGTGGTTACGACACGCATCAAATGTTGGCGCCGCTGCTGGGGAGCAGCGGACGATTTTAGTTATTTTTATTTTTCTTTTTGCTTTATTCTTGCTTTGTTAGATTCTATACCGTATCTAACTTAGTTTTCGAGAATCTTTTTTCAGGTACTATATCTTTGGTGAATGCTTAAAGAGGGCAGACCGAGTCCAATACGTCTTTGATCCGGCACTCAACTAAAGTATTTCATTCGAGCGGTTAATACTCCGCTTCCTCGTTCTACATCAAGTGAATTCTCAGATTTGGACATGGAAGAAGCAGCAATGGGTGATCGTATACTCAAGCACCTAGATTTTCACAAGCTTGATACACAACAATGGTGTATCCAAACTAACTCAACCTTTGAGATCAAGCCGGGGTTGATTAGAGAGTTACCAAAGTTTCATGGCATGGACAAACATCTTATGGACTTCAATACCATAGTCATGGCCATTCTTCCACAGGATATTAATGCCGATGGAGCGATGTTGAAAGCTTTTCCGTTCTCTTTGGCGCAATGTTAGGGAATGGTTATATTATTTGCCTTCCAGAAGTATCACAACATGGTATGGGATGAAGAAACTTTTCCTCGAGAGATATTTTCCCGTATCAAAAGCTACTCAAATTTGCAAGGATATTTGTGGGATGAAGCAACATGTCGGAGAGTCATTATATGAATATTGGGATCGGTACAAGAGATTGGTGGAAAGTTGTCCGCACTATTAATTTAGTGACGCCATGATAATTCAATACTTCTATAAAGGTGTCCAAACAAGTGATAGATATCTTCTTGACATCTCCGGTGGTGGTGCACTAGTGAACAAGACGGTGGCCGAAGCTAGAGAGTTGATTGAAAGTATGGCGGAAAACTCGCAACAATTCTATGCAAGAGGTGAACCAATGGTTAAGTTGGTGCATGAAGTTAGTGACTCATCTTCACAATCCGCTCAACGATTAAAAAACATAGAGAGGGTAGTGCAACGATTGGACGTGGTAATTATTCCGGATGATGAAACCGAACAAGTAAATGCTTTATATCCAAATCAAAGGCCGAGGTACGATCCATACTCAAATACCTACAATCTTGGTTGTAAGGATCATCCCAACTTTAGATATGCAAACAAGCAAGCGGCGGCTCCTAATCCATATATGCAACAAGGTGGATTCCAACAATCACGTTTACAACCTCAACAACAACAATCCCAACCACAACAAGTCAAGGAGCAAGATTCTTCGAATGATGACAAGTTGAATGTGATAATGCAAAGCATGCAAGGTCTCACTTTTATGTTACAACAAAACCAACAAAAGACCGATTCGGCAATAAAAGCTTAGGAACAAAAGACCGGTTCGGCAATCAAGGATTCACAATCTCAAATGGGATAATTGGAGACCGATATGAACTTAACGAAAGCTCAAGCATCCACAAAGCTTCCTTCACAACCATTTGTGAACCTAAGAGAGAGTGTTAATACGGTTACTTTAAGAAGTGGAAGACAAGTGGATAGTCCAAGTCATCATGAATAAGCTAGTGAAGAGGTAGTCAAAGACAAGGAGGAGGCCAAACCAAGGAAGAATTCAACACCAACCGCCCAATCCAAGGAACTGGTTCCTTCTTTTACTACTCCACCTATTTTTCCTAGTCATTTTGCTAAGTCCAAGAAGGAAGCTCAAGAAAAGGCACTCATGGATATCTTCAAGAAGATATAAATCAACATCCCCTTCATTGATGTGATTTTCAATTGAAGTTGTAGTAAAGAGTTCGTTGGACTTGTGAAAGCAAAGAATTTTAGATTTAATAAATGATGTTGATAAGATAAAAATATATACAAAAATTGTCACAAGATGGAGAGAGTTACCGGGACTCGGGATTCCACCAATTCTCACATTCATGCGGTTCATCTACTAATTCCGGACAATTAAAGCTCATAAAATAACAAACATCGACTCTAATTCTTTGCCAAGGTAGATTCTATAAAGAATTATATGTAACTCACAAGCATGGCGCATCTAAAGAACCTAAGACTAAGCATGCGACATCTAACGAATTCACAAATAATCAAGAAAAATCATAAATCAATTATAATAGTGCAAATAGTCAGAAAGGAATTAATTAGAATTACCACATGGGTGCAAAACATCTTCCTCCTTCGTCCCAGTGATGGGTTCTAGCTCATCATGTTGGAAACACGCTCAAAATCCATTTTTATTGCTCAAAGGAGGTGTACAAATGATGAAATGGAGAAAGTAACGATTAAATCGGGTTTGTAACAGTTATATATGTTACAAACTCGTCTGTTACAAAGAACGATAAATAAAAAGTGTTGATGTATCACTACGACCCTAATCTCACTGTCGTTTCCACTGTTTCATTAACGACTGTATTTAGGGGTTGAAGTTCTTCGTTCTCCTCCTCATGCAGCAGCAGAAACGAAATTTCTGCATCTTTGTTCTCAGCCCTGCTGCGTACCAAAACTCTCCATCCCTTCTATATTATCCTAGTAGGCTATTTATACTCTACATGGACAAGAATCATCGCTTATTACTCCGGAAAATCCTTCCAATATTCGGCAGTAAAAGAAAATATTTTCCGGATATTTTTTCTTCATCCGAGCATCTGCAGTTGTAAAACCTTCCTTATTTTCCTTCTACACGCCTCTGCAGAGTCAAAACTCCATCCAAACTCGAGTAGTACACGTTTCAATTTGTTGTAATCCCGTGATGGAGTTTTCCGGCCACGTACTCCCTGTTTTCTTCACCACGGCAATTCCATCCAAACTGGGTCGAAAAAAACACCCATAACAGCTTTGTTAGGACATATCACAACTAACCATTAAGTTTCAGCCCTTTAGTCCACCTATAACGTCTTCAAATTTCGATCGAAACATTCTCAGAGAGTTGCCACATTTTTCCCGCCAATTTTTAAGTTTCAAATGGAAAAGATGGTGTCCCCCTAACCAGCTGTGGGGTGCGAATAACATCTGCCTTTATGGGGGTGCCCCTTAGTAATTGAGGTGCCCCTTATCCGAAAAGGGAGTTCGAATAGCAAATGTCCTCCGGGGGTGGTCTGAGCAACTTTTCGAGCCGAATTTTCCAAAAATGTTTATTTCCCAAAAAATACCTATAAACACATGAAATACCATAATAAGTACAAAAATCGAACACTAACAATACGAACAATTGAGGACAAAAATATGTCTATCAAATACCCCCAAACTTATTATTTGCTAGTCCCTAGCAAATCTAATAAAATGACTACACTTAGCACGTGCAGCAAGCCGTTAAACCGCTAGGTGGCCCTAGTGGCGGAGTGTTGTCTCCGGAGGGTTTACCAGAGGTGTACCCACAAAACCTGTACTTCTAATTGGTCACAAGTATCCAAAGAGCTATGAGGACATAAAAATTCTCGACCTATCTCCAAGTGACTAGAATCCCAGAGAAATTAAAGGTGTCAACTCTAAAGCTGACTGAAGAAAAGGGGAGACACATCCGCAACACTGCTAGATAAAGAGATATCCGCTACACAGCTAGATAAACATTATAAGATGCGTCCGCTGATTTACAGCTGGATAAGATTAGGAGAGAGAAAATATGAGAGGGACATCTGCTACACAGCTGGACTAATTACGTGTGATGAGTTGAACCAGTGCTGGAAAGATCTTGTGTCAGATTGAAAGCGGACTAACAAAGCAACCAAATGCATCTCTCTTCGACTCTCTCATAGTGCTCAGTAGAAACAACGTCTTCTTCGGTCTTCAACTGTTGATGATAAATTCTTGAAACTCATAGAACCTTGACAATTAACTCTTCTCTTCGATTTCTTGATTGACATAAAAAATTTTACTTCCCTATGGGCTTATTGAAAAAACAAAACGTAATGATGATTTTTTTTTTTTTCTTTTTCTTTTCATTCATTTTTTTTTTTTTTGTGACACTAAAATTACAAGACAAAAATTTACATGGCCATGAGAGAAGGAATTTAACACTTGGATTTTCGCAACTTGTAATGTCTTAGTATCATGGATTTCAACAACTTATATCGTTTGATTTTTCTTGCTCTCATAAATTCTTGTAACTAAGCTTTCAACTTTGATTTTTGAATTATTATTTTCTATTGTTGCTTCTAAACCTCAAACGTCTTCAACTTTCTTCATAGATTTTGATGTCGCTCCGCTTGTTGATGATGATAAGTTTTCTGCGAGAGAGAGAGTTGTAATCCAAAGTAACTAAGACTACATTGTGAGGTTGCTTTGTCTTTCTGGCATTTCCGACCTACTTGCCTTTCCATCTTGGATGGTTAGGTCCATCAAGGTTACCTCTAAAAGGAACAAGTTCTCTCTGAATTTCAAGGATCTCAATGTCTTTTTCTCTAATGTCTCAATAGGTTGTTATCCCTAGCATTCCAATTTCTATCTTTTCGGTGAGAAACAGTATGTAAACTTAGCTAACCGGATACCATGTGACGCTAGAAGTTTCAAAAAATGCAACTAAAAAGTTCTTTCCCACCCCCAAACTTAAATCTAACATTGTCCTCAATGTTCTAAAGATGAAATTAAAAGCATGAACAAGGAGAAACTATTACCACTCTAAGAAAAGAGTAAGGAAAGATATTACCGTGTTGCAAGAATATTGGGTTACCTCCCAAGAAGTGGTAAGTTTAAAGTCTTCAGCCAGACTTAGGAAAGATTAGTCAACTCGAACCATAAAGTAACAAATAAATAATCATGGGTCTTCAAAACTAAATAGAGCTGACCAAAGGAAACTGCAATGAACCAAGAAAATGAACAAGACTAGCAAGCCCTTACTTTGTTTCCTGATTAAGAAATTTATATCTAATTGTGGTTCAGGTTCAGGTTCTATGAAAGGGTCTAAATAGAAAATTTTCATTGGCTGCGTTTCTTCATAGGTGGGATCCGAATCATTAGGTCCTAGAGTCTGGAAAAACTCAAATATGATCTTAGAAGCGCACAATAATAACCTAAATAACTGAGGATCCTCTAAGTCAATCAGATTTGACTCACACAACTGACCACAATAGAGGTCATTCTTAAGCAAATGTGTCGACCCTAATTTTCTAAAGTAATTAGGTTTAGTCTCATAACTTAATAACCGACACATCTGAAAATCATAAGTTCCCACAATTGGAAGGAAGGTTTTTGGTGAGAAAACAAAGTCAATCGTGGTATCATAGCCTGGGTTAACCACATCAACCAGAGGATGGGTTTCTAACAACTGAACTTCTTCCTGAACATTATTAGGTTCGGGATATCTAGCATGAAGGTAATTTGGCACAATAGTTGAAGCACATATATCAAGTCCCAAGTGAGGGATCTCTGTAAGAGCTAAAGGTAGGGCACAAGGAGAATGATAATCACCCCCAAACTTAGAATTTTGGGTGTCTCTAGATAGACTAGCTACAATTTCCCTAATTTCTAGAACATCAGAATCCTGAAAATGGTCAATTGCTTCTTGTAGGTTATACTCAGGTGATGCATCCTCACTCATATTTAAAAGCTCTACGGGTTCATCATCTTTTTCTAAGACTAATGTTTCTAAATCGTTAGACTCTAAAACAATATTCTCAGAATAAACTCGTTCCTCAAAACTGTTATCGGCTTCATAATCATAAGGAAATATTACATCGTCTAAGACAGTATCCCTAGTCAAATCCTCGTCCTTTTGAATAGGTGAATAAGTTTTAAGATTATTTGGATTTGTACTAGAAACAACACTATCATTATAAAGCTCAATCGGGGTAACAAAATCCTGATCACTATGACTACACATTTCATGTTCTTCATCAATACTATCCTCATCAAAACAAGTAGTGTTACCAATTCTAACCTCGTCATCTTGATTATGTGAATAAAAACTATCTTTAATTTCAAGGGTGGTTTTAGGAACACTATAATGGAAATTAAGACTATCTTGAGCAAGTTTTTCCACAATCTTATTTTTACTCTCAGTAAATTGCTTGAGGGATTCTTCTAGAGACATCTTAGTTGACTGCTCCATGGATTCTTCTGGGGGAAGAATATTATAAGTCCCTTTCATAAATAAGTGAAACTTCCGTGTTGACTCATTGAAACTCTTGAGAGACTCTTCTAGATTAACAGAAGGATTGTTTTGCTCGTATGACCTCTGGGTATGTGGATAGTAATTAGGATCACAATGGTATGGACCATATCCTTCAAAAGTTTCGCGTTCCCAATCACTATTCACACTATGGTCATAAAAAGGATAATGTCCAAGCTGCTCAGTCGGATACTCATTGTTTTGGCTATTATAATACCAGTTCGACATTCTAACTGCAAGGGAATTCTAAACAAGCACAAACAAGGCTGACTCAACCACAACAAACCTACTGAATTCTAGCAAACAAAAAGCATGATGGCTCCACTTAGATTGTTTTTAGACCAGCTTCTAATCCTTCGAAAGGGAATTCGTTACAATCTGAGCAAACCCCTCTGGAATCAATCCGCGTTTAAGTAAGTTGAATAGAGGCGAGGGAAGCTGCTAGAGATTTGATACCCAAGGCCTCACCGCATTATAGGGCGGCGCAGTCACGCATTCAACTCACAGAAACTTTCATGAACTTCAAAGCATGCTCAAAAGAGTAACCAATATTTTTCGAACGACTTTCCTATTAAGCTCGTTACCCTATCGGTCTCGTTCTAGTCAGTATTTTAGGCTTAAGTTCGCGTTTGGTATCGTTCTCCTAAGGCGGGCAAGAAGAGAACGGTGATGAAATCTGAACCCTTATCTTGTATGGCCAGTCCTTGCCCTTTACTAGGAAATTAAAGCGACCGTTTTCAAAACCTCAACATATATGCAAACGAAATCATCCAGTAATCCCGCTGACAGGGGATTCGCGGGTGTTTAGAATTCTTACCTCCCATTCCAGACGGGGGATGAACCGTTGAAGTCGACTCGGGCCACGACTCCTATGTCATGTACGAACCCGAGGGGCCGAGGTGATATCGTAATCATCGTCCTTCCCTGTGCAGTTTATATTTAAAACTACCCTTCCGTAGGGTTTAAAAAAAATAAAATAATGTCCCAAATGTCCAAGTGTAAAAGAAAATTACAAGAATAAAGAAAACCTAATACAATCTAAAAAAAAATAAAAACTCTCTTATTTTTTTTTCTTTTTTTTTTTATATATTAAAAAAAAATCTTCTTCTTTCGCTTCGCCTTTTACTTTGTCTTTAACTCCAAGTCTTTAAGTATTCACCAAAAGCTTTTGCAAATTTTTTTTTCGCTCCAAATTCCAAAATCTGTAGTAAAAAGACAAAAACAAAAACGTAAATAAGACCAAATAAAATAAAAACAAATAAAAACTAAAAAAAAAAGAATAAAAATATAAAAACTCTAGCTTAAAGACAAGCTCCGTGTTGACGGCGCCAAAAATTGATGTGATTTTCAATTGAAGTTGTAGTAAAGAGTTCGTTGGACTTGTGAAAGCAAAGAATTTTAGATTTAATAAATGATGTTGATAAGATAAAAATATATACAAAAATTGTCACAAGATGGAGAGAGTTACTGGGACTCGGGATTCCACCAATTCTCACATTCATGCGGTTCATCTACTAATTCCGGACAATTAAAGCTCATAAAATAACAAACATCGACTCTAATTCTTTGCCAAGGTAGATTCTATAAAGAATTATATGTAACTCACAAGCATGTCGCATCTAAAGAACCTAAGACTAAGCATGCGACATCTAACGAATTCACAAATAATCAAGAAAAATCATAAATCGATTATAATAGTGCAAATAGTCAGAAAGGAATTAATTAGAATTACCACATGGGTGCAAAACAGCTTCCTCCTTCGTCCCAGTGATGGGTTCTAGCTCATCATGTTGGAAACACGCTCAAAATCCATTTTTATTGCTCAAATGAGGTGTACAAATGATGAAATGGAGAAAGTAACGATTAAATCGGGTTTGTAACAGTTATATATGTTACAAACTCGTCTGTTACAAAGAACGATAAATAAAAAGTGTTGCTTTATCACTACGACCCTAATCTCACTGTCGTTTCCACTGTTGCATTAACGACTGTCTTTAGGGGTTGAAGTTCTTCGTTCTCCTCCTCATGCAGCAGCAGAAACGAAATTTCTGCAGCTTTGTTCTCATCTCCATGGACATATAATCAGTAGGATATTTACTCGGATGGACAATAAATCCTTATTACTCCGGAAAATCCTTCCAATATTCGGCAGTAAAAGAAAATATTTTCCGGATATTTTTTCTTCATCCAAGCATCTGCAGCTGTAAAACCTTCCTTATTTTCCTTATACACGCCTCTGCAGAGTCAAAACTCCATCCAAACTCGAGCAGTACACGTTTCAATTTGTTGTAATCCCGTGATGGAGTTTTCCGGCCACGTACTCCCTGTTTTCTTCACCACGACAATTCCATCCAAACTGGGTCGAAACAAACACCCATAACAGTTTTGTTAGGACATATCACAACTACCCATTAAGTTTCAGCCCTTTAGTCCACCTATAACGTCTTCAAATTTCGATCGAAACATTCTCAGAGAGTTGCCACATTTTTCCCGCCAATTTTTAAGTTTCAAATGAAAAAGATGGTGTCCCCCTAACCAGCTGTGGGGTGCGAATAGCATCTGCCTTTATGGGGGTGCCCCTTAGTAATTGAGGTGCCCCTTATCCGAAAAGGGAGTCCGAATAGCAAATGTCCTCCGGGGGTGTTCTGAGCAACTTTTCGAGCCGAATTTTCCGAAAATGTTTATTTCCCAAAAAATACCTATAAACACATGAAATACCATAATAAGTACAAAAATCGAACACTAACAATACGAACAATTGAGGACAAAAATATGTCTATCATTCATCGAGGCCATCAAGACAATGCCAAGGTATGCTAAGTTCATGAAGGAATTATGCACAAAGAAGGATAGGTTGCTTGATAATAAAATTACTAAAGTTGGCGAGAGTGCATCGACTATGCTTTTGAAGAAGATGCCTACAAAGTGCACGGATCCCGGTGGTTTCACGGTGCCAATTACTATTAGTAAGAAAAGGTTGAACATGCTTTATTTGACTTGAGAGCTTCCATTAGTGTGATGTCGGCCGACATATATGACTCCTTGAATCTTAGACCATTGAAAGAGACAAGAGTTATTATCCAATTAGCAAAAAAGTCTAACATATATCCAAAGGGACTTGTAGAAGATGTTCTAGTGCAAGTGAATGAGTTAATTTTTTCGGTGTATTTCTTTGTGGTGGATATGGAAAACAATGATAATCGGTCGTCTACTTCTCTACTTCTTGGGGGGACATTTATGAAGACCGCAAAGACGAAGATTGATGTTGATAAGGGTACACTAGCTATGGAATTCGACAAGGAAGTAATACACTTCAACATATTTGAAGACATGCGCTACCCAAGTGATGTGCATTCCTCTTACTCCATTGATGTGGTTGGTTCATTAGCGTAACAAATGGTGGAATTGAGTCAAGAGGATGAACTTGATGTGGTGTTACAAAAGTGTAGTTGCAGAATAACCTACAACTACACCCTCAGTAGAAAACTTAAGAAGTTCTTGATGATGAACGACAATTTTCTTATTAATTCTCTCAATTGATTACATAAAAGTATTTAAATGGAACTAGAATAGTTACAACTTTCTCTATTCTCTTTCCTAAGATATTTTCTAACACTCACTCAAAGAACCTCTCGAATTTTACATTTGAACTCCTATTTATAGTGAAATTTGTACATCTGTTTATGTATTGCGAAGTATCACAATACATCTTTGTAAGATTATTCTATCTTCGCAAATCTTTATACTTCCTCGTGCTTCCTCTATCATCGCATCGTTTTGTAACTCTTTCCTCTTATATTTATTACGATATTCGTAAGCTAACGCCTTGTGATATCTGGTACCTACATCTTGCCTCTTCTCATGTCAATTCTACGAAGAAGAAATGTCATGAGAACCTCTATTCTCGTAAATTTAATACAGTTATCACCACCTGTTAAATTCGCAACACGTATTATCCTTTTTCATTGAATTTTTGACACATTTCTTCGTAACCGTTCTTTTCAACCGTTCACGTCTAATCGCATTGATGAGTTTCTATCTTCATCGAACTCTCTCTTCTTTATAAATATTATCTTTTGTTTTTCTTTTTATTCTCTTATCCTATTCATCTTCTTCATCACTTCTGCCTCTGCAATTTATTCCCTTTTTCTGCTACTACGATTTCTTATCTCTTTCACCTCTTTTCCTTTTTATTTTCTATCCTACATCCAATGGCTCCAAAGAAGAAAACTATTGAACAAATTAATGCAGAGCTTGCTGATAGGGACCTCATTCTTTCTGAAATTGATGGTTACGACAAGAAGTCTTCTCTCTGTATGGAGATCTTTACCAATCTTGCTTGGAATGATCAGAAAATTTTAATCTCACGAGGTCAAATCCTCGCAGGTCTTCCTCTCCCTTTTTATGATGTCAATCTTCCTTTATTCTATGAAATTATTTCCCACCCCAATTTTTCATGTGCCATTTATCAATTGACTGGTGATTGCATTCGCATTCTGGTCGAATTCGCAACTCGTGCTGCTACTGTAAAATCTTTGTATTCAGTTGACCTTAGGAAACCTGGATTTCAAGATATGGAAATTATTGCTGCAGACTATACAGTTGAGAGTTTCTTTAAAAATTACGCATTAATTCCTGCGAAGAAGGAAGATAAACGTTGGGGTGTTCGTCTTCATCGTAAAGCTAATATTGCAGAAGATGACCTTCTCATGCACGATATTGATTATGCCTCGGGAAACAATAGAAACCCTCGCCGTTCTCATGACGAAGATTGGTATAATTACCCTCTAACATTATCGGGTTCTTACATTTCTGGGATAGTAGATCTTCCTGCGAACCTTCGTGATCGTAACTATCAACCTTGGGTCTTTTCTTGGATGAAAGAAGATAAAAATGTATGTATCTCTATCTTCTTATTTTCTTGTTATTCTTCAACTTATTTTCAAATGAGGTAAGAAACACTCTTATATTCTTTCTAAACAATATATTGTTGCCTCTGTTTCTTATCCTTATTTGAATTTGTAGGCTCTTCCTGATTTTCCTGAGGTTGTTGCGAGTGAGAATAAGAATTCTACTTCTTCCAAAAGGCTAACTGCAAGACAAAAAACACTTCGCTCTGCGAAGGATACCCAAACTTCTGGTAGTCAAGATGATGCTCTTCTCAAAGGAAAAATGAAACTTGAGGATGTTGTTTATGAGAGGAAGGAGAAGAAACTCTCAACCAATGTTTACTCCAATGTGATCTCTTCTAGTAAGGATGTTGACGAAGATCAAAGTGATGAAGATGATAAATTTCCTGAGAAGGACTTTAATTCTAATTCTGATACCCTTTACGATAAAGGAGATAATGATGATGCTGATGAAGATGAAGATTATAGTAATGCGGAAACTTTTGATTCAGCAATGGTTCGAGTATCTGAGGCTTTTCTCCATTCTTCTCGTGGGTTAGGAAACTCTCCTACTGCGAATGCTCGTAAGCTTATTACGAAGGCTTTCAAAGTTCCTACTGTACTCAATAACAACTCTCTTAATGGAATTTCAAGATTCGTCTCTCCTGCTACATTATATGCTTTAGGGAGTATGGTAAGTTTCTTTTTTATTCCTTGTTTGTTTCCCTTATTTCATTAATTTCTAACCCTTTTTATTCGTTCAGGTTGGAAGGGTTAGGCTACAGCTGCACCACGATTGGGAAAGACGTCATTCCATTGCTGAGAAGAAAACTTTAAGCCGTTGTAAGAAGTTAGAGGCTGAAAATTCAAGACTTCATCAGAAAGTAGAGGATTTAAGTATTGATAATGCAGAATTAACATCCCGTCACGAAGATAATCCACAATCTGCGAGCATCGCAGCTGATAGTTCTTATCTTCTCGAGGAGAATAATCAACTAAAGCTTGAAAACTCTTCTCTTCGTAATGATAAGAAACAATTAGAAGGTAAATTCTTCATAATGGTAAGTATTTTAATTACTTTTCCTTTGTAAGTTGCTAACCAATTCCTTAATTTCTTCCCTTGCTGCAGAAAATTATTCGAAGATGAATGATGATCTAGAAACTATTATTTCCGGTCGTAACTAGAAGATTTCTAATTTAAGATCTCAACTTCTAATTTCCCAAAACAACCATAGCTTATATGTCAAGCGTTTCCGAGCTAAGATGACTTGCAAGATTTGTGAAGACAATCAAATTCCTCTCAAGATGTACCAGACGCTCCTTTCTGAAGAAATTCCTGAGGATACTCCATATCTGGAAATCTCGATAGTGAAGTTAAAGATGATCTCTCTGAAGAAGAAAAAGAAGATCATTTTGATGGGAATAAATCACCTGAAAAATAGCTTTATTCTTTTTTGTATATCAGCTCTAGTTCTTTTCATATTGTCTGTTTGAATACAATACTTTATTCTTTTTTGTATATCAGCTCTAGTTCTTTTCATATTGTCTGTTTGAATACAATACTTTCTTCTTTCCTGCACTTTTGATCAATCAACAATTTCTTTTTGAAGTTTAACTAGTATTAATGTCTTAATTTTGCGACGATGAATTGATCTTTCTTTGATTGAGTGTTTCCCTTATTCGCATAACTTGATCATGTGGAGAGAAATAATATATCTTAAAGACTTAGCTTAGTATCCCTTGTCCCCCTATTATTTCTCTTCAGATGATCAAATATTGTTGGAAGTATTAGTATATCTGCCTCAATTTAATTTGCGAAGCTTCATCTTGTTGCAATTGTGCATAAGAAATCCTCCCTTTGAAATATAAGAAATACAAAGTATGACATATCCTTACGAAGTATAAGAAGTATAAAATATTTTTGAAAAAGTATTAGAAGTATTCAATCCGTGAATAATTATCCAATGTGTGAAGAAGTGTAAGAATTATTCAATTCATGAAGAATTATCCAATGTATGAAGAAGTATAAGAATTATTCAATCCATGAAGAATTATTCATTGTATGAAGAAGTATAACAAGTATTTAATCTTCGCAAAATTTACTAAACATGAAATATCCGTTATAGAAATATAATAAGTATGAGACGTTTTTGAAGAAGTATTCAAACTATGGATAAATATTCAATGTATGAAGAAGTATAAGAAGTATGTAATCCTCGTAAAATTTAATGAATACGAACTATCTGTTTTTGATTGCGAATAAAATCGCATCTTTTGTTATGTCTTCGTGATATATATATTCTTGTAAAAATTCTTCAATGATATTGATGGAATTGTCTTCTTTGTCAGGACTTCATGATATATATTCTTGTAAAAATTCTTCAATGATATTAACGGAATTGCCTTCTTTGTCAGAACTTCATGATATATATTCTTGTAATAATTCTTCAATGATATTGATGGAATAAATTTCATTAATTGTTGTGGTCTTATCATGCCTTCCTAAGTAAAGGTCTTATTTTGCCACCTCTTTTGTGATAATATTTTTGTATTTGCGATAATATGACAAGCTTGAACATTCTTGCGAATATACAACCTCGTGACATTATCGTCTTGCGATGAAATCGCAAGACGTTTTTACACTTTCATGTAATAACCCATTGATCTCATCTTAACTTCTTTGTTATGTTCTGCGAGTTCTTTTTTTTTTTTTTTTTAGAATGCTCGCAGAAATTCAGTTGTTGCACAAATATGACAAGCCTTTATGTTTTCGCAAACAAAAAGCCTCGTGACATTTGAGTCTTATAGCACGTATCATCTCCCTAATGGAGGGTACTTCCCTTTATCTTCCCCTTGGTTTCCCCTTCAAGGAAGCGTACATCGAACATACAAGGTTAGCTCTTCCCATCCGGTTCTGCAAACAACCAGCTTTTGATCGCAACCTCTTATCCTTTTTGCCTATAGGGATTATAGTTACGAGGTTGCACCCTATGGGGTATCTTTGGGCCAAGTGCATCATTTTCCAAGACTTGTCAAAAATGGCAGATGTGCTTCAAGACCACCCGGCACTCTTGACTCAACCATGTACCTCGGCGCCTTGATCGTTTTCTGCACTTCTTGGGAAAGACATTATGCCTTAGTCGCCCAACCTAAATCATGTTACATCGCATAATATTGCGTAATGTCGCAAGATTAGGTGAGAATCCAAGGTGTCTAACCCGGATAGGTACCCCGTTATTGGGTTGTACCCCGTAAAGTTCCATGTACTCAGGTTCCTTGGTGGTGTTCCGGTGTCCCTGAGCCATGCTTATAGGTACCCCCTTAAATGACGCACTTTAGGACTTTGCCTCTTACGAAATGTTTCTTCGCGAACTAGGGTGTACGCCACAAAGGTTTGCCTGTGTAATATTTCTGCGGCTTTTTTTTTTTTTTTAAAGCTGATCACAGATTGCGGTCTTTTATTCACAAATTAATGTTTGCATCTTTCTTCCATGAAAGTTAATCGCAATAAATTGTTTTGATTCGTAAAATTTTATCACAAAATTTTTTTTGTGTTGCAAAATACCTCATTTCAATTTCTTGTTCCTCAACGTATATCTTGTTATACTTTACGAGCAAACATATTGATTACCTTCTTGTTTCATTACCTTCTTTCTTCTTCCTTTGCAAATCACCTCCCTTTGTTATCCTCGTAAATTTCCTGTATGATTAACATTGTAATTTTATTCTTTCATGTCTTAATCCTCTGCCATTAAATTTTCACTTCTTTTTATAGCCTTTGCTCTTTTCCTCCAATTTTCCTTTTCAGTAGTTTTTCCTTTGCAAACTTCTACCTCTGTATCGTAACATTTCTTGCCTTCAGCCCAATCACCCTTGATAAATCCAACACCCTTCATATGAGGAAACTTTATGCATTGATGTAGAGTGGAAGCTACGCCCAGAATTCCATGAAGCCAGGGTCTTCCTATCAAAGCATTATAAGGTGATTCGACATCAACAACGCAAAACAGAATTTCAGTTCGCAATCCACTTAAGGGAATTCGCATGCTTATTTCTCCTTTAGGTTTATTAGCAGTTCCATTAAAACCATAAATCCTGTAGGTAGAAGGTATTAGATTTGCGTCTTTTCCCCCCATAGTTTTGTAAGCAGAATAGAAGAGGATATTGACAGAACTTCCCGTATCAATCAAAATTCTATTAAGACCAATTGATTCTTCCTCCATATCATCTTCACTTTCTTCCATATTCATGCAAATTGCTAACCTTACTACCAATGGGTTATCATGTACTTCACAACCTTCTGGAATTTCAGTAGATTCAAAGGAAATTTCACGTTTCTGCCAATCTTCAAGTCGCGAAATTTTTGCGATGTTCATTATCTCCTTTCCTTCACCATCCCTCGCATATACCCTGCTTAACACATTATCATGAAAATCTTCTATGGTTTTATATGAGTGAACAATAGAATTACAGAAAACATTCCTTGCTTTTGACCCCACTTCTATATGTAGGGTTTCTTTTCCCTTTTCTTGTATTGTGTTCTCCCTGCGAGTTATGACTGGAGCCTGTGGTAATTGTTGCGACTGTGTTTGCTTGAGTAAAAAGTGATCCAGTTTTCCTTGATCAATCATTCGCAAGATAATCCTCTTGATATTATTGCAGTTATTTGTAGAATGTCCATGAAAATGATGATACGAACAAAATTCATGACTTCTTGGACCCATTGGTGGTTAATTTCCCATATTCCATGGAGTTGGTATATGTTCTATCAGGATAATTGCCTGCCATATCTTTTCTACACTTGTATTCAAAGGTGGCAACTTTATTTCTTCTCTTATCATTCTTTGACCTCCTTGACCATTGTTATAATTTTGTCTCTGATTCCCCTGTCCAAAATAATTTTGCCTTTGTCCCCCATAATTTTCTTGTTGTTGATCTAATCTTGGGATCTGGTTATTTCCTCCTCGATTATAGAAATTCCTCTCTCTATCATACTCTTCTTGATCTTTGCTACCCATTGCTACCATTTTTGGCTGGCTATTATTGATTTTCTTCTCTTTCGAAATTTGCGAAGAAGTTTGCGAGGATGTTTGCGAAGTACCTGCTACGACATTGATTATTTTAGGAAGTAAATTTGCTCCTGTATCTTGATTGTTAGTGTTTTCTACTGGATATGACTCCATATTGTTTTGATTTTCCTCTAATGTAATGTATTCCTCTTTTAATTCTCGTAACTCTGTCATCATTATGGAATTCTTTCTTCTGAAGATTTGAACATACAATTGTTCAGTTGCGAACATCGCATTTATGAAAGACATAATCAAATATCTCTCATCCACGCGCCCTGCCATGTCACTGCACATAGTCTTCCATCTTCTTACCAAATGCTTCAAACTTTCACCAGTTCTTTGTTTTAAACCAAACACATCTTCAATACCAAGCCGTGATGAATGGTTTGTGATATATGCTCCAAGGAAAGTTGCTTGTAAATGATTAAATGATGTAATAGTATTCTTAGGAAGTCCTTCGAACCACTTTAGAGCCTCTCCTGTTAAGCTTGATGCGAAGTACTTGCATAATACAGCATCGTGATTCTCCCATTGTAACATGCATCTTATATATGCTTTAATGTGCTGAATAGCACATGAAGTCCCGTCAAAGATACTGGTAAGTGTAGGCAGATTGCATTTTGGTGGAATCCCTCCCAATTGTACTGCTCTAGCAAATAGAGTCCTCGCAGCTTCTTCTATTGCTTCATCTAATTGCCTTCTATCTCCTCCTCTTCTATTGTTTATCATCCCTCTCATTTCCGCTAATTCTCGCAAAATCCGTGCATTTTCCTCAGAATTCTCATCCATTGGTCTCTTCATCGCAGCCTCTCTTCTTCTACGTTCTTGCGCCTCTTCTCTTGCGATCCTTCGCATTCTATCATATTCTTCATTAATGTTTTCATTTGCACAATTTTTCAAATATCTTCTTTCTAAATTGTCGCAATTGTTTTGTTGCAGAGCATCTTGAAATTCTTGTTCTTCCCTTTCCATTCTTCTCATTCTTCTCATGAGAATATCAGGAATTTCTTCTTCTTCATTTCTCCTCCTTCTGTGATTTATTTCTTCTTGATTCTCCTGTATTCTGGTTCGAAAGTTTGGTTCATTCCTCATTATTTCTGTTCGTTGATTTCCAATTCTTCTCTGAATTCTTTCATACTCAATATTTTGATTATTACGAGCCTCTTCATGTCTTCTTACTCCATTCTCGTAATTGTTTTGATGTACTGCTTGTTGTCTCTCAGTTTCTTCCACAAGTTGCTGCTCTTCCTCTCGATTTTCTTCACCATTCTGATTGTTTTCTCTAGGATTTGGCCTGGTTCGTGAAGGAGGGTCTGGTACTAAAATGAAGCGATTCTCTTGATTTCTTTCAACTTGATTCTGTGTTTGTCCTTGCATAGTACTTTCATTATTGATTGTTGGTGAATTTTGTCCTTCTCTTTCTGGTCTAACATTTGATCTTGCAACACTTTGAGATTCCCTCCTTTGTAACATCTCATTTCCCCTCCTCAATTCTTGATTCTGTATTGTTAAATTAGCACGTTCTTCAGCTTCAAACCTTCGTTCTTCTTGAATTCCTTGTCTCAATGTTTCTAATACCTCTCTTTCTATTTCAAGAATTGTTCCTCCCACCAGCCTCCCATTTTCTCCGATTTTTGGTTCTCTATATTCTTCTGCTGGTGTATTAGTTCTCCAAGTGTGTATACTCACTTTATCATGATCTATTGTTTGTTGAGTTTGATTTCTTCGATTACTCCCTCTTCTACTAGGTTCTCCTGTCATATTTGCTTCTCCTCCTGCGAGTCTTACGCTTCTTCTTACTGCAGTTAATGGTTCTGATATATTTCTTCTTCTTGCCATTTCTCTGATGCAGGAATTCTTCAGGTCCCTGTTTCTAGCGCCAATTATGTAGTTGCAGAATAACCTACAACTACACCCTTAGTAGAATTTGTAAAACTTAAGAAGTTCTTGATGATGAACGACAATTTTCTTATTAATTCTCTCAATTGATTACATAAAAGTATTTAAATGGAACTAGAATAATTACAACTTTCTTTATTCTCTTTCCTAAGATATTTTCTAACACTCACTCAAAGAACCTCTCGAATTTTACATTTGAACTCCTATTTATAGTGAAATTTGTACAGCTGTTTATGTATTGTGAAGTATCGCAATACATCTTCGTAAGATTATTCTATCTTCGCAAATCTTTATACTTCCTCGTGCTTCCTCTATCATCGCATCGTTTTGTAACTCTTTCCTCTTATATTTATTACGATATTCGTAAGCTAACGCCTTGTGATATCTGGTACCTACAAAAAGAGCATTGAATTGGATGTCCACGGCTTGCCTAACTTGGATGTTAAAATTTCCAAGGAATTGGTGGAGATGTGTGGTGCCTTGACGGCATTGCAATAAGCTAAAAAGGGTAATGTTTCATATATTTCTTTACCCGTGAATTATGAATTACTTGTACCATCTATTGTGAAGGCGCCTAAACTAGAGCTGAAGCCCCTTCCAGACCATTTGAAATATGCGTTTTTGGGAGATGGATATGAGCTTCCGGTGATTATTGCAAAGAACCTCACACCGGTACAAGAAGACCGTTTGCTTAGAGTCTTGAAAGAGCACAAAACGGCTATTGGGTGGACAATTACGAACATCAAAGGCATTAGTCCATCCATGTGCATGCATAGGATTCTAATGGAAGAGAATGTTAAGCCAATACGTGATGCTCAACATAGGCTTAATCCTCCCATGATGGAGGTTGTAAAGAAATATATACTCAAATTTCTAAGTGCGGGGGTAATCTACCCAATTTCCGATAGCAAGTGGGTTAGTCCGGTACAAGTGGTACCAAAGAAGTCCGGTGTTACGGTTGTTCGAAATCAAGATGATGAACTTGTTCCTACAAAAGTTCAAACTGGTTGGAGAGTGTGCATTGACTATAGGAAACTTAATTCCGCAACCCGGAAGGATCACTTTCCTTTAACTTTCATTGATCAAATATTGGAGCGATTAGCGGGGCATTTTTATTATTGTTTCTTGGACGGTTATTCGGGATACAACCAAATTGTGATTGCACCGAAGGACCAAGAAAATACCACTTTCACTTGTCCGTTTGGAACGTTTGCGTATAGACGGATGCCGTTTGGTCTTTTCAATGCACCGGATACTTTCCAAAGATGCATGGTAAGTATATTCTCGGATTACGTGGAGCGAATTATTGAGGTATTTATGGATGATTTTAGTGTTTATGGAATTTTTTTTGATAGTTGTTTAGACAACCTTATCCTTAATTGGGAGAAATGTCATTTTATGGTAAACCATGGCATAGTACTTGGTCACATTGTGTCCTTTCGAGGGCTCGAATTGGACAAGTCAAAGATAGATTTAATAAGAAACTTACAATATCCCACTTCGGTGAGGGAAATCCGTTCATTTCTTGGCCATGCAGGTTTCTATAGGCGGTTTATCAAGGATTTCTCCAAAATCTCCATGCCGATGTGAAAGTTATTACAAAAGGAGGTACCTTTTGACTTCAACAAGGAATGCAAGGATGCTTTTAAAAAATTGAAGGAAATGTTGACAAGTGCGCCGATTATCAAGTCACCGGATTGGAATCTTCCATTTGAACTAATGTGTGATGCTAGTGATTATGCGGTTGGAGCCGTTTTGGGTCAAAGAGTGGACAAGTTGTCCCATGTTATCTATTATGCATCTAGGACCCTCAATGATGCACAAATCAACTATTCTACCACGGAAAAGGAGTTATTGGCTATAGTTTTTTCATTGGAAAATTTTTGATCATACTTGGTGGATACAAAGGTTATTTTGTATTCCGATCATGCCGTACTTAAATACTTAATAAAGAAGAAAGAAGCCGAGCCAAGACTAATCCGGTGGATCCTATTACTACAAGAGTTCGACATAGAGATTCGAGATAAGAAAGGTGTGGAGAATACCGTTTCGGATCATTTTAGTAGGCTTGTTATGTCTCAAGAAGAACTTCCATTACAAGACCCCTTTCCGGATGAACAACTTTTCTCCTTGGAAGAATCAACACCTTGGTATGCGGATATAGTGAATTACTTGGTGACAAGGAAGGTACCTAGAACAATGTCTAACTTCCAAAAGATGAAACTTAAGAAGATAACAAATCAATATGTGTGGGATGAACCATACTTATGGAAATATTGCATTGATCAAATAATACGTAGGTGCGTACCTAAATCTGAATTTTAATCCATTCTCTCCTTTTGTCATACTTTTGCTTGTGGTGGCCACTTTGGTTCTAAATGTACCGCTATCAAAGTTCTCGAGAGTGGATTTTATTGGCCCACCTTGTTTGAAGATTCATATGTTTTTTGTAAATCGTTTGATAGATGTCAAAGAACGGGCAATCTAGGTGCTCGAAATCAAATGGCACTCACACCAATTCTCTCTGTAGAGATTTTTAATGTGTGGGGAATTGATTTTGTGGGACCTTTTGTCAATTCGAATGGAAATTTTTATATACTTCTTGCCGTAGATTATGTTTTGAAATGTGTGGAAGCTAGAGCCACCAAAACTAATGATTCTAAAGTTGTTTGTGATTTTATAAGAGAAAACATATTCACTAGGCACGGTACACCAAGAGTGGTGATAAGCTATGGAGGATCACATTTCAAGAAGTATTTCCACGCTATCCTCAAGAAGTACAACATAACACACAAGATTGGTACGCCTTACCATCCACAAACTAGTGGACAAGCGGAAATTTCAAACCGTGAAATCAAGTCCATTCTTGAGAAAACGGTGAATACCACAAGGAAAGATTGGAGCTTCAAGATCAATGATGCACTTTAGGCGTATAGAACGGTGTACAAGATACCGATTGGTATGTCGCCATATCGTTTGGTTTATGGAAAGGCTTGTCATCTCCCGGTTGAACTTGAACATAAGGATTATTGGGCGATAAAGAAATTCAACATGGAGTATGATGAAGCGGGGAAGCAAAGAAAGTTACAACTAAATGAGCTAGAGGAGATACGTAATGATGCTTACAAGAGTGCCCGAATATACAAGGAGAAGACTAAGCTTTTCCATGACAGGATAATTTCTCGTAAAAGCTTCGAAGTGGGACAAAAAGTCCTTTTATATCATTCTCTCCTTAAACTATTTCCTGGAAAGTTAAGGTCCCGTTGGATTGGACTATATGTTGTTACTAATGTTTTTCCTTATGGTGCAGTTGAAATTACTAGTCTTAGAGACAACTCGGTGTCCAAAGTCAACGGCCATAGATTGAAGCCATACTATGAGAACATCGCCTATGTGAATGTGGATGAACTTCCATTTGAAGATTTTCTCCCTCTGGAGGAGTAGTACGAACCAATATCTAAGTCGGGCCGTCGACTTTAAAACAAGCGCTAAATGGGAGGCAACCCATAGGTTTGGTATTTCTTATCCTTTTGCTTTTTATTTTCTTTTTGTTTCGTTTATTTATTTTTCTTGTTCCATATCATATTAGTATTTCCCACCTTGACTTTACTTGGACGATTCAATTACATTGAGGACAATGTAAGGTTTAAGTGTGGGGGAGTGGTTAAGCATATTAAAAAAAAAATTGCATAAAACCTCCAACTTTTAGAGATTTTAGAGTCACTTGCATACTTCTAGGTATGTTTACATAGAGAATTCTGACCGACATAACTAAACTTGTAAGTTTTAGGGAACTACGTTCGGATTTTTTATTTGTTAGAGTGTTAAATAATGGATTTAATCATGCCAGTGATGCAAATTAGGAGCAGAGAAGAATGCATTATTAGAGTTACTGGTCAATCATTAGTGGAGACTACCCGTTTTTATATCATATGAGGCACCGACCAGAAATTCTGCCATCTAACTAAAAAGCTTTATTTTGAGTGTGTGTCACCGTACGTTAATTCCGGGTAGAATGGTGAGCTACCCAACTTCACACCAATTTTAACCACTATTTTTGATCTCTTGAGTGCTAATTTTTGTCAATCATGAGGGTGACGTCTATGGATGAAAGCCACCTTCTTGTAGTTCGATTTGCAGTTAGCACCATTGTCTCTCTCAACAACTACGGGTCCATAGAAACACCATAATCATCATCAACAAGGGAGCGACATCAAAATCTGTAAGGAAAGTTGAAGACGTTTAAGGTTTACAAGCAACAATGGAACAAGAAAAGAGAAAAATTCAAATTCAAGTAAAGAAACATATAATGAGTATATTTTTGCATATATGTTGAAGACTTACAATATAGTGAGCCTAATTTTATATCCAAGTAGAAGACTAATTTACAAGAGCAAAGAAAATCAAAAGGTGAGAATTATTGAAGTTTATGATTTCGGGACGATACAAGTTATGAAGAATCAAGCGGTAAAGTACTTTTCCACGGCCATGGTTTTTTTTATTTTTCACTTTGTTTTGTATTTTATTTCTCTTGTTTCTTATTAAAAAAAAACGAGACAAGAGAAATTTTATTTTTTATTTTTATTTAATAAGACGAGGGGAAGGAAAAATCTATAAAGAAGTTTCAAGCGACAAGGATTCAAGGTAAAGAGTTACAAAATTGTCAAGGATCTACGAAATTCGAAAGTTTATCATCAATAGTTGAAACCGAATATGAGGATCGAGAAGATAAAGACGATGAGCCGAAGACGTTTCTATTGGATGCCGTGAGAGTGGTGTTATCATAATAGGCAATCATATGTGAAGGTAAACAAGTAATCTCATCGTCGATAATAGTGGTTGATTTCCTTTCTTAGAGATCGTTAGAAAAAATGGTTTTTCAAAATGTTAAAAGATGTGGGTTTTTAAAATATTTCGGAAGTTATCCTTCCCACCATTCAACGTGTTACAGGAAGTCTCTCTTCATTCCTACCTGCGCACATGTGAGACCCATAAAAAAGACGTATTTTTTAGTGCAATAAGATAAATTAGATCAAGGAATCCTTCTTCATTGCAAAACAATGATTAAAGTTATGTTCTTTTCCACTTCTTATTAGTCACAGATTATCACCAACCGTAGGTAAAGCAGCTAGATTAGTGCTAACCCCTAAATCCCTTGTATCACCGGATACGGAAGTTCTCGACTACCAGATTCTATTTACCAAACCACCTAGTAGTAGATCACTCAAGATGTAATTTAGTTAAACTCATTAAGATTTATGAATTTATTAGGTTGATATTAGTAGTTAGACTCTTAGATCAAGGTCCACTTGCTAACGTTGTTTTCACACACAATTGCTCCACAGAATCCCTCCGCAAGGTCTTATGTTTTCTACTTGTGTAAATAGTCAAGAAACGATTACTTATCCCCTAACTTTCACTAGCTTTAGATCAATTAACAAATCAATTTAGTATGCATCCACAAGCCATTACGGTTAGGATTAGCCATTTTTCTTGTCTGCTTTCTCCTTCAACGGTCCTTTATCCCCGGTTTTCCGCCGGAACTCAACCAGTTTCCCTTCTTTTCCTTCTCTTGTTTTCCTCTTAGCTCTTGCTTTTCTCTATGAACTTACAATAGATGTTCATTCCTGGTCTATGAATCTTTTCATTCGTCTCTTTGCCACTTCGATTATCACCGATAATCCTAGAATCACCAACAACATCGGCATCACTAAAATCACTAAAAACATCTGAATATTCAGTTTCACCAGAGAATCACAAATCATCAATCTTTCCAGCATCACCAGCATTATAAACATTACTAACATCACCAGCATCACCAGTTACTGGATTACCGAATTCATTCTTAATACTTGCACTACCAACATCTCTGGAATTCCTAAAAACCAGACATGTTCAACATCCTATATAAGTAACATTTTCTAAATCCCCTTTTTTGGAAAACATATATCTTTTTGTAGGAGCAGAATCTTGCAGCATTATTATGCTTGCAAATAATTAACGACGCAACAAATGATAGCTTGCGAAATTGTGGAGAGAAAAGACATCTTGTGAGCAAGGCTGCGAAAACTCGCATGACATATTTTAGATCCGAAATTGCGGGAAAACACAACTGCCATCTTTTATGTAAAATCATATAAATAGCCATTTAGGCATAAGAGAAAAAGAGAGTGCTTTGGAAGAGTTCTTTTGGAGAATAGATTTTGGAGAGACATTTGAAGTTAGAATTTTGTAAAGAGAGAGAGAGACTTATTTTCTTGATGATCTTATTCCCCAAAAATCTAGAGCTCCAAAGATTCTTTAATGGAGTCTCAATTGTAAAATCATGTAATTACATACAATCACTAGTGAAGAACCATGGATGTAGATCACAATGGTCGAACCATGTAAAAATCTTTGTGTATCTTTTACAATTTTAGTACTTTAATCTTCATTTTCATATCAAATAAATTAGATCATCAAATCAAATTAACAGAATCTCATGAGGGTGTAGTTGTGAGATTTCCTGCAACTACATAATTGGCGCTAGAAACAGGGACTATTTTTCAAATTGAAGAAGATTCAAAGAAATTGGTTATCATTAGAATTGGACTTCACTGGATCTAAAAATTTCAAGATCAAATATGGAAGCTACAACGAAAGATTATGATTATACATCAATAAAGAGAAGGAGATATATTAAGGAGCGGATGAAGAAAATATCAGCAAAATTGCGTCAACAAATCATCAAAAAGGACAAATTTCTTCTCACTTTTCTTATTCTTTGTTTCATTTTTCAGATTTGGTAATTTCAAAACACAAATTGAAAAATAAATTTTTTGCGATCTAAACTTTGATTTTTGTAGAAATTTGATTTATTGTGGAAATCTTGAATCTAAAAATGTTTTGCTACGAATTTGTAGTAACAAAACTTCGTTTTACAAATTTGTTTAATGAATTTCTAAAAAGGTCAAACTTCGAGATTTTCTGTTGATTAGAAATTTACATTTCGTAAAAACAAAATTAAAAAGATTTCATTGAAAGTTTTCATTCTTCGTTGGGATAAATTACTCATCTTAATGCTATATAGACTGCTAACCAAATTCACTGATCGTTTGCGATTCCAGGCAAAATTTCATCAATATGGATTTTCAAAGAAAAATGAAGATCAACCAATCTCGCAAAAAACGCAACCAAAAAGAGTTTAACTCGCTAGTAAGATATGGAGGAGGTACAAATAATTAGAGAAAGTGGAATAAGTCATGGCCTGTCAAAATTCAGAGAAGTATGAATTGAGACAATGAGAGATGGCGAAGAGGTATGCAGCAAAATTCAGAGCGAATTATCAAGAAATTATTATTGGGTGCGATGACTCCGCAGAAGGATGAAAACGATGAGTTCAAATTCCCAGAAACGACTTGAGATTCATAATAGGATGAAATAACGGGCCTAAGAAAAAATGAGTCTATGAATATGTATAACATTTCGTCAACACAAAATATCTTAAACAGAGAAATGTACAGGAGAAATGTACGAGCAACATGTACATGAGAAGATGGAAAGATTACTACTCTCATGGAATCAGTAGAATATTCAGTAGGAAATAAGGGACAGATGTAACCAGTTGAGCTATTTCATGATTTTATGTTGTGACAACAGAGAAAAGTCCAAATCACCTTTACTTCTACGAATGTTAGAGTCCATTTTCCCAGGATTGGAGAAATAACATTTATGACTAACAATTTCTGCGAAATTCACTCCGTTAACCATATCACTAGTAGAACAAAGAATGGCTTAACCTGTAAATCACAAGTGAGAAGAAGAACATAAAAAGGACAACACAATCAAAAAGGACTCATATAATCATTGATAATGATCATTAATATTGTGGTTATCTTGCGAAGTGAATTGTTTCTTGCGATATTAAGCCAATTTGCGAGAGGGTGTACAGGAAGGTACAGGAAGCGAAGAAATGAAGGAAAGAAGGGGACAATCTTACTAAGAGAATAACAAAGTTTAGGGAAACTAATAAAGAAGAGCAAGTACAATCAAAGTTCGCACAGATCAACAAAAAGGAAGGGAAAACAGATGGAGAAGGAGAGTGGCAAGTGAATGAGCCCACGAGAACTTTCCATTCAATATCAGGTGAAGAGAAATATCGCAGATGTTTACATGGCGAACATTCGCAGCATGAATCCCACCAACGTGAAGAAGAAATGATCACTTGGCGAACATTTGCAGCATATTTCCCAAGATGTTTACTTCGCAGCATGAATCCCACCAAAGCAGAAGATGATGAAAATCATCAAAGGGCGAAGAATGATCAAAATAAATGCATAATTCCGATGAATTAAAATGAAGCAGAGACAATTCCAGCCATAAAGGCGAATTAAAATTTAAGGGGAAAACAGAAACCAACACAGATGGTTAGAGAGGAAGATTATGAGTTTGAAGACTTAAGATCAAATCTCCCGCTCACAGAATTTATTTTTTATTTTTCCCTTTTTTTCTACTCGTAGATTTTCTTCACTTTACAACAACTTTCTTTACTACTCATAAATTATAATGCTCGCAGGAACAACAAAAAGAAGTGTTTCACTATGCACACCATCGCAGACACATTTCGGGAGAGAGGGTTAGAACAGTTGGTATGGTGCAACATTACACAAGAGGTAGATCAAGAGTTAATTTCGCAAGACTTCATTTCTCATTTCTTCTCAATTTTCAAGCAAATCATATACTTTGCAAGACACAACAACAAGCCGCAAAAGATAAGTACCATTTCCTTGAATATTTTATTTACAGAAGACAAAAGATTTTTGATTTTATTTACCAAAAGCGATATACTCGCAAGATTTCTAAAATTTCTAAGATTTCAAAACATTTCAAAGATATTTTAGATTGGTGAAAAGCGATACAATCGCAAGATTCAAAAATGAATTCATCGCAAAAAATTTAAAGATCTCAAAATTTTTCAAAGACTTCAAAGTTACAAAAAACAGAGAAAATTAAATTTATATATTTCTATAGAACAGTTTTGATTTAAAGACGCGATATGAATATTTCTCATATTTCTTCAAGGATTGAAACAAAAAGGTAATCAGTATATTTGTTCGCAACGTATAACAAAGCGTATTTTGAAAAATAATAAAATGAAATGAGGCATTTCGCAACATGAAAAATTTGTGATGAGTTTTTACGAATAAAAACGATTTATTTGCGATCAGCTTTCATAAAAGAAAGACGCAAACTGTGATCATCTTTCAAAAAAGAAAGAAAGCCGCAGAAATTTTACATAGGCAAACCTTTGTGACGTACACCCTAGTTCACGAAGCAACATTTCGCAAGAGGCAAAGTCCTAAAGTACGTCATTTAAGGGGGTACCTATAAGCATGGTTCAGTGGAAACAGAACACCACCACGGAACCTGAGTACATGGACATTACGGGGTACATAACCCAAAAAACAGGGTACCTATCCGGGTAAGACACCTTGGATTCTCAACCTAATCTTGCGATGTAACATGATTTAGGTTGGGTGACTAAGGCATACTGTCTTTCCCAAGAAGTGCAGAAAACGATCAAGGCGCCGAGGTACACGGTTGAGTCAAGAGTGTCGGATGGGTTTGAAGCACATCTGCAATTCTTGAAAAGTCTTGGAAAATGATGTACTTGGCCCAAAGATACCCCATAGGGTGCAACCTCGTAACTATAAGCCCTATAGGCAAAGAGGATAAGAGGTTGCGAACAAAAGCTGGTTGTTGGAAAAACCGGATTGGAAGAGCTAACCTTGTATGGTCGATGTACGCTTCCTTGAAGGGGCAACCAAGGGGAAGATAAAGGGCAGCACCCTCCATTAGGGAGATGATACGTGCTATAAGACGCAAATGTCATGAGGCTTTTTGTTCCCAAGAACATAAAGGCTTGTCATATTTGTGCAACAATCGTATTTCTGCGAGTAAAAAATAAATAAATATATATATATATATATACTCGCAGAATTAAATACAAAGAAGTTAAGATGAGATCAATGGGTTATTACATGAAAGTATGATAACGTCCTGCGATTTCATCGCAAGATGATAATGTAACAAGGTTGTATATTCACAAGAATATTTAGGCCTATCTGAAAAATATCCTGAAGAGGCTATAATACTAAGAGAAATGATAAGGCAAGATCAATGGGTCTCTCTACATGCGAATGTAAGGACGTACTGCGATTTTGTCGCAGAAAGAAACGTGGCTAAATAAGACCTTTAACTAGGAGGGAAAAATAAGACCACAAGAGAATACGCAAATAAACTTGCGAAGATGATTATATGAATACAAACAATCTTGCGAACATATATACTGAAATGAAACTGAGATTATGCATATTTAATACTTTAATTATATTATACCATGCGAGACTAATAATGCAGGAATAAAACAATGAGATACAATGAACAAGAAAAATGAGGCACAAGCAAATGAACTTGTGAGAACAATAAATATGCAGAGAGGAATGCAGAGAAATAAAGAATGGAAGCGATTTAAAGCTACATCAATTTTGCCGCGACAAAATGAGCTAAGTAACAGAAACTTTAGATATACATTGCAATAGATAAGCATTCTCATGAGATACAAGCATCATAATCGCATCATAAAAGCATCGCATAAACATTTCATGGCATAAACATCGCATACACATCTCATAACAACATCATCGCATAAGCATTATATTCGCACAAGTATTTTATATAACTTTACATAATATTCAGAACTTCGCAGTACTATTCGTAACACTATTCACAACACTATTTCATGAACATTATTCAGAATATCGCATAATACTTCATAATTTCGCAGAGAACTTTAGAAATTCGCAGAATTACTCAGAATTTTAAAGAATGTGTCTGAATCTAGCAGGAATATTCAGAAATTAGCCAGATCATTCTTAGTATTCAGAATTTTAAGAATGTGATTATTTTCTTAAAGAGATTATCGCATGAGGCAGAGGCAAGATAAGAATAAAGAAACAATTCATTCAACATTTTCTCAAGGATTCTACTCTCACAGATAAAGAACAGAGGCAACTATGAGTACTAAGAAAACATTTTATGTTCTTTATCTTATCAACAAGAATCCTAACCAAAAATGGAGTAATAATTTCACATGAACAGAGGCAATATTTATCACTCTTATTCAAGGACGAATACTTATTATATTTCGAGGATTAAATACTTCTTATACTTCTTATATATTTCGAGGATTAAGTACTTCTTATACTTCTTCAAGGATACTTCATACTTCGTATACTTCGGGATGATACTTCTTATTTACTTCGCAAAGCTTCAGAACTTCGCAAAAGAATAGAGGCAAGTACTACTTTTCAATTCCAGTATTCTTTCGCTCGTTCCTTCATCAACAAAGATCAAAGACTACTCCAACAGCTACAACAACTAGTTTTTTTCCTGAAGATCGCTCTTCAAGCAATATTCAAGAAAAAAAAGGCAAAATGTAGGAGCAGAATCTCGCAGAATTATTATGCTTGCAAATAATTAACGACGCAACAAATGATAGCTTAAGAAATTATGGAGAGAAAAGACATCTTGCGAGCAAGGCTGCGAACACTCGCATGACATATTTTAGATCCGAAATTACGGGACAACACAACTACCATCTTTTATGTAAAATCATATAAATAGCCATGTAGGCTTACATCCCGCAAGCCCGCTTCGGCTTTCTGATGCAAGTCATACATAGCCAACATCTTCAGAATGTACAACGCCTTCGCTTCCCTGCCTAAGATCAACCCCATACTCCCTTCCTTCGTGTGAGCCCGAAACAAGTCCTGGAATGGCCATTTCTTGGTTTAGAATGAATTTACGCATGATTGATTTTCTCCGATCATACAAGCACTCCCGGGATGCGGTGCATTTGTTTAAGGTTGAGACTCATTTCTCATCCACAGCGCCCCAAATTACGAAACCGGCGAGAAATAGTTTTCACCCATGGAAATAATCATCAACAAAATAAGTAAGATATTCTCTAGCGGCTCGATCTCACAAGTATGATCGTCTTCAGACTGATGGTTTAGAGTGGCCATAAAGGCTTTAGATTTCTTACAAAAATCCTCGTAGGGACATACGGAGATGCCATGTCCAAACCCAAGGAACTTCGGCGCTGACATAAGTGTATTATTTGTCATGAACTATGACATCCAATGAATTTTTGAAGAAGGAATTTTAAGATATTTTTTTCTCCATATAAAAGTTTTTTTAACTTGTTGTGAAAATAATTATACAAGAGACCAAGATATTCTCACTTTCTTCATCGATAATTTGGGATGAAGTGCAACGAATCTCGCGATGTAACAACGTTATACGTGTCCGGGTCAATTTATCTCTTCACGTTGTCAGTGATCAAAGGTGTAGTAAGATTGTCTCCTTTAGTGATGGCATGTTTGTTAGACTCATACTGTCGGTAAAACGAAAAGCTCTGGGGTCTAACAACTACACCCAATATTTCGATTATAACTGTATGAACTAACTCCAATTTACTTCCAAGAGAATTAACTAGACAATACTCAATCAAAGAAAATACATCCAAGAGCATATCTGCTTTCAATGTAATCAGCAAATCAAACCGATAAGTTCCATGAGCCTCGATTATTATGAGAAACAACTTGAACGATACCAAACACCAATGTTCAAGTGTCAATCAATTTATATCTCAAAATCAAAGGTTGGATTATCTAACTCGATTGAATTAATGCACAACTCCGTGATATTTTAATTATATAGAAATATAATGCGGAAAAAATAAATAACACAAACACCATAAATTTTGTTAACTATGAAACCTCAAATGCAATAAAAACCACGTGGACCTAGTCCATATTTGAACACCACATTGTATTAAGCCGCTAAAGACTCTAGCCTACTATAAGTTTACTTCATACCGGAATGTATTTGAGCCCTAACCAATCTCAATAATCGATTAAAGTGCCAATGCTCCTTATGCCCTGATCCCAGATTCTACACTTGATTCCTTTAGCTGATCTCACCCAAACTAAGAAATACTACTAACCAAAGCTTCCATTTAATTGATAAACAAATCTTCTCACACATAAAAGTATATTGAATAGATAAATCCGCCTCCACAAAAATACCT